>BMAV01011726.1:0-28016 GCA_019973955.1 Trichonephila inaurata madagascariensis | reverse complement strand
CAATGCATTGCTCAGTTTAAATCAATTCAATGTAAAGTAATGCGGAGGATAGAACTCGCGACCTTCGGATTCGTAAACACGTAACTTACCGCTGGACCAAAATGATCATTTTAGTTCGGAGACCGTTACGGCCTTGTATAAATACCACCGCCACACACTCTCCCACCAGTGAGTCGGTGGATAGGCGAACGAACGATATAGTTGTTATGGCGAGCATGTGAGTTTTTGCTGTTGCGTCAAGTGTATCTGACGGCTTGTTTGTTGCGTCATGTGGATCTGACGGCTTTTTGATTGCTTTTGCGGCGGGTAGATGGCGCCACGACAGCTACGCGAAGGTTGTGTTTTTCTGAGTTCAGCGTCAAAGTCACCAATGTCGAGATAAGAACCCACGACCTACGGATTCGTAAGCACGTAACTTACTGCTGGACCAAAATGATCACTTTAATCTGGAGGCTGTTACTGGCTTGTATAGATACCACCACCACAGTAATAAAACTAATTAAGGACATTTTCACTGGATAAAAACGCTTCGAATTGTCTTTCCGTGATTTAATTACGAAAAAAATCTGAATTTGGAATCAGAGTATAGATTGGAAGGAAGTATTTTTTGGGGTTCAAAGGATTTTTCAATCTCATTTTCGAGAAATGTATGTGAGCAAAATAAGTTTGTCCGTACAAATGCATTCTTTTCCCAATACTGTCGTCAAATAAAACATATATTTCCTTTTGAAAATACCAAGGGTGTATCGTGTTGAATATGCGTATATTTTATGAAGTTTTAACTCAGGGAATTTTTATAAACATAAGGAAAAAATGTATTAGTATTTGCAAATTTTAAAATAAAGAAAACAAAAAGCACTTGTAATTTTTGCTTTTATTTATACCCTTATAATTTCAATACTTAACTTCACGAATAGTAAATCAAGTATTGTTGGAACAAATCATAAAATTTCAATAAAACGTGAATAACATGGATAAAACACCAGGAGGTTGCCGTTAAAAAATAACACTATACATCATATATTTGTTTATTACACATTTTTGAACATTTGGAAATGACTGTCGAAAGAGCAAAGAAAAGATTGAAAATGGCGGATAGGGAAAAAAATATCGCTCTGATAAAACCGTACTGTAAAATTATCCATTTAAATATGTCGTAGTCTTTGATGCTTTTTATTTGGAATTATGTCGTGTAGGGCTGATTCTAATGATATATTAAAAGTATTTATAAACTTAAAAATATTAATTTTATCAGTTTATTTTAATAATGTTACAAATGGGTGAAATGTGATAATCTCGTTATCACTGCTTCATGAGCTAGAGATTCAACGGATTACGTTAATAGTTGAACGTTTAGCCTAGAAATGTATTCCCAAAATTTCAAGATGTTTCCCAAATAAATATTTACCATAAAAATACGAACATTGGAACGAAATCGTGCATAGAACCTTCATAAAAGCAATTTCATCGTAAGAAAGATAGACAAAATAATTGAAGAAAAAGTAGAATTTTCAAAAGAGACTTACAAAACTTCATTATTGTGGTATGACACACTCTGATGTGTCGTTCTGTCAGTATTTCATTCAGTGTGTAATTTTATTAAGATTTATGGAACCTACAGACAATATAATAAAAAAAGCATAACCTTTTTTTTTTATATATTTGTCATAAATTTTCGAACGATTCTTTCCTGCATAACAAGGGTAAATATAATTGAGCAACTGTTTTATATCTTCTGGATCAAATGCAGAAACTTAACACAAGCGCAGTCAATAACTCATGTTGTTTGCACCACGAGGTAAATGCATCTAAGAATTTGAAATTTTATTATAGTAAATATGCTCTTAAATGACCTTGCTTCACCCGGCCTTTCGCTTACCGTAAAATCCAGCGTATAAGGCGCACCTATACTTTCAAGCTGTAATACACGCCGCACGATGCGGCGAAGAGGCTTAAAATGCGAGTGCGCAATGCTCGTATGTTTTGAAGTCATTTATACCAGGTATTATCCCAAGCTTTAGGGAAAAAATAGAATACTTCTGAAACTACAACCTTTTAAGTTCGTAAGGAATGTGTGATTTCTTTTAAATAAATAATATTTCGATCCTTGTAGAAGTCAATTTCTTTTTTCTGTGCTCATTTTTTCTTTCTTTAAGGTATCCGACTACGTTCGGAACCGTGATTTTAAAAAATGCATAAATGGATAATTTTCATAATATTTAGTGTCACTCAGATTGGAATACATGCATAAAATTGTTTTAAGGACATTTTGACAGAAAAAAAATTATTTAAATACTATATTTTGGCAAAGAATTAACTTAGAATAACCTTTTTTTCAAAATGTTCTCCATTTGTGAAAAATGCTTCTATTATAAAAATATTTCGCCTGTATATAGCTCAAACTCTCTACAGAAGCTCAACTAGAATTTTTTGAAAAATTCACATTATTTACAGAGTTACCACCCATTGAAATAATTATCGGCGTTTTTTTCTTAACATTGTTCCCCTCTGTTGTCGTAAAATATGAATAAACCCACTTCTAAGTTATATATTTCAAAAATTCTAGTTGAGCCTCTGTAGAGAGGTTTGAGCTATATACAGGCAAAATATAATGATAAAAGAAGCATTTTTCACAAAAGAACATTTTTAAAAAGATTATTCTAAGTTAATTTTTCCCAAAAATATTCATTAAATAAATTTTTTGTAAAAATGTCCTTAAAACAATTTATACATGCATATATATTTTGCATATATACAAATAATACAAAAAAATTATTACTTTGGACACTAAATATCATGAAAATTATCATATCTTCTTAAAATCACGGTTCGAGACGGATATTTAAACTTTCATTTTATACGTGGTGTAACGTTTGAGATGAATAACGGTAGCGTGATCTTGATCAATTTAAATATTGAATTTATTTACGTCACAGCTGTTATTTACAGAATTATGCATTGAAGTTATTAAACTTAAGTTCAGAGCATTATCTTCTTTCCGTCTCCTTCTTTCCGCCGTGTCAAAGCGAGCCTTCGCCCTCCCTCCCTCTCTCCTTCGGGGAGAGGGACTTCGAAGGGTCAGCATCTGCCTGTCTCGGGGATCAGAGCGGCACCCTTGCAGCTCTTGTTTCAACTGGTCAGCGATGGGAAGGATTCCTCGTGATGTCAAAAGTTCGGCGGGCGCGATCCAAGCTGATACTACGCAATAATTCAAAGTGTTCATACACTTCTGTAAGCCTCGTGGGATCCTTTGTGGTGCACGGGGATTTATAAATCTTCTCAATTTAAAAAAAAATACTTTTAGTGTTATAAAAGGACTTGAATTCGTTTTAAGTGATTAACACTCCAAGCGGTCTGCACGTAAAGTTCCGCTATTCCAGAGATGCTTTTTCTGCCTTCAAGCAATATTCCCAAAAGCGGCCTTGCCGCATTCTTAAAAATACGGCTCAACCCCAGCAAAAAGATATGTGCGGTGCATTTTTAAAGCATCTCCAGAATGGCAAGACTTTAAGTGCAGACCGCTTAGAGGGTTAATATTTAAATTTATTTCAGATCGTCGGAATTTGTGCGGAGTTTATCCGCATCCTGGTGACTCTCACCCGACCCCTCTCTGACTATGTATTGGATTCCATTTATGGTTTATTCATGGGAGGTACAAAAAGACTGCCGCCTATTGAAAGCAAAATCCTTCTCTTACTGCCACGGAACTTGCTGAGAAAATACGGAAGAAACAGGCAAGTATTCGGTTGCTGAATTTTAAATTATTCATACATATTATGTACTTATTTTTTTTGACTGACAAAAATATAATAGTCATATATTGGTATTGTTGCTCCACTTAAATTTAAACAATCATTCTGATTGACGAATGAGTCATTTTGCTACTGTTTTAAATTGTACTCCAAACATGCGATATTTCAACAATTCATTATTGACAAACATTTATGTTTCCAATTTTAAGAGGAAACAGGAAATGAAATGTTAAAATCTAATTATTTATTTCATCATCCTGACATGCACTATTAATTAATACATATGTATGTCATGTATAATTTTGCTTAAATATGTATGCATATATACATAAATACACATGACTGTTTTCCAGTTATTAAAATTTTTGCTGTTTATAATCATGTATTTGTTGAAATTATGCATTAAAACATGTATTATATTATTAAAACACGTATTGTATTACTAAAACATGTATTGCAATATTAAAACATGTATAGCAATATTAAAACATGTAGCATGCATTACTAAAACATGTATTGTGTAAGGTTACAAAACAAAATTTCCCAAGTATAATTTCCATCATTCTCAGATACACGTGCATTAAAGCTGTCGGCGTCTAATGGACTAAATTCACGATGTCACATGATAAAGGCTATCACGTGTTTTCCATTGATTAAAAATTGACATACTGAGGGTTCAACTTGTAAAGTTCAGATAACATTTAAAGTTTGATGATTGGGTAAAGAGTGCACGTGTTAAAATTTTCAAACAGTTTTCAAAATAAAAACTTACATTATGCGAATACTTTTAAATTAAGTGCATTTTGTTTAACTAAATGCATTATTATATCGTTGCCAAATATGAAGCAAAAGTTGGCAGCAGTGAAGCACATGAATTACTTGGTTGGAAACGCGTTATTATATTTATGATATAATTATGACATCGCATTTATTTATGAACTGATCGGCTGATAACACGTGACAGAGTTATCATGTGACTATTACATCACATGAATTTAGCCCATTATGATAGCTTTGCTTTCACTCTGTGACGGGCTCACGCGTCTTTTCATTAACATGTCCTTTGGGTTCTTTTGGGACCAGAATTAATGGCTACTCTTTTCCAACCAAAACCCAAGAAGTGAAACGTGAAGAGAAGATGCAAATTAGATAGATTTTAAATATCAGAAGTGTCAGTAAGTGGTATGGCAATTTGGGGAATTTTATGTTGAATTGATACAATCGTGAATTGACAGCCGACAGAGGTTATCCCGAAGATAGAGCCATTAGGTCAAGTTGCATACCATTGCACTCGAGTAAAGACGCAACTTCCTTAGTATCGGATCAACGATTGAATTAAGGTAGGATTGACTATTTAATATTAGGACTTGCGATATTATTGGAATTGAGATTAGGCGGGTTAGATATTGATAGTGGTCCGAGTTAGGTTATTTCGGCATTACTTGTATTGCGTGTTTAGTCATCGTAGATTCTCTCATATATATTATCTAATCTGTTAAACGCTTAAACTCAAGTTCTTAATAAAGATATTTTAAGAACAGGCAAACCTCTCTCGTTCTTTAGTTGAACCTACACCTCTAGCTCACTCAGATAATCTCGGAGAAGGGCATCCTAGGGAGGCAATTTCACAACTGTGATAGGTCATGAGTTGAGTTACAGGCAAATAAGCTAGATATTTATTCGTATTTATAGATCAGGGGTGGGCAGACTTTTCCAGGGTACGGGCTTCTTCTATAATATTTTTAAGGTGTTGCGGTCCACCCAGTGGCGTAGGTGTGTCCATTCTGTATTAGAATTGTATCTTTTCTTTTCTTCACTCTTGTTTTCGACATTGTAACACTCTTTTAAAATATAACAGATTACCATTTTTATTACAAAAACATAAGTAACCCAAAATTATCTAGTTGAGTGCTTGAACAACTATGAGCGGCTGCTAGACCGTGGATCGTGGACGTATTCAATGCAGCAAGCAGAGAACATAACGCATACCGATGAATCTTAAACCTTCGTATATATGTACTTGCAATTGTTCACTGCCGATTCCACGCCATCGTTCCATCCACGAGAACTCAATCCCGTAGATGCACGGGGTATTGGATAATGTTTCAACAGCCAATCCCATTCTATCGTGGGAAGAGCTGATCATGAATGTTTATTCTCCCCTTCATTCGGCATGTGGGGAAAAATTCATTTTAAGGCTGGCTTTGCAGTGATCGCTTTTTTCCCCTGCAGTGGCAGGGAACGTGTACATCGTTCTCTTTCAGTGAAGGAACGTGTGCCGTATACACATTTATTGAATTATTTGCTCAAGTAAACACGGTCGCATCGATTGTTAAAAGCCAATTCTCCAGTCCAGCTGGCGTCAGTGTTCCATAAATACGTTCTTTTAGCAAGTGTGGCTTGGTTTCAGTGAAAGCGGTCACCCAAAATGTCTTGGTGGCCCACTGGTCGATCGCGATCGACTTAATACTTATCCTTGTTTTAAATTGTTTTTGTCTGCTTTGCATTTATCAAAGACACAAAGAAACGTATCAAAACTTGTACCACGAGGTATTGACAACGTAACACCAAGAAGAAGCCAGAAAGGGCAGAAAATCGTCAGAGACACAGAAACAAACGTTAGCCCCTTGCGTACCAGACTGCGCATTCTAGTATCCCCGGAATCCCAAATTTCTAAGGATACTGACAGTAGCGCACACAGGAATTTTTCAGAGGGGGGGGCGGGGTTGAAAGTTCACCATTCTTGTATCATGCTATTTTCGATTTTGTCGATTTTCAGGAAAAACACAGTAAAAAACGAATTATTGAATAAATAATTAGCATTAATTAATAAAATTAATCATTAATAACAAATATTTAATTAAATTTTACGTATTATATACTTAGAATTATAACCAATCGGAAAAAAATCAAGGCTTTGGGGTCGGACCCCTGTGTGCGCCACTGGATACTGACCTTGACGTTAACGAAGCACATTTAATTTTTCCATTTGACGCTAACTAAGGCGCACGTTCGTTCGTATTTTCGTTTTCCTTTCTAAAGTTTGTATGTTTATTCTTGCTTTTTCTTGCCAATATATGACATCATCGTCGGATTTCAACGAAAGGGATATTGAATGAGAATAATTGCCGAAAACAGATGTAAACGACAGTGATTCTGATGCGGATTTATCCGTTTGTGATGCGTGATCCTCGCCTGAAGAGTCTGAAAACAGTAGAAAGCCATTGCAACTTTCAAATACCCTTCTGTGGTAATTCTCCAAAGCTTCTTTAATGGTCATAAGCTCGTCCATAAAGTTTGAGGAAATTTTACCCGTAGGAATTCTGTAATATTCAAGTTCACTTCATTTCGCTACAACTATATAATACAAAAAAATACAGTCGAACCTCTATTTTTCGTGAAATAACCTCTCTATTACGAAATGTTTTTTCTATATAACGATCTTTTTCTTTCATGATTCAATTTTTGTTCTCCCTTTTTTTAGAGTATTTCTGAAAAAATTTCAAATTATTCTCTCTTTGACACATTTTATGGTGTTCATAAACAGTGCCTATTTAAGCTCATTTCGGGCCCTAGACGCAGAAGATCTACGGGCCCCCTTCACACTGGAGGATCAAAATTAATTAACAGGAAACCTAGTTAAGTCCAGCTTATTAGAGCCCTTTCACACCCTTCCGGGTCCCTGGGCACCCACCCCAAGTTCCCGATGGATAAACCGGTAATGGCCATAAATCTTGAACTGGTTTTATTAGATCCTAACTCGCCGAGAGCATTAGAATTCTGGACTTTCATCCAAGAAGTGCAACCTTTAACTCCAGTTCAGTTCACTAGAAACATCTTCGATATCCTCTTTAACCCTCAGTGGAGTTATCCCGTGTCCCAATTATAAAATAATGTATGTTTAATATTACTTGTATACTTTAAATTATAAAAAATGTCCGTAAAATTCATTTATTTTAATAAAATTATTTTCTTAATATTGAAAATACAGTGAATTCTTCGACATTCTTTTTCTTGTTTTCCTTACAGTTTTTCTTTCTTTCTTCCTTTTTTGTGGGTAAGGTATACAAATTACCATATAATTATTTTTAAAAAAGCTGTGAATAATTACTTTTTTATATATATAGTATTTATGAATTTAAAATTTGTTTTATGTGGTTTAAAAAGTATATTAAACGATGAACCTCTATGTAACGAAATTTTCCATATAACGAAGTTTTTGCCGGGATTTAGTGACTAGGTCCGACTGTATAATCAAAATGACTTTTTATGAAATATGTTATTACTATAAAAATTATGATTTGTTTGTGATAGTGCAATACTGATTACTGGATCTTCTCTTTAGCTGAGTTGTGAAGAAGTGATGAAAGCGTATATCGAGAGATCGAAAGCGGTTCATCCTTACATCAACGCTGCTACGGATGAACGATACGAAGATGCTTTGAAAGACGCCAAAAACATCGACAAGTTTTTGGCGAGCAACGTGAAGTCGGAAGAAGATATCGCCAGAGATACGTCACTCTTAGGGGTTCCATTTACGTGCAAAGAAGCGATTGGTGTCAAAGGTATGTGATAAAAAAAATCCAGAATTTAGAAACAACTTAGAATAAATGAAATTTTTTATTAACATAATTTTTTAACAGTCTTTATCCCTATGATTAATCTAATTTTTAAAAAATGTGATTTAAAATTGCCTCAAAAAATAATATTACGAAATATGATTAAAGCAGTGCTAAAATTACAAATTAATATTAATTCTTATACGTTACTTCAACTTATTCATCTAAGTGTTATAATACACTGATGTGCTTATCAATTGTGGAGATTTGACGGGAAGAAAATTGAATTTTCTCTTCATGTTAAATCTCAATTGTACTTGAGTTTTACTATTAAAGAAATAAGTTCACAAAAATCGTAGAAATGATTAAGATAATTTCTTAAAAGCTAAAATAGGGAGAATATTTCTTAGACAGAGGGAGAATAGGAGATTAGTGGAGATATTTCCAAAATTTATGGAAAAATTGATTTTTTCCAAAATATAAGAAATATATATTAGGTTGGAGAAAAAGAAATCCATTATTTTTACATGGAAATCAAGACTTTATTTAATATGCTTTAAATTGTCCGATTTGGGTCAAATATACACCATTTTGTTGTATAATTTGTTGCCATTTTAAAAGTGGCTTCGTAATGCTTCTCTCTTAGAAGTCTTGGCTCTTATTGGCGAAAACATCTAGTAATCGATTTTCACAGTCTTCTTTTGATCCCAATTTCTTATCTCTCAGAAAGTTTTGAAATGCGAGAAAAAGATAATAATCATTTGATGCCAGGTCCGGACTATATGGTGGATGCCATTAAAACTTCCCAACCAAGCTCCCAGAGGTTATGGTGAGTCACTACAGAAGTATGTGTTCTGGCGTTGCCCTCATGGAACACAGCACTTCTTCTGTTGGCCAATTCTGGCCATATCTGGTCAATCGCGAGCTTCAAACGGTTGACAGTAGAGATCTGAATTTAGTGTTTGGCCATGCGGAAGCAACTCCTAATAAATGATTCCTCTCCAGTCTCCCCAAATACACAGTAGAACCTTCCTGGCCGTTAGTCCTGGTTTGGCCACCATTTGAGCTGCTTCACGGCACTTTGACCACGATCGTTTTCGCACAATATTGTCGTATGTGACCCATTTCTCATTCCCAGTCACCATCCGTTTAAGAAATAGGTCGATTTCATTCCATTTGGCCAAGGCTTTGCAGATGGAAATTCGATCCATCGTGTCTTTTGGTGTTAATTGGTGTGGCACCCAAACATGGAGCTTCTTTTTGAATCCAAATTTGCGCAAATGGCTTAAAACTGTTTTATGGTCGATCTTTAGCTCCTTAGTGATACTACGACTCTAACATGCCGGTCAACTTCGATTATTTATGTGATTTTATCGTCATTTTCGACGACGGGCCTACCTGGGCGAGGTGCTTCTTTAACATCAAAAATACCTGAATGGAATCGAAACCGAAATTGCACGTAATTAACTGTTACAGTATCGGCACCATAAACACCATTCACTATTTCATTCCCCTGGCTTGCATTTTCTCCTTTATCAAAGAAAAACTGTAAAAAGAACCGAGTTTTCTCTCTGTTGTGACTTCCATTTTTAACACCCTGTAACTCACAACTGAATAGACCAAACAAAAAAAAGCAAAATAATTTTTTTAGTGTGAAATGTCATCTTGACAACGAGCATAAATTTGAAATTGTTTGATCGATGCTTCACGAGATATCAACACTACAGCCATCTACCGAAAAAATAATGGATTTCTTTTTCCCCAACCTAATATGTATTTCCAAGATGTAAAAAAATCTCCTAAAATTTTCAGAAAAGCTTGGAATAGCTGACAAATATGCATGATAAATTATGTGACGTCTTAATCCCACGATAAATACCATCACACTTTTCCAGTCAACCCTTTATCTACCGCATTATGATTTACTGCAGTTTTTTTTCATGCGATATTTTTTTTTTGGATCACTGCATTGAAAATTAAGGGATATACATAAGCACAAAATACTCAACTTTGGGAAATTTAATCCGTTAGAGCAGTGATCTCCAATCCCCGGTCCGTGGATTAAATACTACTGGTTCGCACAAGAAGCATTAAATTATTTCCATTTTATTTACTGCGGTATATTTTTCTCGGTTTTGGGTTAATTTTTATGAAAATCACTTTATATTTATCTTTGGTATAGCTATATTTTATTCTGAAAGCACATTTAAAATACAAAAAATTAAAATAAAATTATTAAATCAAAACAATATAAAATAATAACAATTAACGTCCTCCCGCTCAGCAGGCAGCGGTAAAATTATCCAACGTTGACAAAACGTTGATAAAAAGTTTCGAAACACTGCGTTAGAGCTAATTAATTAATTAAAGATATTCAACTGTAAAATTAATTATATACACTGTTCACTCAAAATAAATAGTCAAATCTTTTCTAAGGTCTTCATTAACATACAAAAATAATAATAATAGTAAGACACTTAAATTTTAACATTAATTATTTTTTCGGGACAAAAATGATAATTTTCTCAATCCGCTGAAAACACAATTTATACTATAAAACTATTAGCCTTCTGTGCTAAAATACTCATGACTTGAACCCGTGCTGCCACATATCTTAAAGTCGATTTCAAAGAATATTCCTGCTATGTATTGTCAGAATACTCGTAAAAATGGTTATTCTATGTAATTTTAAAGTGAGTGGTACTTAAAAGTACCGTCGGTAGATAAAGGCTTAATTAGTTCATATGCTTCATTGTTGCCAACGCTTTGCTTTTTGCTGAAACTTTCTTTGAAAAAGTATTTGTCAAAAATAATAACATATATAGTTAAACAAAATGCTCTCGATTTAAAACTACATTGCATAGCGTAAGAATTTTGAAGAAAATCGGAAAACTCTTGGGAAAATTTAAACATTTGAGTTTCTGCCCATTTTACTTATTTGAAGTTATATCTAAATTTCACAAGTGGAACAGCAAGTACAAGTTTTTTGTTGGTTTGTTTTGGATTCAATGAAGGACACGTGATTGTATTTATCATATGATCGTCAAGAATTTAGTCCATTTATCAATTAAAAAATTTTATGCGTTTGGTATACTAACCTTGCTAACGAGTTATATTTTAATTACTAACTAGCACCGTAGCTTAGTGCAAGCATGGATAATTTCCTTTTAATTTATTTTCCAATCTGCTTTAAAATATCATCCTCCATCTAAACATTAAGAATAACTTTTTCAACAATTATTTGATTCTGAAAATAGATTCGAACAATGTCCATTTTCTTTTTCAATTATTGGGTCGCTCAAAAAGTAAATTCGGTTTTGTGTGTGTAAGTGTGAAAAGGAAATACAATTTTCATATATTGAATACATACTTTATTAAATTATATACTGTCCGTTCTAGTCCAATATCTTTTGATATCTTTCTGGCAGTAGCATATTTACATGCTCATAAAAGCTTTGTTCTTTCCTGGCAAAAAACTGATCCAGGGGATTCTTGACTTCCTCATTTACAGTAAAAGTTTTACCGTCTAAAACATTTTGTAGGGACCAGAACAAATAATAATGAGAAGGTGTCAGATCTGGAGAATATGGTGGGTGTTTCAGTATGTCCCAGTCAAGCTGTAAAAGTTTTTGGCAAGTTACCAAATTTGTATCAGGTCTCGCATTATCTCGGTGGAGCACTACGCTTTTTCTATTGATCAATTCTAATACTTTTTGTTTAACAAGGAGAGGGCATGACTAAGGACTCATTTAGGATCGAGACTTGGTGTAAAAGTAATTCTCCTTTAGGATGTTCACCGTTCAATGTAATTCCGCCAAATGGCCAGTCAATTCGGAGAAATTAGCCTTCGAAATTCATGCTTAGCTTTCTTACAGTTAAATTTAAATTTCCCGCAACGATTTCGTAGCCGGATCGGTAAATGGTCTGCTTACTATACGCGAGGTCAGGTTCGATTCCACGGCGGTCAACTTTTTTTCTTCAATTCATTTAATTATTTTTTTAATTAAATAAATTTATTTAAGAAAGGTTTATCAAATATTAAATGATATTTTATGCAATTTATTTTGTATTTTATAAAGTAAAAAAAAATTAAATACATTTATAACTTAAATTATTCATTAGTAAAATTATTTAAAATTATTATTAATTAAAAATATTTAAAATAATTATTAAATAAAAGTATTAATAATTAAAATTAGTAAATTAATTACTGTATATTATTATTAATTAATTAATTATTGTATATTATTATTAATTAATTACTATTTATTATAAGTAATTATTATTAAGCATTAGTATTAATAAGAAAAATTATTTATTTATTATTACAATTATTATTAATTTATTATTAAAATTATTAATTTATAATTAAAATTATTGTTTATTATTAAAATTATTGTTTATTAGTACAAATATTAATAACTTATTAAAATTATTAAAATAAATTTATTAAAATTATTTAAGTAAACTTTTTGAAATTAAATAAATTTATTTGAAAAGAGTGCGACATAGACATCGTTCGATAGCTATGTCGTGGGGTTTCCGCGTAAGTTAGAGGTGTGGGATTATCGGAATGATGAGACATTCTATAATTCCCGCAATTAGATCACTTATCAATATAAATATCTTATATCTGCCTAATCTCGATCTCAGTATTATACTAGCGTTCAGAATATAATCCTCCTACCTTGGTTGAATACTCAACGGTTCTATTAACTTCAGATATTCAGGTTAGGCTCGAGTGCAATAGTATGCACCTTGTACTAATGGCGAGATCTCCGTGATTCCTTTGGTAGGCCGTCTAATTACACTTCTACCTTTTCCGAACTGAGCTTTCTCTAAATTGCCATCCTTGCTCACTAAACTTTCTATCCTTTTAAAGGTTATCTTATTTGCATCTATGCTTCGTTTTCACTTCTAGGATTTGGGTTGGAAAAGTTTTGCCATTGATCGTGGCCGTCAAAGAACGTGGAGGTTATGTTAGAAGAAGAACGCGAGAGATGTCACAAGAGCTTATTAAGTATTTTATAAATTATAAAATAATTAAATTAATAATATATAAAAAAACATCTTTTTATTATATTAATTATAAAATAATTGATTTAATATTAATAATATATTTTATAAATTATTTTATACAATATTTTATTAATAGTACATTGTATTTAACATTCTAAAACTATTTGTAACTAATTTTTATTGAAAATATCATTTAATATTTATTATATATTTTATTATAAATATTATTTATTAAAATATAAGATATATTTATAATTAATATAATTATTTATATATATATATATATATATATATATATATATATATATATATATTATATATAATTACAGTAATTTTTTTTACTGTATAAAATGCAAAATATAATTACATAAAATATCATTTAAGATTTAATAAACCTTTAATAAATAAATTTAGTTAATTTTAAAAAATAATTAAATGAATTGAAGAAAAAAATTGATCGAGAGAGTGGAATCGAACCCTGACCTCACGCATAGTAAGCAGACGATTTACCGATCAGGCTACGAACTCGTTGCGGTAAACTAAAATTTAGTTGTATAAAAGCTAAGTATGAATTTCGAAGGCTAATTTCTCCGAATTGACTAACCATTCGCGGAATTACATTGAGGGGTGAACACCCTAAGGGAGTACTACAATTACACCAAGTCTCGATCCCATATGAATTTCCTTAATCGTGCCCCCTCCTTGTAAGTAAATCATTCATTTTGTCTATTTGATGACGGTGGACTTCAGAATTAATCGTTACGTTGTCCGGCAAAAGTTTAAAAACGAACGATTTCTTTAAAATCACACCAAAAAGATAACATCACTTTTTTTTTATGAATATCGGCTTTTGAAATGCTTTGAGCCAGGGTTCATCTTTTTTTTACTCTTTGATCTCTTGCATTTGACATCGTAATAGCAACTCATTTCTCGTCCCCAGTGATGATGCGCTTTAAAAATGGATCATTTTCTTAACGTTTGAGAAGCAAATCACAGACATCAACGAGACAACACAAACTTCTTTCCGTGAGAACATGAGGAACCCATATATAGAGCTATGAGAATAAGCGTAGACCTTTTAATTGGTAATGAGCAGTTGAATTCAATAAATTTAACCTCTCAGGAATCTCACAAGTTGCTATTTATCGGTATGCATCGATTAATGCAGTGTTTCTCAAACTGTGGGGCGAGCCCCCTGGGGGGGCGCGATAACCCTTTAAGGGGGGCGCGAGCATATCGAAAATAAAAGGTTAAAAAAATTAAATTTACGGGAATAAAAAAAATACAGATTTACATTGATATGATTTATATATATCATCTGGTAAAAAAAAGGTCATCAAAAAAAAAAGATTCTATTTTGAACGCTCATTGTATCTTTTGATCCTATAACAAAAAAAAAATATTTTGTTTGTTTTACGTAATCCACGATAAATTTTTTATTACTTTTTTTAATCTAAAATATTACTTTTGCTGGCTTTCAAACTTACTGATATGGTTACCTGCCCCCTTTTTTGGGGAAGTTGTAAATTATAAAAATTTGTTTTTTTTTTCACAATGTGAAAGAGTTTTATGATACATGTATAAGCATATTGAGCATTTTAAAGGATTAATTGACCCAGATTTAAATTTTAAAGAGTATACTGAAACATAAATAAAAAAAATCGTTAATTTGGGAAAACTGTTTTTTTTTTACCAATGACCCAGAGAAATCCTTAATATGACGGTCAATAGGAGCTAAAATGAATTGATAACATATCTTTTTTTGGGAGTGGAAACGTTTTTAGAATCTTAAGGATTGTTTAGACCAAGTTCCCCGGCACGACTACTATTTTCAAAAATTTTTCTTGAACATGCTGCATTTTTCCTTGAATAACTTAGTGGTTTTAATTGTGATGTTGAGACGATTGGGGTTTTTATAAATGAAAAATGAGCAGAAATAAAAAAGAATTGGGCATCTGTGATCTCTGAAAGGAAATTGAAGCGATCAAACAAGGGAAACATTTGCGAAATAATGCATATTAATCGTGTTAGGGAAAAAATTTTTGTGAAAAGCAAAAACATGAAACGAAAGGAAAATTTTCAATACTACATTAAGAACCTTATCAAGAAAATATGAAGCCATAAGTGTACCGCAAAATGCACTTCACCGTCAAAAGAACAAGCAAGAAAAAAAAATCCAACAGGGTATTTTTCGATCATCAAAGACATTAAAATTACAATAACGTGAACAAAAAATTTTCAGTTTTGCTTGCAAATAACTTACCTGTAATTTTTGCAAAAGGTGTCTGTGATTTGTGTCTTTTATTGGTCACCACATTTGGAACAATTTAGTTCAGTTTTTATTGAATTTTTTCAAATTATGAAAGACAAATAGAAAATCCCTTTAAATAGGTAAGTATATTTTCTCTTGTTAAATTATTCACTGAAATTTTGATTTTTATCTTGAATATTAAAATAATTATAAAAAAGAATTGGGGGGCCCCCGCGACCATTAACGTTGGTATCGAGTACATCTGTTCCCGGGCTTTCTGCTTTTAAAAATTAAAAAAAAAAATTTTATTCATTAGAGTTTTATATTTTTTTATTCTTAACATTTATTAAATGCTAATTTGCGAGGCTTAAAAACAGTTCATTTAAAACCGTTTATTATGAGTATTCATTTCAATAAATCATTTTTTCATTTTTGTAAATTGTCATGCACTTGGTTTTACTCTCCTTACAATTGCTATTATATCAAGAATAATATATTATCATTTTTTAAAAAAAAACTCGTTTATATATATATATAAGAGTGGGTATTTAAGTATGAACAAAAAAATTATCAGGACTTCCCTGGGCTCTTTTTGCAGAGCAAAGTTTTTTAAAGGGAAAGGGTAAAAATTTGAAATTGACACTCAGAGTTATTTTTTTATATTTAGCTAGATCTATATTTTTTTCTTCAAAGTAGCCATCCAGAAAAACCGGGTTTACAAAAAGGGATGATGTTAAAAAAAGGTAATAGTATACGAAATGCTTTTGTTTTCAGTGCAGAAAATTCAGCATCCACCTCTATCCAGAATTCAAAAGTGAAATTCAAAAAATTTCCCCCTTTTAATTTCGTCATTGGGTGTGAACTCTAGAAAATCTTTTTTCGGCAGTTGAGAGCCCTTCTGGTATTTTGAAAAAGGATCCCAACCCATTCGTAACTTGCTATCAATTTGCCCTCGCTGTGTATTTTTTTGTTGCTTTATTATCGTCGAATGCTCGCTACGATTTAAAAATATATCTATAATTTTGTTTTAATCCACTGCCGTAAAAACTTAATACCGTGAATTACAATTAACGCGTGAATTATGAAATGTACATTCAAGAGAGATTCGGTAGCTAATCTCGATTCAGCCAAGATTGACTAGAATTGTACGAGGTACAGCATTTTTACATGTTTTGTGCAGACGTCTGTTAGGTTGCCTAGACTCACATGAACGTTCGCGAGAATGCCAGATGTAATGGATATGCTAAAGAGCAACATAGATTAGGCTATTTTTAATGACATTTGTACTTTTAGAAATGGATCTTGAAGGAAATAAATCTTTAATTAAATATTATTTCTCAATCTGTTTCAATTTAAAAATTAGAGAAAGAAAAATAACATAATTAACCTATTGCTTAAAAGTAATTTACTTAAAATATATATTACTTAAGAGTAACATATATAAAAAATTTAATACTTATCTTATTAATACTGAATTAAGAACAAGTTTAATAAGTATTAGCGACTTCCATGGGCTTTGTCTTGCAGAGCAAAGTTTTTTAGAAATTGACCCTCTGAATTCTTTTTCTATATTTAGCTGATATCTATATTTTGTCTTCTAAGCAGCCACCGCATTTTGCAATATGTTCCAATTTAAAAATTAGAGAAAGGAAAAATAACATAATAATTATCCTATTACTTATTTTTTTTTGCTTAAAAGTAACATATACAAAATTTAATACTTATGTTATTAATTTGTACGGTTTATAATTAAGATCGTGTATTGTAGCTTTAGCGTCAAAGTGCATTATTATTACATTCAGTAATTTATTAATGTATAATGGGGGCGCGATAAAAATTGTGATTGAAAAGGGGGGCGCCAGTATTGAAAGTTTGAGAAGCACTGGATTAATGTCTTTATTGTGTCTTTATCAGAATCAACTGGTCTTCCAGAACGTAGTGCATCTTAAACATCAAAATTGCCGGATTGAAATTTTGCAAACCAGTTTTTTTCACTGGCGTACTGTCCATACATTTTCTCTATACACATCGGCTAATTTTTTTTCTTGTTTGAACAGTATTTTTACCTTTTCGATAATAAAACAGTAAAATATGCCAAAAACATGCTGCGTTTCACTTTCCATATTTCTGAACCCCCACTAACCCAAAACTACTGCGTACAATCAATTGGAATTTTTCACAACATCGCAGGGAAATGATTAAATTAGGAATTTCATCAATTCCCTAAGAGAGATGATCAATTCACGCAAGATGTTAAAATAAGATTTCACAGTAAGGTGATTTCCCTAAGGAAAGTAAGTGATCAAATACCTAACCTGTTTCGGTGAAATGGTGAAATAATATTGTCAAGTGTTTAAAAGTGTACATTTAGTAAATATCGTGCATTATTAAACAAGTAGAGTAATTAATAATCATTGAATTACAAATTTTATTTATTCGAAATTAATTTACAAAAAAAAATTAGATAATAAAGCTAGTATTTTTTTAAAAAAGGATATTATTAATAGAATTTCAAACTTTTTTTTTTAATTATACATTAATGTAGTACTTCAGAAATATCCAGCTTTATTTATAACACCTTTTTTTTAAGTTATTATTTCCCTTTATAAAATAGCTTTTTTTATTATCAAAAAAAGCTTTTTTATCTACAAAGAGGGCGTGGTCGAATTTCCTAATTTGTTTACATTTTTCAATTTAAGTTTTATCCAGTTTCTAATTTTAAGACATACAAAAATGATACATCAATCGAAAGATAATATTGCAAATAATATAACTAAATAAAACTAAAAAATGATGTTTAGGTCATTTTGTTTTGGTGCGTCACGTCAGAAGCCCTGCACTGCCTGGCACGGAAGAGGAGAGAGAGAGAGGTAAAAGGGAGTGGTAACAAGCGAAAACAGAGTTCTACAAATGCTGACTTATTCATTTCACTAAAACAGTTCGGGGATTTGATCAAATCACTTACATCAGAAAAATGACCTCAAAGAGACGTTATTTTAACATCTTGCGTGAATTAATCATCTCCCTTAGGCATTTGATGAAAGCCCTAATTTCATCACCTTCCTTCGACAAAATCATAGGGATGAGAAAAAAATAAATATCAAAGCTAAAAACGCTAGTTTTATTTTAACAAATAAAATAAGATAAAGGTATAACAGCGAAAATTCTAAACATCGCCAACATAATAAAATCTTTCTTCAGAGAATATGATGAGTAATGAACACACAAGTGAATTTTCATTATGAATAGCATTAAACGTTCTTTCTATGACACTTGGTTCTTTTGTCTTAAGATGCTGCTAGCCAAATTAAAACATTACTTATAATTAGTTTGAATTAACTTTGTAATAAAGGGGGGAACTCGATGAAAATAAAAATACTACGTAAGAATGCAACTATTTTTAGATTAATTTATTCTGTCAGATTTTATTATGGATTCTAAATACTTTTCTCGTCGTCTAATTTCTCTTATAATACATTGTTCACGATGCAATTTTAAAATATCACTAAAAAATTTATTAAGGCTACAAAAGAGTAATAAAATTTACGTTAGGGGTAATCGAAACAATAGCAGAGAGATTTATTGTTTTCGATCTCTATTCTACAAACTTTAGTGTTTCATTTATATACAAAATGATTATTAAAATGTAATTAGATAATGAAGTACTTTACTTAAATACATTTTTCAAAATATTAAGCATTTATTTTACAACTTAAAATAATCCCTTGGTGTATGTTAACTGATATTGTTAGCTAATATATGGATATGTATCTAGGTACACAAAAGATGAGAATTGTTGATCTCTGATTTTCGAGAATATAGAATGTAAATGCATGATGTACGGTACAGAGAGTAAGAATGTAAGAAGGATGTGTGAAACAGAATTTCTGGTAAAAATTATGTCAAATTTGGTTCCAATTTTTAATGAATAACCAAAATGCAAAGACTATTTAAATTCGCATGCACATATTTATTATTTCGTGTTATTTCTGAAATAAAAAAATATTTCGATGTGGTAATAGAGTTTTTCAAAAAGAATTATGGGTACTTCCATTTTATACCGACGACCAATTTCTTCAAATCAAAAGAAGTGGCTAAATGCTGCTAGATGTAGCCAATAATGAAATAACCTTTTCCGCGCATGCTGGAAAACAATAGTTACGATTACAGCATTTGGCGACGCCTTTTTATTTGAAGAAATTGGTAGACGGTGTAATATGTAAGTACCATTGTGAGGAAACACGTGGATCCAAATGGATTACAGCTTTACCAATGAACCGTATTAGGAATAGCCCATTCTTTTCCTTTTTTTTTTTTTTTAATTTCTAATGGCAGAGAGATTGACAATAAAATGACAATTGCAAAAGAACAATAACATAAACATTTTTTTTATTTCTAATGAGCTAGTACATTTCCAGGGAGCTGGTATCGCTTTTTAGTGCGGCACCCTATAGGCGAATACCAAACGCCACAGGTAATTTTGATGCTCAGTGTCCTCCTCAGAGGGAAGCACCTGAGCTCTGTTGATGCGAAACCACACTTAGGATTTTAATTTTGCTGAAAGCACTAAGCTAAACAGGCACTCAATGAATTTTTTTACATGCCGCATAATCATACGACATGGGCGCTGTCGATTTTCTGCATCAGGAAAATCCCCTGACTTGGGCTGGGGTTGAACCCGCAACCTTTGGTGCAGAATCACGCCACCAAGCCAGCAGAACATAAACATAAAACAATAATTTCTTCAATCGACATCTTGCTTCCCAATATCGGTCAGTGATAGCTGTTCCATGGACAGCACTGCAATGAAGAATGTGGTAGCCATCCATGACAAATTGGCCTCGACAGATGGGGCAGTATGGATCAGAAACTAGCTTGAACCTGTGTATGTAAACTGCAAGACAATCATGTTCTATTTAAAGTCGGAACTGAGCCACGTCGCGTGGCCTACCGGGGATGATATCTCGGTTGAGATCCTCCCATTTTTTGTATAAAATCCTTTTCATTAGAAACATGAGGAAGTTAGTGAGGGCTTTTACTTTAAAAACTCTTTAAGGTATCCGAATACGTTCGGAGAACTTTTTTAAGAAATAGCATAATAGACATTATAAATGCTCTTTCGGGAAACAATATCCATAAATACTTTATTTAACTAATAATATTTTAAAAAATAGTATCAAAATTTTACAAAAACCACAATTATAAGTGAAACTTTAGCAATATTTTTGAAAACTTCATAGCAATGAGAGAGAACAGTAATTAACTTATTTCAGTAAAAGTATTACTAAAACAAATCATACACCTTTATCTGGAGAATGTACTACGACTTAATGTTTTATTAAAATTTTAGAGCAGATCGAGTAAATATTGTAAGAAATGTGACATTTTTATGAGACCATTATATATAAATAACAGGCTATAACTCAAAAAATATCCCAATGAAATATTTTAGTACATTTTCTAAAAAATAATATAAATATCGGTTCAAAAAGTTTCATGGAGATACACAATTATAATATTTCGAATTATCAGACTCGCCCCATGATAGATTTTAAACAATAACTGCCCACTTCTGGTACAGTAAAGACCCACTTCTGATTTTTCTATAATTTTATCAAACCGATTGTAACATGGCATCTACACATAGTAGAAACAAAATTGAGTATGGTTTGTAAAGTCAAAACACAGCTCTATTCAATGACACATTGTGTTACAAAAATGTGTGTTTTGTCCGAATTTGCTCATTTCAACGTGTTCGGATACCTTAAAGGTTGAAAAAATGGCCGGGTCAACTTTTTTTGCTTCAAAAGTGAAAAAAAAATCCCTTTAAACAATCTTGCTGCGAAATATTTGTAACGTATGGTCTGATTTTTATATCATTCTCACATAGGCATGAAGCAAAACTCTGGACTGGTGAAACACAAGGATCGTGTGGCAGAGGAGGACGGTGCTGCGCCTGCGTTGTACCGTAAGGCTGGAGCCATTCCAGTCACGGTCACAGATGTCCCGGAATTGTGCATGTGGTGGGAGGCTTCTAATCATGTCAACGGCCTCACAAAGAACCCCTACGACAACACGAGGACGACTGGTGGAAGTTCAGGTATGAAATTCTTAAGAACACATATTATTTTATTACAGATCTTAGTAAGTTTAACGTTTGTCACTAATCTCTCTCTACATTAGAAACTTTTCAGCCTCAAAAGGCAACAAACTTATAAATAAAGAAAACCAAAAATATTATGGAAGAGATGAAAAAAAAAGCAATTATTAAAATGTGCTTAAATTCATTCTTTAAATAAGTATATGAAATTTAAATTTCAACAAAGTTATGCAAGCAAATATTGAAAACCGAATCTATTAATAAATCCACAATGTGTACCACGAGTGATCGTCATTTAACTTTGTTCCCCTGGTTTTTTTTTATATTAAACGTAAAAGTCGAATTAGAAAGTAAATTCTAATTTAAAGCTTGAATATTTTTTTATTTTAAATTTCCTTTACTTCAGTTTATAAATAAAGTAGCAGTTATTCACCCATTTCGCTTTCATGATGTTGTATGACTGCATATTGTTTTGAAGTTATTCAGACATCTAATTTCTGGCATTAAATTTTTGATTGTCTTCAAGAACATATTTTTAAAGCACTCGCCTGTGTTGATTTAAAAAAAAAGAAAGAACTACAATTTCTAAAACGGAAATATCTTTATCTTTTACGCCCTCTTGAGAATCGGTTTCCGTACAATCCGTTCGCAGTGGTTCTCTATTCAGCAAAAGAAACAAGCTTGCCAAATTTAAAGTATGTAGGTCTAATCGTTTAAAAACGGGAATTTTGTATAAAACGTCCCCGTAACCCTCTTGGAATTCTTTTAAAACAAAGTCCTTTCTTAATGGATCTCTCTCTACTCAACAAAAGAAACATACTTATGAAATATCAAATTTTTAGTCTAATAAATCCGAACTCGTGACGTATGAGTACGACCTTCCATATATATATATATATATATATATATGGAAGGTTTTTGTGTTGCCCTCTTTGTTGTAGCTCCCCATTAGGGGGGGGCGCTAAAAAAGATTTCCCTCAACGCAATGCCGAAAAACATTCCGAATTTAAAAAGTTTTCCCCCAAAAAATGACGAATCAAACCTACAAAAAGACGCAATTTAAAGTGTCTCACAAAATCCCAATCAAAGTCGTTCACCAATCAATTTTAAAGCCGCCCAAAAAGAAAACCCCCCCGGACCAATGTTAAATGAAAAATTATTTTTTCCCCCATTCCCAAAAGGCATAGTGGCGGTGTGATATCTATATGAACAGACCAACACCGCGTTGACGATCGTTTTGGCGTGATTTTACGTACTTGCGTTCGGAACGAAGGTCCCAAACAAACCTTTCCCCTTTTAAATCTTATTTTTTTAATTTTTCAATTACCCGTGCGAAAAAGGGGGTATACCATCTTTATATATTTATAAAGAGGAAGAGCGAAATGTGTGAGAGAAATACAATTCCCCCCAAGATTTTGGGAACAAACTTTAAAAGGGGGTAAAATCACAGGGATTCAGATTTGTATAGCCCCCCAGGTCGAAAACATCAGGGAAAAGTAGTCTGACAGGTAAAAAACGGGGAAAACCTGGATCTCTGAATATTTATTGGTCCAAGATATTACTTGTGCTGTGGTAGATGATATGTGAAAATGTCACAAAAGTTTCAGCCCTATCTAGTGATGCATGCATGACACCGTCGGACCACATTGGCTGTCTCGCTCAAATATACTGGATTTTGTAGGATATAGGCGAAAGGGATTTTTAACCCAAAAGGCCCATTTCGGAACCAATGTTTTGGGCTTTATTGATTTATTAATATTTTAATAACATTTCTTTTCAATGTATTCGTATGACAAAATTTTTTTGAACCCGTTAAGAAAACTTAAAAACTGAAGTAATCTTTAAAAGGGGCTTTTTTCGTATTCTGATATATTATTCAACTTTACCAATTTTTTTGTTGTTGTTTTTGTCGTAAGATTTTTTATATTATTTAAAATCATTTCAAATGTTTGAAATAAAAAAGTATTATACTACAACAAAAAAGCCCCTTATAAGTTTTAATGTGAAAACATTCTAAATATTTTCGCAAATAATTAAATGTATATTTTTGGGGGGTGAGGGTGCAATAATTGCAGCGGAGGAGCTCTTTTTGGGATTGGAAGCAAATTTCTGGCAGCATAAAATTTTCCTCGTGTTTTTTTGGAATTTACGCCCCAAGCCATCGGGGGTATGTTTAATTACTCACTTAATACTTTTTTTTTATGAAATTACAATGGTCAAAGTTTTTTTCTCAGTTTTGGTATGAAAATATTTTTCAGAAATAGATTGTGTGTTTAACCCTTTTAGTTTTTTGTCTCCCCTACGGGCCCCTGAAAGTTGTCCACAACCGGTTTGCCCGTACGCTATACGGCTACTGGTATTTTCTTTTTTTTTATCTTTGATTTGCTCAATTTTTAACTCTTATATTGGATTTGTTTTGTTTCCAATCCCCCTTTAAACAGGAAAGCCTACACCAAGTCCATTTGACTTTCCGCTTAATATTAACATAAAGGGCTTGCTGTTCATACAACTGTCGCAGGGAAACGCCCCCGCATCCAGAAGATGAGCAGGAGAAGCAGGGGGAGACAGGGGGCAGGTAAAGAAAGAATTTCCCCCCACAAAAAATCTTATTACGCAGGTGACCGTTCTAAAGCGCGCCAAAGGGTGTACTATTATATTGAGATTATTAATGCTAGTGTTTTAAAAAATGTATTTGTCCTTGGTATTGAAGTAATCTCATCCCGGATTTTTTTTTGTTGGGGAAAGGGAGGTTTGTTTTTGAAAATATATAGTAAATAAGGGAAATGCAAGACAATATGCTGAACTGAAACGAAAAAAAGAAGATAATCCAAAAATAATTCATTATCTCAGTCTCCAGGGAATGTAAGACTTAGTATTGATCAAAGTTAATTGTGTGTGCATATACATATGCACACACTAGGGAAAAATCTTTTAGGGTATATATGAAACTTTTTTTCATAGCAATAAAAAGAAAACATTTAGAGATTTTTTTGTTCACAAATAAAATTAAAAAAAATAACGTGAAAACTTTAAAATTGAAAATTAAAATAAAATTCTTTTTATTTTCGCATTCTTTAAGTATTTTTCAACTATGCAATAAAAAAATGGCTTTTTGGGAAAATTTGTGCAAAAAAATTGATTTCTTAAGAGGTTAACTTTTATAAAATGAAAGGCACAATGAAGTTTTGAACTCAGGTTATTCTACGAAATCCCCTTCGCTACTACACATAAAAAATGTAAAAATTTACAAAGATTGAGCCAAAATGTAATAAAATATAGTACCTTTTATTCCATTTTTGTAGATAAAGTAATAATCATGTCAAAAGATCTAACATTGCGCAGTAAGGGAGATGGTCGCGGTAGCCTGGTGGTCAAGGTATCGGATCGTGGCTGGCTTGTCACGAGTTCGAGCTAAGTACCACTAAAAACCCGCTGTGTAGGGGAGTGATACACATATTAAATCTGTCACACAAGTGCTCAGAAGTCCTCCCGTTGGTATGGTGTGGTTGTTAGGAGAGGAGGTGCCAGCTCAGGTGTGGTCCTCTTACGTGGTCCGTCGCCAAAAGCTCTCGAGTAATTGAATAGTGCGGCGTTAATATTCACTACTCTGTGAGGAAAGTCTATGGCACATTAAAAAAAAATATGGAGGAATTAGAGTATAATATTGTAAGTTTTTGAAGCTTTTGAAAAATTCAATAAATAAGTTTAAGTAATTATAGTACTCGTATAATATAATACTACATAAAAACATTCTATAAAATCTGTGAATAAAAAAAACGTCATCCCTTTTTAACAATAACACCTTCCACGGCAATGTTTCCTTGAATAAACTTAAGAATGTTTCACACAAAATTCACGTTTAACAAAAAAAGTTTTAAAAACGCAAATTTTGATTTATAAAAATGTTATTTTTTGTTTTAGTTTTAAAAAAATGTCTTACTTTTAATAGGGGTGTTTGCTTGTCATTTTATAACTATGATTTCCAAGAAAATAATGCTTAATTTTTCAACCTGAGAGTCAGAAACGGGAAATTATTGGTTTAATTTAAGACAACAATCTAAAAAAAAATGAAAACCTTGAAGATATTTTTAGGTTTATGCTTTGAGGAGGGGGGAAGTAAGGAGTTTCTCTGTGTGCTCTTAGTAAAACATTTCTGCACTATTTTAAAACATTTTTATTTCGAATAATATTTTATATCCTTTATTTATCAATCTCTTGTGAAATATGTCATGAACTTTAGAACCAGTGCCGCAACGTACACCCCCGCATTACGGAGGGGTTGGGGACTCCAGGAGGCCAAAACCTTGACAGACACTAAGTATGTATATATGGGCTTCATATCCATAACCTCAGTTTGCAGCGGTCCCTTATATTCTTCGTTGCGCCACTGTTTAGAACAACATCTTATTTTCATCAAACGAGAAACACCAGCATATAATACCAGGTGGTTATAGTTAAAGTTACATTATTCAGAGGCCTGTAGAACCTGTTCTGGTTATGGGATTTTGATGAAACTTGGAATATATACTATATAGACCATGAAAAAAAGGTTTCTACAGTAAAAAAATTAGTTCAAATTTTGCCCACCAGGTAGCTTTTATCGAATATTTCTTATGCAAATCCATAAAACCTCTATATAAACTTGCCGTCATAGCCAAAGAATCATTTAACGAACGTTTGTCATCGTTAATCATTCCTGCTTAAAGGAAACGACAATGTTTGCAATCTACTATCCTATGCAAGATGGAGCAACGCCTCATTTTGGGCGCCAATTAAAAGTACTGCTTAGTGATAACTTTGGCGATAATCGTGTAATATCGTTACATTTTCCGGATGCATGGCCTTCTCGTTCGCCCGACTGAAATCCCTGTAATTTCTGGTTGTGGGGATTTCGAAAAAGACCGTGTATGTTGCGGAGGAATCAGGACTTTACCTGATTTGAAAGCTAGTATTATTCGCCATGTGGCTGAAATTCCTCGTGAGTTGACTCGCGCTACCATTGAAAACACTATAATGCGCTTTCAACACGTTATTGATATCAATGGAGCACGTATTGAGCATATTATCTATACATATAAATAAAAATGAAGTGTCTGTTTGTAATTTGAAATTAACGGCTTTTTACTAAATGCGTTTAAAAGTATATAAGGTACTTATATGAAAAAATCAATTTTCAAAATTTTTGTCTGTCTGTCTGTCTGTCTGTCTATCTATCTGTCTGTCTGTCTATCTGTATGTTCCGGCTACTCTCTGAAACGGCTGGACCAATTTTGAAGAAACCTTCACTGGCAGATAGCTAATGTTATAAGAAATAACTTAGGCTAGTTTTATTATAGAAAAAAAATTAGAGTTCCGCGAAAATATAATTAAAACCAATGAAATGGTGAACAATATCCGTTTCAAATAGGGATCATTTATTTGAATCGACAGTGTCAAAGGCCTCCCCCCTGCTTGCAGATTCGTTTCACCCTACTGTTTTTTAGACCTGTTTTGAACTGATTATTGTATATAGAGAGATAGTTCAGTAAATTTAATATTCTATATAGTGATTTAATTTTAACATATTAC
The DNA here is from genome assembly GCA_019973955.1 of Trichonephila inaurata madagascariensis. NCBI lineage: Eukaryota > Metazoa > Arthropoda > Arachnida > Araneae > Nephilidae > Trichonephila > Trichonephila inaurata. The sequence continues at coordinate 767 of BMAV01011726.1, read as the reverse complement.
ACATCCAGATACAAATTATTTACACTATTTTAAGAGTTTATTACACAAAATTTGTAATAATGTGTTATTTTTGCTGAGCAGAAGGAAGGTGTTTTCAAAAATCGATCCACAACAGAGTTACGGGCGTTCTAAATTTTTAAAAAATCTCTTTTAACAGCTGTTATATCTAGACTTAAAATTAAGCAAACATGGTTTTTTATTTAGCTGAGATAAGCAAAAAGCTTTTTTTTTGTTTGTTTAATTTAATATTCCCGTAAAATTAACTCTTTAAAAACTCTTTTCTTTTTATCCTCCAGTCTGTATTGTTTAATTTTTCAATTCACCCGTGCGAAGAACGGGTATACCAGCTAGTAATTGAATACATTTTAACGATTCTAACATATCATTTGGGCATCACATTTCCTCCTGGTGGTCAAAATTTGAACTATTTTTTTATTATTATTAAAGAAACCTTTTTCTCATGGTCCATATAGCATATATTCTAAGTTTCATTAAAATCCGATGAGCAGAACGGATTCTACAGGCCTCTGAATAGTGTAATTATAACCACCTGGTATTTTCTCTAAGGTAAGATGTTAAATTTGAACTTGATAGAATATAATAAAAAATTCATATTATTTATAGTAAAGAGTTAACTGCTATTTATTTCACTTCATGAAGGTATTATATCAAACTGGGGTACATTCCCTTTCTGTCATATAAGGTACGAATATGAAGACAGAACTGTTGAATTTGTGAGCACGGACCCGGTCGTTATGCCCATTTTA
>BMAV01011725.1:0-19850 GCA_019973955.1 Trichonephila inaurata madagascariensis | reverse complement strand
ATGGGGGAGGAGATCACATACCTTATTAATGTCCCTTTTTTTCATTTTATGCTGTTTATTTTTACTTTATACATAATTCTGTTTAAGTCTCCAGTATGACATTATCTGATAACTTACAAAAATTTAATATTGTTTTCATTTCTGTATATAATTATTGATTTTAATTTATGTATAAATATATATGCTACTTTACTGCCAAATTTTGTGTCAATCAAAGCAGTATTTGGTGATATTTTTTATATTTTACATCTTCGTGCTTAACTTTTGGAAGTGAGTGTACTAAGTCAATGGGGTTAAAATATCAGCTTTTTTTAATTATTTTTCCTTTTTCATTTCTTCTCAAGCAACAAATTGCACATTGCGTTGCCATTCCCTGTTCTTTATCGAATATTTTCAAGAATCTAAAATCCCGCCTTCACAACAAAGAAAATCCAGGATGAGAAGTACACGGCTAGCCACCGTAAATGCAATACCAAGAAAGACAAGAGATAGAACAACAAAATTTGTTTTGTAGATAACATGTTGACCAAGTATCAAATAATTAAATTTATAGACATCTGTGAAGTGTGGTTCCTGCCAGAATCAGTAGCCAGAGTAGCCGCCATTGTTGGACATTACCGCTGCCACACGCCTTGGCATTGATTCAAAAAGATTTTGGATGTGTTCTTCGGGTACAGAAGACCAAGCAGCTTCCACACGTTGCCAAAGTTGATCTGGTGTAACAGCTGGGGGTGTAATCTGGGTCAATCGTTGAGCAACCATGGACCTCATGTTTTCTATTAGCGAAAGATCCGGAGAGCGAGTCGGCCAGGAAGCAATTCAATTTGGTGATTGACGAAGAACCCGACAAGTGCCGTGTGGTCACGCATTATCCTGTTGAAATATGGCTGTGACCAAGCCCTGAAGGTAAGGAAAGACAACTGGCTCCAACACCTCGGAGATGTAGCGCTGGCAGTTTAAAGTACCGGCAATGCGTACTAGAGGACTGCGAGAGTAATATCCTATACCGCCCCATACCATAATACCTGGTGTAGTACAAGTGTGGCGGTGCATAACGCAGCTGTTCAGAATCCTCTCTCTACGGTGTCTCCAGACTCGAATCCGACCATCGTGGTGTTGCAGACAGATGCATTATTCGTCAGTAAAAACAACTTCATTTTATTCTGCCACCCACTTCCTTCTTTCATCGCACCATTGGCGGCAGAGACATCTGTGGTTCTGCGTCAAGGGTAGACCAAGCAATGGACATCTTGCGGACAGACCACTCTGCTGTAAACGGCGCCAAATGGTACGCGCAGACACTGAATGATGCGTTATAGACTCAATGTGCTGTGTTATGTTTCGTGATGTGACTGAGCAATCCGTCACTGCCATGCGCACAATTAGCCTGTCCTCACGTGAAGTGGTGCACTGATGTGGATGCGATCGACCTCGTCGGTCCGTCGTACCCTCCTGCATCCAGCGGTCACATATCCGCATTACAACTGTTTGTTTTCGTCCAACACGACTACCGTTTTCCCTGGAAGATAATCCACAATCTCAGTAGGCCACTATCCTTCCTTGTCGAACTCGGATACTTGATCAAAAGCCGATCGCTGTTTTCTACGAGACGTAATTGATCGTTTTTTGAAAAAAACACAAGAAAAACACATTTGCCGAACTTGAAGTCTTTGAAATCTCCAAGCCTTAAATAGCGCTTTGAGGTGGCGCCACAGGCGCGCGTGATGTGTGTCTATTTGAAATTGTATTCATTTGCATATCTCACCTACGCTAAAGCATGTTGTAAATTTCATGTTATTTGCATGCTTCCTTTAGGGTGTTACATTTACGGTGGCCAGCAGTATATTTCAGTAAATTGGAAAAACTACATCTTTTAAAAAACTAACACTAGTAGTCTCACTATAAGAATTAAAAATATGACTAAATCAAAGATAGAAAGAAGGAAATATATACTTCTGTATAAAATACGGCAAACCGGTTGAGGACAGCTTTCGGTAGCACGTACAGTGTACGGGATAACCAGTTAAAGGGTTACAGACCTGTGATGGACATATGTGAGTTAAATCTGCTGAGACTAAGAATCCTTACGTTGACGTGTTATGGAGCTTTGAAGAGTGGAATGTCAATTCAAACATCCGTCCACCTTCTTGACTAAACTTCTCTCCCAACTTTCAAAGGCCGCGGTAGCCGAGTGATATAGATATCGGATCGTGGCATGCCTTCTCACAAGTTCGAGCACAGTACCACTAAAGACCCGCCGTGTAGGGCAGCGCGATGCACGTTAAATCAGTCGAGAGCTGAATAGTCCTTCCGTTAGTGTGGTGTGGTAGTTAGAAGAAGGGGTTTATCTTTAGGTCTCGTCCACGTCACTTGACCATGGTTCAAAATTACGTGGTCCGTCGCCAAAAGCCCTCGTGCAGCTGAACAGTGCGAGGTTAATATTCAATTAAAGCTAACTTTTTAAATTATGTGGTCTGTTGTTATAATGTGCCCGTAAGTAGTCCTTGTGTTGTATCAAATTGTGACACTAATAATTTATCATATCATCCCAACCATTACAGCTTCTTTTTTTCTTTCTTTTGTTAACGCATTTCATTAATTGAGCTACTCTTACTAAAAGTTTAGTTATATAAAAGAAGTGAAATTGTCATAAGAGTATAATATTTATATTGATAAAATAATAACACTGAAAGCATAAGGAATGTAGATTTGTATAACATTAAAAATGTGTTTTTAGACAGCAAGTAAATTTTAATTACATACTTTTATGTTTGCAAATACATATCACATCATTTCACGATACTTCTGTATGTTCCAGGCATTCTGAATTTAAAATGAGGCAAGCATTCTTACGAATTAATATGATTTAGCTATAGACATTTAGTGTACATTTTTATAAATTTTACTTCACAATGCTCTTCGATCTTTCGTGGTCGCGGTAGCCGAGTGGTATAGGATCGGCCGGCTTGCCGTCACGAGTTCGAGTCCATACCACAAAGACCCGGTGTGGGGCAGGATGCACAAATCTGTCGAGGGAAACGCCCCTCCCGTTGGTGGGTGGTAGTTAGGGAGGGAGTGCGCCGGTGTCGTCCACGTCATTTTGCCCAAAGTTAAAAAATTACGTGGTCCGTCGCCAAAAGCCCTCGTGCAGCTTAACGGGCACGTTAATAATCAATCAATCGACCAGAGTTTCTAAACGGGGGCGTGCCCATTTGGAGGGCGTGATAATCCCCCAAAGGTGGGTCGAGCATACGAAAATTTTAAATTGAAGTTTTAAAAAAAATTGCAAAATTCTGAAAAGCAGAAAAAAAAATATTAATGACATAAAAAAAAATAAAAACTTATTTAACTATATAATTTACTTATGAATGTAAAATTTTTCCAAAGGGATTTAATATATCTATTTTCTCTCAATACTGTTAAGAACGTTTAATAAAAAAGAGTGACTTATGGCTTTCCATTTTCAAAAAAAATTTAATATTATCTTGATAATTTATAAAGTTAATGATTAAAATTGTGTATTGAGATTTTAACGTCAAAGAGATTTTGTCATTGCATTCAAACATGTTAAGTACAAGGAAAACGATGAAAAATAATGGGGGAAGGGGCGCAAATATTGAAAGTTTTATAGAAGACCTCATAGACAATATCTATATGCATATTTATTTTCCAAAAATTTTAAGAATATTTAAACATGGGAAATTTTATACAACTTTTCCCAAAACAGACAAAGAGACATCCTTTTTGGTGTGTTTTATGATTACAAAATATGTGTAATTTTTAACACATTTATCAACATGTTTTTTTCTTCGAAACGCAAACACTGTTTGTCGTTTTTTGTTTTCATCAAAATTTCTTCAACTCTTCAATACACAAATCAAGATAGAATCGCTGGGTTTTATTGTCCCGGTTTTTATATATGGGGAACTCTTTTTTTAAATTGTAAGAAGTATCGCCTTTTATATTTTCTTTTTTACCTTTTTATTTCAAAATTTTTTCTAGTTATTTTTTAAAAAAAAATTTTTATTTTGACGTCTATATAAATTTAAAAACCAATATTAAAGAACATAACTTTTCATTAAAGGTAAATTATTCATACTAAAGGAAAAGTCCATAGGCAAAAATCCTCATACTTAGTTAAGATGGAAGTAACAACAACAAAACATAACACAAAAAAAGATGTAGACTCTTTTGACAGCCACCAATAAAACCTGTATTTTTTGGGGTTATGATATTGATATGATGATGAATTATGATATTGTATGAGTGATTATGATATTGTATGAGTGATTATGATATTGTATTAGTTGGGGTATCGAAAACAATTCTTACAAACATAGCTTTATAAAATAAATCAGTTTAAAACCAAAAACACGCTTTTATAGTTAATTGTACTAAAAAGTAAAAAATAATTCTTAATAGAAGAATAAAATGATTAATGAGAAAATTAATGTCATTGTGAGGTAAAAGTGGGGATGCTCGAAATCAATTGTAATAATTTCGTACTAGTTCTATTCCGAAATGATGAGTTTGTGTAAAAATGTGGTACAAAGCATCCCATGCTTTTATTTAATATAACATTAATTTTCTCGTTAGACATATTATACTTATATTAAGAATTCTTTTTTTTAGTTCAATTAACTATAAAAGTGGGCTTTTTAAAGTTTTCTTAACTATAATTTATTTTTCATTTTTTAGTTCAATCTACAATAAAAGTTTTTTTTTAATTTTTTTAAACAATCATTTATTCACTGATGAATCAATCTTTTTTTATTGTATTTGTGTTAACCATGAGCATTTTCGCTTTAGGATTGTAACAATCCTTTAGTCGTTAAATCTGGAAATGGGATCTGGAATGAGTCGCCAAATCTGGAAATAAGAAACCGTTAATCCTGATGATCCTAATTAGAACAATGGGACACAATTATTAAATTGTTGTATTGACATCAGTCCTTAACACAAGGATGCCAAATTTCGAATTAATTTGACATTTTAAAAAGAGTAAAAATCCAGTTCAAAGATTCAGTCACATACATGTGAAACTAATAAAAGCGTGTTTAAAAAAAAATGGATGAAAGTACAATCTTAGAATGAATTTCATTTGAATGCCGTGATTGTAGCCTTAATGGCGGGCAATGATTGTGCTAACAGCTCTTATTCTCATTTATTAAACAAAAATATTTTCCTTCCTGATATTAAACTCTTATTTTAAAATTATTTTTTAAAAATGTTATTTAAATTTTTTAGAATAAAATGACAGCATCTGAAATTCTCTTTAAAATTCTCAAAATTGTTAAATTTCAAAGTTCCTCAATTTTGTAAAAAAAAAAAATGTCGGTCTTTTTTTTAGGTTTTTTATTAAGCACAAATTTGACGATGCTCAAAAAAACCTAGTAGATTCTTCAAAAGACTCCATAAATATTTTCGTAAGACCAGCGTTTAAATGTACTAATACCACCCCCACATGTTTTTTTATTTCTATTTACATTTTATCTTATACTACTTAGCATAAGCATTTTATACGCTGAAAAAAAATCAGCAGGAAGCTTGCAACTCGGTGCTTTGATTTTTGGTAAATTTTTAAGGGTCTGTTTATTTTACCCCGTTTCCTTGAATCGAAAGCAGCTGCTGTTTTTGTTTACCTTTCTTTTTATTCGACGGATTGATATTTTTCAACCAGAAAGTAGCTTATGTTTCTTTATTTGGAGCTTTTAAAAAAATCAGTGATCCCGTTTCGAATGCAAATGTTTTGAAAAAAGAATGTGCTCCCAACTGGAGGTTTTATTCAGTAAATCCCTCGCTTCAGTTATCCCTTGATTCTCAAAGGATTGATTTTATTTATGCTTCGAGTCTATTATAAGAGTTCCTGTTTAAAATGCCACTGAAATAGTAAAAAAAAAGTAATGCTGTGTCTCTTTTTTTATACGTACTAAAAACTGGAAGTCAACTGTTTTTTTACATCCTTTAACTCTTATATACTCCTGAATTCTGTAGAAGTCGATAAAATATGTACTCATTGCCATAAAAATTTGCGCACCAGGAAAAAGTCAAGATAAAACGAAATTTTATATATGTAAGTATTATTATTTCGAGAGATAGAAGTAAGTGATTAGAAAATCAAAGAAAAAAGGATCATTTATTGCAGAAAAAAGTACAAATAAACGGAAGTTTTAGTACTCTATTGGACCCCCTCTAGCACGAATGCAGGATGCGATACGAGCTGGCATTGAGACTTGCAAGTTCCGTATGATGTCCTTAGACATCTCGTTTCACAGTTAGTATAAAGGCACCTCTTAATCGATCAAACTTGTAGGCTGTCCAACTCTCCGTCCCAAATGACCCCAGATATACCGGATTGGGGACAAATATGGGGATCGAGTAGGCCAAGGAATGGTGGTAATGGGGTGGAGGCATTGTCTTGTAGAAAAATGGCTTCTGGGAGCCCTGCCATGAGTGGCAACGCATGGGTCTGAATTATGTCTTGGACGTACCGCTGGGTTGTCATGGTGTCATGGATCAATATTGGGGGTGACCATGTACCGTAAGCGATGACCTCCTCCCCATATTCTCACACTAGCTTTGAGAGCCGTGGGACCTCGTAAGGCGAAAGCAGGATTGAGGCGATCACCACGAGGCCACCACACACGAACACGATTGTCATCACTGCTCAAATTGAACTTGGATTCTTCGCTGAAGACAACCTGGTTCCATTCCGTTGCAATCCACTCCTCGTTACAATCCCACAATTATTTCTTGGTGCGCAAATTTTTAATGCAATGAGTGTATACTAAAATAAACCCAACTTTTTTACAGTCTTTTTTTACACTATTTTGAAATAGCACAGTTCGCCAATATACTTTTCATACGAATTTTTTGTTCTAGCACGAGTTCCGCATTCCCTATTTTTTTTTATTTTTTTAATTCTAATTTTGACAGTGTAATCAGTTGGCGGTTGGTTTGTGCCCACGCATGTGTGAGTGACTTGATATACTTCAGGGCTTGTTTACTTTGTTTTCTGGAGTTATGGGGAATACTTGAATTTTATATTTACTATTTTCTTCATTTTGTTGTATTTCAACTTGGGCACAGTATTTCATTCTTCAGTGTAATTGTATTTAGTGTTAAGGCCTTTTGGATGAGGACGATATGATCGAATTTATGTGACAGTTTATGATAATAAAGAAATCGATAATGGCGCAGTCGAAGGGGAAATTCAGCAATTAACAGCTGATTCAATTCATGTGGGCTTGACATTTGCTACAAGTATGGAACAACATTTTCTTATACTCACATGGAGCATCCATGAAAATTTTAACATAATCGTAAGTTTTCTGTAGCAGAATATCAATAATTTTATTAATAACTTAAACAATTTTCACTGACAGTAATGTTATTTTTTTGTAATTAAAATGAATTTTGTTTTATAAATATGTAACATGAATTTCAGTATTACTTTTATTGCACGGTTTTTTCGGGAAATATTTAGAGTTTTTTCATCTTATATGATTTTTTAAAGTTCTCGAACGCATACCCAAATTTGCCGTAAGTCACATACATTTTCTACATGATTTTTTTGCAAGGTTTTCTAAGGAACTTATCCATCGTATAAAAAACGAGTTGGGTATATATTAGAAATGGATTAGAATATTTGCTAACTTCCTGGACTAAGATAAATCTTCCTAATATTACAGGAATAAAAGTTCGATGTAAATAAAAAGAAATATAAATTTTACGAAAAACGTGAGGGAATTGAAAAGGGGAACCATACAAGAAAATATTTTCTTCACTTTGTCACTGTCTCACTCGGATTTCCCTCTGGGGCTGCTTTACTACGATGTTGTTCATTAGGATTTCTCCTTGTGAAGGAACTTCACCATGAAATACAAATGGTTATCAAAATAATGGTAACAACTTAAGTCAGCGTTTCTCAAACTGGGAGGGGGGCGTGACAGCCCTACTTGGGGAGCGAGCATGCCGAACAGTCGAGAAAGCAGAAGATTGTTTTAAAAAAATTATCAATTTACTGAAAAGAAGCAGAAAAAAAAAAACATTCTGATATATTTATATTGATATAATACACTTATAAATGTATCAGTACTGCATAAAGTATTTGATAATTAATTTATCAATACTAAGTGAAAAACAGGTTTAAGACTTACGAGTAACTTCCATGGGCTTGTCATATACAAAATTATATAAAAAAATTTTAATAATTGTTAATTGTGGTTTAAAATTGAGTCGTATTGTAGCCTTACATCATAGTACATTATTATTACATTGTATATTTTTTTGTAGGAGGGGGTGATAAAAATTTATGTTTAAAAAATTGGGTCACAAGATTGAAAGTTGAGAAGCATGTCTTAGTTTTAAAAGAACCTTACTAGTAGGTTTAACACCTTTTTACATGTAATACATTTTTGGAATCGCCTAGAATAGATCTCAAGTGCTGAATAGTGTTTGGGGGAATATTCCCATTTTTCATGGAGATCTTGTGAAAATTTGAAAAGATGCTGGTGGAAGATATCTATTCCATATTGAGCGCTGTAAAATAGGCCATAATTTTTCAATTATATTGAAGTCGGGTGACTGTGCGGGACAAGGTAGATGTTTAAGTTTATCCTCGTGTTCATCAAACCATGATTAGACAAGTCGCGTAGCATGGATAGGTACATTATTATCCTGGAAAATTTCCATCTTCTGCGGGAAGCAAAGTTCTCATCATAGAATGGATCTGGTCAGCTGAAGTTTATTTATAATTCTTCCCAGTGATCCTGCTTTTCCAAGTTACGGTTGGTCCAGCAGAAAGCCACAACATGGCTACCTACATCAGTGTAGATCCATTTCTATGTTTGACAGTTGGAAGGATACAATCACGATGATACGCTTGTGTAGGTATCCTCCATACGTGCCCCCGTCTTGTTGTAGGAAAAGTGTGAAAGATTTTCGAAGAAAAATTCTTTCTTCCACTTATCAATCGACCAGGTTTTGTGAGAGTGACACCATTTTAAACGACGTTTGTCTTTAACATCTCTGACAAGTGCCTTGTAAATTTTTTCTCTGTCGTAAATGCTCTGTTTAAGATATCCGACTACGTTCGGAACCGTGATTTTAAAAAAGCGCATAAATGGATAATTGTCATGATATTTAGTGTCACGTAATTAAAAAAAATGTTAAATTATTTTAAGGACATTTTGACAAAAATTTTTTAAAAAATATTTTGGCAAAAGATTAACTTAGAATAATCTTTTTTTCCAAATGTTTTTTTGTGAAAAAAAGCTTCTATTATAATAATATTTTGCCTGTATATAGCCTCAGATCTCCCAAGGGTCAACTAGAATGTTTGAAAAAATTACATTATTTTCAGAGTTACCAAAAATTTAAATAATTATTAGCGTTTCTTTCTTAAAATTCCCCCGTTGTCGTAAAATATGGATAAACCCACTTCTAAGTTATATATTTCTTCTCGTTGAGCCTCTGTACAGAGGTCTGAGCTATATACAGGCAAAATATTTATAATAGAAGCATTTTTCAAGGAGAACATTTAAAAAAAAATTATTCTAAGTTAATTTTTTGCCAAAATATTGTATTTAAATAACTTTTTGTCAAATGTCCTAAACCAATTTATACATGTATTCTAATCTAAGTGGAAATTAAATATCATAAAAATTTAAATTAATATCATCCATTTATGCGCTTTTTAAAATCGGTTCAACATGGATCCTAAACTGCTTTTAACTGTAATCATTGACACTGGAGAATCCAGATGCTGGTTGAGCACTTTTGATGCAATTGTACTCTTTTTAGACATGACAGTCCTACTCAATACCCGTCGGTCTCTTTCACTGAGTTGCTTTTTCCATCCACTATTTTGCTTTGCCGAGCTTGTCTTGCTACGCTATGTGACTGTTGCCATGAGTTTAAACACCGTACCTCTAGAAACTCCTGAAAGTTGGAACCTTTCATCAAAATTGCTCCAGGAATTTGGCCTCTTTGAAAATCATAGAGGTCCGACATTTTACGCTTTTAAAAAAAAAATCCAAGACTTACAGAATGTCAATAAAGCTACCACATAATACCAGAATATATACATTTCTATTTTTTGATACTTACAGAGCGTATTCAAAAATGTTACTTTTCTTCACAGGTATTTCCGTTATTTTGATAACCATCTGTAAGTATTTAGAAATTTACTGAATGGGTTGTAGGAACGATAAATGGCGGATTAAAAAATTAAAAGTTATTTACATTATGGAGACGTATTTAAATTGCAAATTTTTACTTTCTCTACCATAATGATGACATCGTCAACCAATTATTTATTAAAAATACTATTGAACGACTTTATCAAAATTTCCGAAAAAGAATAATTATTACTAATTTTATATTAAATGAATTCAATAAAACTAAAAAGCAAAATCAAAGTATAAGTAATTTAAAAGAAATGGATATTTCTTTTCTGATTTATTTTGATATTTCGCGTAACACTGACAGTATATTACCTTTACTGATTTGTTAACTTAAGGGAGTCCGGACACCATACACATTCAAAAAATTGAATTTTCAATTTTAGTATTAAAAAACAGTGCACATTTTTCTGAATCGGTGTGTATGCGATTAATGCCACCTGCCTGATGAAGTCAGATTGAGGCCCGCAAAACTCATCGCGGATAAGGGCTAGAATTCTTACGCCTGTCGTTGGCCTTAGAATTGAGAACCATGCAGGTGACAGTACGACTTTTCTCGGTTCCACGCAATTTTGAGGAAGAACACCCTAGTGGTGACCAGGAGCTTCCCACCTCTCTTCCCTTTCCACCGCCTACACGAGAGGACTTGCGGCTCGTCGACTATTTAGAGTACCCCTTGCCACAAAGGCACTATACATTTACAAACATCCATGTCTTCTCCGGGATTCGAACCCAGTTCTTACGGCACCGCAGTCAGCGTCGCTAACCACTATACCGATTTGGCGACTTTCTGAATCTAAAAATGTATAACACTTACAAGTTCGTTGATAAAATAACCATAAAATATGAAAAAAGTAATTGACAAAAATGTAAATAAACGTTTACAGATGTTTAGTTTTTTCACTTTTTCTCCAAAGCAACTTTTTGCTTTTAGGTACACTTTTAAAAAACTATTACAATATGGGGTTCCAAATTTTTTATACTTCTATACCAGATACCTGTGCATATAGTGAACCATTTTTTTTCGTCGAAGTAGTACATAGTTTTTGAAAAAATAGTTTATGTGTGAAAAAGGGAAAAAATAGAAAAATTTTCAAAAAATTATACAATTTTGTAAATATTTTAAAGAAACTATCTAAATATTTTACCAAAAAATAGGTTCACTCCATTTTGTGTATTGTTTTATTTATGTACAAAAATTTGTTGTTGTTACTGATGCCACCTGATCGGCAAAGGTCAGATCGAGGCCCACGATATTCATCATCGTAAAGGGCCACCATACAGGTGGCAGTACGATTTGCCTCGATTCTCCTCCCCCCAATTTTGAGGGAGAAAACCTAGGGGTGGTCAGGGGCCTCCCACTTCTCTTCCTTTTCCACCGCCCACACGAGAGGACTTGCGGCTCGTCGACTATTTAGAGTATCCCCATGCCGCAAAGGCACTATACGTTTACAAACATCCATGTCTTCTCCGGGATTCGAACCCAGCCCCTACAGTACCGCAGTCAGCCGTCGCTAACCACTATACTCGTTGGGCGACATGTACAAAAAGTTTTTTATATATTTAAGAGACACTTTTTCAAAAAATGGTACCTAAATATTAGCACACACAAGTATTATGAGATCTCAAAAATTATATCCAACTTATATAAAAGAAACAGAAAAGAAAAATTTTTAACTAAAAAAATATTTTTGTATTTCTACAGAATGATTAAAATATATCTTCATTAAGATTACAAAAAAAATCTAAGCTCTATTGTGGATCTTTTTAAAGACATGTCCCATAAACAAAGAATCTTAATTTTGGCATTTTAATCTTTCGAGCATGTCCTGGTTGCCTTAATTAAAAACGTCATAAAAGAAAAAATCTATTAAAAACTTTAAAATCATGTTTTTTTAAAAATAAATATAATTAAAATATGTTCATACCGATTTAAAAAAATTAATTTAAATTATATTTTATTCATGAACGTTTCTTTTTAAATCTTTGAATATCTAATGTAATCAAAATTGGAAGTAGGGTGGAACAGAAAATTAAAATAGCAACATGTTTATAAAGATTAAAAATTCCATTTAAAACAAAAAAAAAGTAAAGATCCCAAATAAAAATCTTTTGAAGTGTTCCACAGTATTCGTAATCAAATAAAACGTCTCGTTACTCAAAGAAGATACGACAGTTATTCCCTTTACAATGGATGAGATGGACTTGAATCTTGACACGGTCTGTTGCTTATTTCATTTATTTTGTCATATTACTAAAGTATTGATTTAGAAATATCGCATTATTTTATCAGGAACTAAACTACATTTTCTATAAACTGTATTTGCATAATATATTTCAAAAACAACTTAGACTGACATTAACAGAATGGAAATAGAAAACTTTTCTGATAGTGACAAAGTGTGATTTTGTACGCGTCGCACGTGGAGAATTTGTAGGAAAAAATTATCTCTGGTGTTATTTATCCTGCAATATTTAAATTTATTTCGACAGAGTAAAGAAAAGGGATGTAAGAAATAATGATACGTAATAAAATAAAACGGTTTTTGTTATTTTGTTTAGCATGTTTTCTAGATGGTGGATTCTGATAGGTAACTATATTTTTAATTTACAGAGAAATTTAAATATTGTAATGAGATTGAACAGATTTCAAATGTAGGAATGGTGTCCCCGCAATTAATAAATACGTTCCTTTATAGTTAATTAAAATTTTATTTTGGAGCAAAAAAATTTTTAACAGGAATTCATTTTAATAAAACATGCGTTTAAATCCATGATATCACATTAGGAATTAGATGAAGCTCGCTGACCATTGTGCTGCGAGACGGCTTCAAGGAAAACCGGCAAAACCGATTCCACAAACGTGTTCCTAATTGTTCAATTTTTTTTACTTAACAAAAGATAATTTTTAAAGAATTTTGGATGTTTCTGAAAGTTTGTGGATGTTGCATTAAAATTGTGAGAAAAGTCGAATTTCATCAAATCAAATGATCTCGCATAATGCCACGATATGTAACGAATAGTGGAAACTGTTCTCGCGCATGATCCAATAAAATAATCATAATGGTGACATAAAGTGGTGACGTCTTTTGATTTGACGAAATTGGTCGATGATGTAATCCGTTTTAATAAATCAGTTCTGCGTTTATCCAAGCTGTTACCTTTGTTTTATAAAATATTTATGCAATTAGGCATGTTTAGGAATTACCACTGTCTAACTCTCTAAATATTGCTTCCTACACTATCTTTATATAGGCTGTGAAGCATATTCTATATATAGACTTTTAACGTCATCTAGTCTTTTGGATTTGTCTCGATGCATCTATTTTTACCACGAAATTTAGAGAAACCGTCGCTAAGGTCACCATTTCTTATTTAGAACAGTTAGTTACAGAATTCCGTCTTTTTGTGCAAACCACCTTTCCGGCCATAATACCCTTTCGGCAGGAAAAACAAGGTTCAAACTTTCCAGAACAATATTTGTTCGAAAAGGCTTGCGCAGTGACAAAAAATACTTAGAAAAAGTGCATAAGAGCTTAATTTTTTCCTTGCTAATATAATAACTTATACAATAGCTAATACAATAAATGACGCAAGTTAAAACGAACACTCTTGTTCTTCGGTATCAAAATATACTATGTAATTAAATTTGTATTTTCCAAATAGAAGCAATCTTAAATTTAATAAATCTATCCTTAAAATTAGCCTTAAATTACTATGCTAAACATTTTGAAAACGTTTATCACAAGGAATAAAAAAATATATAAAAATCTTACCCAAATAAAAAAAAATCTCATTTTACTTTTAAACTCTGTAGTATCATCCCTAATAAATTCTTTCATAAATCAGTATTCTAAAAGTTATTTAAAATACATCAAAAGAAACTTCAATTTCAAAATCTTTCCCCTCATTCAGTTGATTGAATAACAAGAGAAAAAAATGAAAAGCAGAATCTGACAGAAATATTTTCTTATTTGGTATTGTTTGATTAAAGCCTTATTAAACACATATTCTTTCTTCAAAATGTACCCTTGCTTTTGAACATTGTCAAACAGTAGAGACAAAAACTTTTTGAGGTGATTTTTTTTACGATACCCCCTATTTGGTTCCCCATTGCACAGAACAACCTGTTTAGCATGGTATTGAGCATATCGTCTATGGAGCAAAATTAGTGAAATATTGTTGATTGATTTTAAAGCCGGGGGGGGATTAGTATATATATATATTTTTCCTTGGGGAGATAATTGAATTACCTTTGGGGGAGTTTTTGATATTTCTTTTCATTTGTGCAAGGGGTTTTTTTTTGTATTTGGATTTTAAATATTTTTTTTTTTCTAACAAAAAATTTTAAAGAAGGGGATCATTTTTGGTTCGAGGGTTTCAATTACTTTTTTTTTTGCGCATTTTTTTTTTGGTTTTAAATTTTAATGTTAAATTTCTTTCAAAAAAATGGGTTGTTTAATTTTTTAAGTATTAATTTTTTAAATTTTAAATTTTTAGTTGATTTTTCCCGATTAAATTACCGTTGAAACAGGGGAAGGTTTTGCCACAAACTAGTTTAACCCCAATCGGTCTTTGTCCGAGGTTGTTTTGGATATTTTTTAAATTTTTTATTTTAAAAATTTTTTTAATTTTTTTTAAAAACGTTGGTATTTTACTTTCTATATTCGCCATTGTGTGATATTTTGAAATGAGATTTAGAATTAAAAAATTCATATGATTTCAATTTTTTAATTGATTTATATATATATATAAATCGTGAAAACTCTACGAGGGGTGAGAGCATATCGAAAAATCGAAACAAAAAAAAAATTACTCAAAAATTATTAATTTACTGTGAAAGTAAACAAACAAAATACATTCTGATATAATAAAAAATAAAATTAACATTTGTACTGATATAACACACTTATAAATGTTTCAGTAATACACAGTGTATTTTATAGTTCATTTAACAATACTAAGCTAAGAAAAAGTTTAATAATAACCAGTGACACCATGGGCGCTCTTGTAATATATAAAATTATATACAAAAATTAACACTAATCTTGATAATTTTTGTACGGTTTAGAAATAATCCCTTAAACTGTCGATTAAAATTTACTGATTCAACCCTCAAGGCCTCTATTTTCCACGTAGACGCACTTATGTATTGAAGGGGGGGAGAGTGAGCGAGTGAACATTAACGTCGCACTGTTCAGCTACACGAGGGCTTTTGGCGACGGACCTCGTAATTTTGGACGATGGTCAAGTAACGAGGACGACACCTGAGCTGGCATCTCCCTTTCCTAACTACCACACTACACCAACTGGAGGACGTTTGAGCTGACAGTTTTAAAAAGTGCATCGCCCCCACGGCGGGTCTTAAGGGGTATTCGGAACTCGACATCCCCGCCATGAACCGACCATTGAGCTACAGCAACCCCGGGGGAAAGGGGAGGGAAAAAAGGAAAAAATACGGAAATCCTCTGTGATATAAGTAAACCCTTTCCAAACACTGTAAAAACCTTTTCTTGCATTCCGGGTTTCGAAATAATTTTAGGGATACATTGCACAGAAAAGATCGTATTTGAAAGGGATAAAACGACTGTGGAAAAACCGCTTTGTTTGAGGAAACTTTTATATACGCGGGAGGTTAAAATCGTATTGAGTTTAGGTGAAAGTATAGTTTTTTAAACACAATACATTGTTAGCATGGTGGGTTGATTGACTGATTGAATAAACGTTGCATGTTCAGCTACACGGGGGGTTTTTGGCGACGGCCCCGATTTGAACCATGGTCATGACGTGGAATTTTAAAAATGGACCTCTCCTACCCCACATCACACCAACGGGAGGACGTTTCAGCCCCGACAGATTTAAGATCATCGCTGCGCACAGGGGGGCGGTGGTATGGGCTGAACCGTGACAAGGCAAGCCACGATCCGTTACCTATACCACTTTTCTACCGCGGCCACATTGCATGGTGGGAAGGAGGAAGCTAAGAAAATTATGATCGAATATTGGGTAACAAATACTGAAAGTTTCAGAAACACTGACCTATACACATTTGTCTTTAAAACGTCATGTTTTACTGGAGATAAGGAGCAAAGAATAAAACATCTCTTAATTTAAACGTCAATTTAATTATTGTATTATCATTGTGAAAAATCCTGTCATACTGATAGCAGAACTGTTGATTTGTATTTGAGAGTTTGCAGATTGGTAATTGATAAGCAAAAGATTCTTAAGAAAACAGAACATGAGAAGAAAAAAAGAAATTGTATAATATTAAATCTATGATAAACAACATTTAGGTTATAGGAGAGAAAGTTTGAATAGGAATAATATAGTCAAATCTATGTCTGTGTATCAAGGCTGCGGTAGCCCAGTGGTCAAGGTATCAGATCATGGCAGGCATGTCTCATGAGTTTGAGCCCAGTACCACTAAAGACCCACCGTGTAGGGCAGCGATGTACGTTTAATCTGTCGAGAGCTGAAACGTCCTCCCGTTGGTGTGGTGTGGTAGTTAGAGAGGGGTGCCAGCTCAGGTGTCACTTGACCAGGGTTTCTTCCCCATGGTGCGTTACCAGAAGCCCTCATGTAGCTGAAAAGTGCGACGTTATTATTCACTCACTCACTCATGTCTGTGTATCATCTACGTCTTTATTCATTAGATAGCAAAATGAAATTAAAACATAATTTGCATTGTTGTAATTATAATCATTCCTTAATGCATTTGCTCTAATTTTTTCAAGCAACTTCCCTGTTTATAGGCAAATAGCGCCATACAGTGAAAATGTACCGTTCGTTCTTAACCGTATGGTTGCGATTTTAATTTCTTCTGAAAATCGTATTCAGTGAAGAGGCGACACTTCATCTTTCAGGAGAGGTTAACAGACATAACTTCAAATTTGAGGAGTTAGAAAAGCCTCCTATTTGAGGAAAATTGAGAGACGAAACAATAAGTTTAAGTGTTGCGTAATAACTCATAACAATATATAAAGGGTTATTCTCTTTTCTTAATGAGTGCGTGTTTTATGTGCGTCACATTGATAAGGGACGACACCTGAGCTGGCACCCCTCTCTGAACTTGTAAGACAACGAGGGGGGGACTTTGACCTAGACATATTTAACGTGCATCACCTCCCTGTACACGGCGGATTTTCAATGGCACTAGGACTCGAACTCATGATACAACCTACCACAAGTCCATGTCCATGACCACGAGGCTACCGTGACTACTCCTTTTTCTCTAAATTATCAATTAAATCCGATGTTTACTTCGATGTGCTGAGATTTTTATGCCCAGTTAGGTAAGCAGCCAAACGGTTAGATTTCCATCAGGATGCTCCTCCTCACTTTCCCCTGGGTTCATATGTGCTTCAGTTCCTTGATAAAGCATTTCCAGATCGTTAGACTCATCCAGAATTCCACACAGTACACGTGAATAAACAAACATACCTTTTTGCCTATCTAAAGCAACAGCTTAGAGAGAATTGAAGATACCAGACCCGTTCAGGTTTATACGGATGGCAGAAAACGATTTTTTTCGATCTGGCAGCGGAATTTACATCAAATCGCAAGACCGTTTTTAAGCATCTAGAAGAAAAAATCCAAAGTTGCTCATTTTTCGCAGTGAGCTAATAGCCAGATGGGGCCCCCGGGTTCTTTGCATTTCTTCCAAAGGGAAAAAGAGATTTGATACTGTCTGATAGTAGAAGGCAATACAACACTTGTCCGTTTGGGAAAGTGGAGATAATTTTGGGAGTATCAATACTGCAAGTTAAAACTATTTTCCAAATCGCACCCAAACCTCTCTCTCCCCCCCCTTTTTTTTTTCCTTTGTTTTTCCTCGCACGTAGATCTAGAGGAAAATGAGATTGTGGAACTTTCCGGCTGGCGCTTGCGAGATACTAGAGCCGTCAGCACCCTCACCTTTTTTGGAGATTTTTTCTGAACTAAACCCCGAATAAGAACGTTTAAATTGCCCCCCAGAGAAATTTGGGTAATGTTCTCGTCCAGGCCTCTGGTTCACGGTTTTAAAAGACAGCATAAAACCTTCTAGCCCTTTTTTAAGTGGCCATTTTAAAAACAATGAAACTTTGCGAAGAATGAAAAACCTTTTAAAATGTGCACGAACGCTTGACCCGGGCCCTGTCTGCTCACACCCCGAAGCCTAAGGCTCACCGCAAGATTTAGCGGGGACGACCCCTTTTGTGGAGTTGGTTTTTTTGAAAGTGTTCAAAGTCAGGCCTGGTCTAGCATGCTGACCAATGGGGGTTTGCAAAAAAAACAACAGATCGTTAGACTTGCAGAAAGGGACAAATTTCATGACCACCTTTTCTCCAGATGACACATCACTTAACTTTTTTAGAGGATACTTGGGGAAACCCAAATTTGATGCGGAGTTTTTGCAGAGCTGGTAAATTTAAAAAAATAAATCCCCACAGAAACAAGCAAGAAACTCAGCAGATTCTAAAACGTCAGAAAAAAAATTGAATGAAGAAGGTATTCTGAGCATCTACTGGTGATCCTACGGGAGAGAGAGAAAAAGAGAAGTGCATTAAAAAAAAAGTTCGTTGAAGGAACATAAAAATTATCAGACTTTTTATTTGTTTTTAAGTCTGTATTATTCCAAACATATCTTTATCCTGGGAAAAGTTGACACTGTGTTATAAATAGTTAGAATTTGTAAGCGTAGTAAAGGGGATGAATCTAAAACATCAATAGCCCAGTTAAAAAATAGCGCAAATACATCCAAGTTTTAACTCCTTCCTCATTCGCATCAAAGGGGTGAAAATTTTGCCCCCCGCACTGTGATATTTTGTCGGGTATGTTCAAAAAAGGGAAAAAAAAATCCATTTTTTGTAACGGAAAAAAAAAAAGGTTTTTTTTTATATACCCCATGGCAGTAAAGATTTTTATAATGCAATTGGGTCAGGGGGTTTTTTTTCGCACGTTTATTTTCAATAGCATTTATTTTTATACAATTTTCTTGAAAATTATACGATCGTTAAGAGGTTGATTATATACACACACATTTCTCTTTCTTTGTATACATATAAGGTAATTCGGGGGAAGACGCGTTTGTGTGTGTTAACAGTACATTTATGCGACGATAGATAACAATACTGAACTAATTGTAAGAAGAGTCTGGTCCAACATTGTGTGGCCTATGAATTTATCTGAAATAATCGCCTTTAATCGGTCTTATTTTGGATCTCGAGAACATTTAAAGCGGTGAGTGCAACTTTTATAATATTCCGTTTCTCATATTTAAAGTTCATAAACGTACTTTTTATTTTAAACAAGATATTAGCAGTATAAGTAAGTTACGTATTATGTTACACATACGATGAATGTAGAAGCGGCCAAAACACTGTAGCAATAAGGAAAAATTTTTTTTCATCTTCCCCTATACTTGGGGGAAAACACCCTGGTTCAAAAACACTGGTGAAAACTTAAGCAACAGGTGGGTTTATTGCCAGAACTTTACGAAAAAATCATCTGAGAGACATGAAATTTGAAAGAGGGGATATTATGTAGAAAGGATGACGAAAAAATTTTTCGCTGAAAAGGGAAAACAACGCATACGGTATGGAATCAAAAAAAACAAGTTTATTGAACGCATAGACGTGGGGCCATGATTGTCATCCAACAGGAAGAACAAAAGCAGATGTTCCT
>BMAV01011724.1:35000-50517 GCA_019973955.1 Trichonephila inaurata madagascariensis | reverse complement strand
TTTTTTTCGTTTTTTAGTATTTGGTTTCCACTTTCAAAGATTCCCTCCGCTCATCAGCTATCTTTGATCCTAAAACCAAATAAAAAGACCTCTTGTTTGCTTTGCTGTAATCCCACGATGAGAGATTTTTTTATTACGCTTCTTTTAACCTCTAAAATATTACTTTTGATTATCATCTCTTTGACCTTCAAACACTTACTGGTATGTTTAACTCAGTCTCTTTTTCTTTTAGGAAAGTTGTAACTAATATTTTTCTGTTGATTTTTTTCCCCATGTGAATCAGTTTTATGATATATGGATAAGCACATTGAGCACTTTGAAGTATTATTTGGCCAAGATGTATTTTTATGAGTATTCTGAAACATATAATGCATAATAAAAAACGTTTTACACAATTATTTTTTTAAACTGACATTGCTGTTTTTGTATCGAATACACTTTTTACATGGGAGCCGTCGCATGAGGAGCTGAATAATTCCAGGCTCACGAAATTGTTAATTCTGGTAAAACTGTTTATTCGTTAACAGTATCCTCCTATTAGACAGTCTAAATGGGAACTATATATATATATATATATATATATATATATATATATATATATATATATATATATATATATAATGATTTTGTCACATGTATGCCTCTTTTTTGAGAGTGGCAAACGTTTTTTTACAATCAAGGTACTTGTTTTGATCGAGTTCCCTGCACGACCACTTCTGTTCAAAAATATTTTCTATGAATATGCTATACTTTTCCCTATGATTAACTTTGTGGTTTTGATTGCTGTGTTGTACGACTTATTATGGTTTATAAATGTAAATGAGCAGAGTATTAAAAAATGGGCATCTGTGATCTCTATTGAAGGAAGTTGAAACTGATCAAGTAATTGAAGAACCTGATGAAGTAATGCATATTAATCATGATAGCGAAAGTAAATATGAGAAAAGCGATAGACATGAAACGTTTGAGTTGAATTAAAACTTTCAAATGCTGCCTTAAGAACTCTATCAAGAAAACTATGAAGCCATAAATGTAACACTTCGCCTTGTCAAAAAGACACAAGCAAGAAAAGGTTCAACATGCTATTTGTAGATCATCAAAGAACAGCAAAATTACAATAACGTGAGCAATTGCTGGCAAATAACATTCTTATATTGTTAAGTGAAAAGTGTCTGTGATTTATGTTCTTTATTAAGGCCACGCATATTTGGAACAGTTTTAGTTTTATTGCACTTTTTCTCAAATCATCAAAGAAAAATTAAAAAGTCATTGAAAGTAGGTAAGTATATTTTCTCTTAATTAAATTATTCTCTGGAATTGTGATTTTTATCGTGTATAGTAAAAATAATAATAAAAAAGGGATTGAGGTGACTTAGTCACACCGCGCGACCATTAACGTTATTGTGGAGTAGGCGCCTGCTTCCGGGTTAAAACATTTTGTAGGTTTCTCGCTTTAAATATTAAAAATAACACAATTATTCTTCACTGGAATTTTATATTCGTTTTCCTTATTTAATAATTTATTCTAAATGCTAATTCTGTGAGGCTTAAAATTACAGTTTGTCTTAAACTATTTATAATAGGAGCATTCATTTTAAAAAAATCCTTTTATATTTTTGTATACATTGTTGTGCACTTGATTTTCTCTCCTTGCAATTAAGCTATTATATCAAGAATAATATATTATTTTTTTAATAAATAATCGAAGAACGCTTACTTCAGCCAGTGTACTTATAAATGTGTCAGTACTGCACAATGTATTTTATAATTAATTTATTACTACTAATTTAAGAACAAGTTTAATTATTATTAGTGACTTCCATGGGCTTGTCTTGCAGAGCAAAGGTTTTCAAATGAAGGCTCAATATTAGAAATTGACACTCGTGAGTTATTTTTCTATATTTAGCTGAGATCTATTTTGTCTTTAAGCAGCCATGGCTTAAAATCCGGTTTCACAAAGGTACGATGTTGAAAATGGTAGAAGTATACGAAATGCTTTTGTTTTCAGTGCAGAAAATTCATCATCTACTTCTGCCCAAAATTGAAAGAGAGTTTTATTACAAAACTGTTTTTTAATTTCGCCACTGGATGTGAAATCTATGAAAATTTCTTCTTCGATAGTTTCAGCATGGCACCGCAATGAATTTCATATTATTTTTTGTCTCCAAAATCATAAGCACTTTTTTCTTCTGGACATTTGATTAAAAGTAAAACGAAAAATACTCAATGAAAAGAGTAATGATGTAAATGCTCACAAAATTATTATAATTGAAATTCTGGTGCTTTAGACTAGTTAAGACTTAACTTTCCATTCGTGGCTTTTTATAGAAATTAATGCATTGTATCGATATCTCGTAAAAATACCATGAAATTTGCATTATGTAAAGTAGCTGAATTTAGGAGGAAGTTTTATAGCGTAGCATTTTCTGAAAACATAATCAGTCATTGGATTTCATATTATATTATCGTGCAATTCAAACGTTAAATAAACTCAAAAATATATTTAAAAATATAAAATAAAATTAGTATATTTTATTGTTTATATTTTTGGAATCTGAAATAAATGCTGCAAGCATAATACTGCAATATATTACTTAATGAAAAACTGTTGCACTTAAATATGTATTACAATCTTTGTCTGATTTTAAATTTCGATTAACGGGAGTCACACACATTTTCAAGCAGCATTTTCTCAATGAGCATGAGGTTACAAATAATAAAATTAAAGAAATATTTTTTTAAACAGAAATTGATTAGCTTAACAATTATCAATTTTCAATAATTTACTGTACTGTTACTATTATTTAAATAATAGACTCTACTTAAAGCTTTGATCACTGTTTTTTTTTAAATATGCATTTGTCCAACCCTGTGAAACGTTTCAAAATGATAAAATAAAATGTATAAACTAACTTTGCATTTCTAGTCATTTCAAAGCCCTGTGTCTTTAAAAATGGCTTATTATCAATAAAGTGTTCATAAATAAATTTAAAAAAACATTTCTGATAAATGGTTTCATCAATAAATATATTCGTGCAGTATTAATATGCATGTAAAGTCTTGAAATAACTACTTTTTTTCTATTTTTTTTCCTTTTTGAATTGGAATTTACTTTTTTGCAATAGTGTGATTTAATGAAAAACTTTTCATTCACTAACGTACATAACATGACTTGCTAAATTACTTTAGATTAAAAACCAAAAAATTTGCACTAAAACAAGAAATAGCTGTATTTTTTCCCCCAAATAAGTTCAAAAACTTGTTTTTCATATTTTTCATGAAGTTTAAACCTCTTATTTAATTCATTCTTTTGTAAAGTTCACTGCCCTTAATTTACATTAAATAAAAACTCTGAAGTATTTTGATTGATACAATAATAACCCAAACTTATGCGATAGGTGGGGCTGAGTAAGAACCGCGTAAGTCGGGGTATGATTTAGCATGTAAATACATATAAATTAATTTTATTAGGGGCCGGAGACAAAAGAAAACAATAATGTACAAAAAATTGTTTAACATTGTTGAAAATGTTAAATGTTATATAACAAACAAATGCAAAATCACAAACCGAAGTTTTTGTTTTTTTATGTAGAACATCTTATGAAGTCTAACAAACTAGTATGCCGGTTAAAAGATTTTTTCCTCAAGCAAACTTTCCTCTTAGCATGCTATATATTTTTAATTCCTACTATTAGCTCACACTTTCTTTATATTTATTTATTTATATATTTGTATATTTATTTATTTTCGTGGAATTTTCAATCATTAATAAAATACATTTTAAAGCGCTGAATTGAGCTGAAATTTTATATACAGGATCATTTTGGATGACAATGCAATAATTTAATTATAATTAATAAAAACTAATTGATTAAAACTAATTTTTTAAAGAATTACAAATACAGTCACGTTGGCGACTTAGCGACCCTTTTGGCAACTTGTGTCAAAACTTGAAAAGGTTTCTTTTCTCAAGTATTAAAGCATTCAGTTGGACTGAAATTAAAAGGACAATACGATACCTTAACGATAATTAAAAAAACTAATTACCACTTAATGTTGTGATTCTGTCCTATGTATATGCATATTTATATTAATTGTAACTATTTAATAAAAAGTAGCTAAAATAAAATTTTTCGTTTTTGATATAAGTAGGAATTGACTTAAAAACTATTTTTTTATATTACTTGTTTACTCCTTGTTTCGTAGAAATAAAAAAAAAGCTGATCACAGTGGAGGCTATATTTTTTAAAATTCGCAGCCATTTTATTTTTGATTTAAACTGAGGTCTTCTGTCAAATTACCAATGACATTCAATCTTCTGATTGGACTGGGAAGTAGATTCAATTTCTTAAATGACATGCTCTTGCTCATGCATTTCTATGAGACAATCCATTCTCAGCTCATGATTGTAGAAATCCAGCAGTTTTTAAGCGAACACACTGTCCACTTCTGAATTTATTTGCCTGGCACGATCAACAAATTTATCAATCATATTCTCACTTCCACAGTTTCTTTTCTCAAACAAAAGAGGAATCAACGAGATTTGAAAATCGCGTAACTCCTGGTTCACATAAGTCGGGATAGAATAAGACGATGTATTACTGTATTTAAGGTAACAGAGCACCTTCGAAGAAAATTTTTTGAATTAACCTGAATTTTGCCTGTAAATGCAGATTTTATGACCTAATGGGTCTCTAAAATTAGAAAAATACCCAAGAAAAGTTTTGTTAGTGTATATTTTTTTACTGTCAAAGGGGTATTTTATGAAAAATAAGCAAAAATAAGATTTTTACGCAAAACATGATAATTGAAAGAAAATAAATATATTGACATTTTGTATATTGAATAATATAGCATACAACCTTATCTGGGGGAATAGACTCTTATTTTGGTAATATAACTATTACGTGGGAAGTTATTGTGTTTCGAGCTTCTATACGTTTACATTTTCTTTAAAAGCTATTGTAATTTTCACTTTAATGCTATATAAAAAAATTTCTACACTACACAAAATCTTAAGAAAGGTCTTTTCCCCTGTATAAGTATTTAAAAACATAAATATAAATTTTTTTTTTCATTCAAGCATAACTTTTGAGATACTGTGTTTTGCGGTAAGAAAAATGTGAAAAACTCATTTTGAAAAACGAAAAAAATAACATTAAACTCATCTGATTACAAGAAAAACACTTACTTTCTTATTAAAATACACCAGATATATAACCCCTTTCCCTCTTTAGCTCCTAAAACACTATTTTTTTTTCTTTTTAAGTGCTCTTAAAATTTTCTGTGTTTCTTTGTTTTGGGGTCTGCGTTATGAATCGATTCACAGATTCTGCATCTATCTAAATGTTTATATACTTTTGAAGAAAATTTTTTGAATTAACCTGAATTTTGCCAGTAAATGCATATTTTATGCCCTTATGGGTCTCTAAAATTAGAAAAACACCAAAGAAAAGTTTTATTAGTGTACATTTTTACGGTCAAAGGGGTATTTTATAAAAAAATAAGCAAAAATAAGATTTTACGCAAAACATTATAGTTGAAAAAAAAATAAATATATTGACATTTTGTAAATTGAATAATATAGCATACAACCTTATCTAGGGAATAGACTCTTATTTTTGGTAATGTAACCATTACGTAGGAAGTTATTGTGTTTCGAAGTTCTATACGTTGAAATTTTCTTTAAAAGCTATTGTGATTTTTACTTTATTGCTGTATAAAAAAATTTCTAATCAACCCTAAAATCTTAAAAAAGGTCTATTCCTGTATAATATTTAAAAACATACATATAAAATTTTTATTTCATTCATGCATAACTTTTTGAGATATTGTGTTTTGCGGTAAGAAAAAATGTGAGAAAACTCATTTTGAGAAAACGGCAAAAATAACATTAAACTCATTTGATTAAAAAAAAAAACACTTACTTTCTTATTAAAATGCACCAGATTTATAATTCTTCCCATCTTTTTACTTCTAAAACACTATTTTTTTTTTCTTTTTAAGTGCTCTTAAAAATTTTCCTGTGTTTCGTTTTTTTGGGGTCTGCATTATGAATTGATTCACGGATTCTGCATTTATCTAAATGTTTATACCCCCGTAAAGGTAAACACCCCAGGATTTTTCTATATTCATCTTTTTAAAAAACCTTTAGACACCCACAATCCTTCATTGGAGTGTATAATAGCATCATACGACCCAAATTTAATTGTTTTGAGCAAACAAATACTTCCTTCGGTACTTTTTGCCAAACTATTCCATTAAAACACTCGTTGGCTTTTTGCGTACGTCCATGTAGCACTTTCTAATATCTGTTTGTCACATAGTTCTAAATATACTGGTTTTTAAATTTTATTTAAAACATCATTTGATAAACAGCATATTTTTGTGGAACATTTTGTTCCATTTGCCACCGCTGAAAATAACACCAACTTTCTTTCCCTATGGGGCATTGACCATGCATCGGTTTTTTTATCACTTGATGCACAGTGATATAAACGCAGCAATTACATTTTGCTGCATGGCATTTAAGTTACCAACATTGCTGCGAACAGCAATTCCGTAATAGTTTTGAGATCTGTCGATAAAATTATCCAGTTAATTTGCCTTTACCAAAAGAGTCCTTTAGTTTTAAATTTCAGTTTTCTCAGACGTGAGCCACTCTCTTTGTACATGGCCAATGCACTCAAACTTGGTCACACTGTTTTTTTCCATAAGTGTCTTTAACACTCATAAAAACTTTTGAGTCACCATCCCCATAATATTGGGTGTATTGAAGTCTGCGGTTTTCTGATCGAAGAAATATTCGGGAAGCCCCACAATTTCCATTTTGATGAAGAGCCTGTGAAGTTACACTGACATATGTGGTCGGCTTTTGACGACTCATATTCAAAGTTTCTTGGCATGTCTGAAGTCTCTTACATGTAGGACAGTGGACGACAACTTCTATTCTAACACCTTACCAATTAACTGATATTGCAGCTTAACACAGCCATTCAAGCTTAGCCTCTTCGCCCATGTGCCATCCACCGATTGCCACATTTTTACAATATCAGATGAGAGATTTTTTTCT
Organism: Trichonephila inaurata madagascariensis; assembly: GCA_019973955.1. Taxonomy (NCBI): domain Eukaryota; kingdom Metazoa; phylum Arthropoda; class Arachnida; order Araneae; family Nephilidae; genus Trichonephila; species Trichonephila inaurata. The sequence goes on along the minus strand of BMAV01011724.1, from coordinate 43,445 downwards.
CCACAATTTCGGTTTCAGCTTTTTCATGGATTCCCCAGCTACTTCTTGAACCACTTTAAAAGCTTTTCTTCCTGATTTTGTAAGCAGTTTTGGTTAGTCGAGGCAAATTTAATGTTGAGCATAATTTAAATGCCCCAGCAAAACCTTTGCCTATCTGCCGCATACCATATAAAGCCTCGTATTTTGACAGGTGCATTTACAACTTTTGATGAAGCAAATGCAAAGAAAAAGTCACAAGACTTACATTTTAGTGTAAATGGGAGCACAATCCATATCTGGAATCCTCAAATAGTTCTACTTTTTCAGCAAAAACATTTTGGGCAGCAAAGTTGAGCAAGGCTTCACAATAAGTTCAAGGTCCATTCTGTTACCAAACACAGGACCAGTATTTCTTCTGCGGGTTGATAAACTCTATTTCCTAACTTTGAAGACAGCAGTACATTCAGGAACTGCTGAAATGATGTTACTTTCGGGAAATTTTTGAAACTTATTTCCCTAAAATTGCCGCTTGCGCTTTCTAGCAATACTTTTAAATTTTTAAAGTTAAAATAAAACAAGAATAAAAAAAATCTAAACTTTTTACGCTGTCCAGTTCTTTCAAAAGAAAATCAGACGCACATGTAAAACAAAGTCAAAACACAAACTTACGCAGATTTTAAATATAAAAAGGAAACATGTATTTCCAATAATTTATATTTATTCTTAAATGCTCCATTTTAATTTCCTGACTAAATATTTGTATATTAATTATAATATTTCATGTCATATACCATGAAAATGTAAACAAACAACTCAGGGCACTTTTCCCGGGTTTGCGAAAACCATTTCGGTCCAGAAATTTATGAATAAGTAATATTTAGAAATTTAAAAACGGCTTCTAATTAAGATAGAAACCAAAATTTCAACAGATTTACAAGATAAAAAATTGAATTTTATTATAAGGATCAAAAACAAAAATCGATATTTTGACCAAAAATTGAGTTTTAAAGGTGTTCTGTCACCTTAACTAAAACTACTATCATTTTATGTTCCTTTGATAAAAATAAAGACAAAAATTCCCATAGTATTTTCATTCGAATTAATTAAAGTATTTTAAATTAATGCAATTATTTTTATTTTTAAAATACTTTTATTCCTAATTAAATATCCACTATGTTAATTAGGTCATCTCTATCACATACTTAGAAATAAATGAATAAATATATTTTATAGGATACCAAATTTAAGTGCTTTCATATTGAGGAAATTTCATGTAAGGTCTAAATTTGTATATACAAGAATGCACAATTAAAATAAAAAATTCAATAGAAAAACTACAAAACTAATTGAAAATCACTCACATTGTTTTTGAAAATATTCCAATTTTTAGTTATTGAATGTAACAACACTCACGCATCAAACGTTTAAATTTTACATTTTAGCACGAGTATATAAGTTATTCACAAAAATTGAGCGAAAATAATTAATTATCAAAATGATGTTTTATTCAGAAAGTACCTCGAATACTGTGTTTAATTTAAACATCCGAAATATATAGTTGAAAGCTTGAAGTAAGGTGAATTTAAAATATATTTAGGAGAAGAGGAAGTCGTATGTGTTGAAATACCACGTCATGTAATTTTTCCTTCATTAATATCTTACATATTAGTTTTATGTTAATTCAATAACATTTAAGAAAATTGTATTAGAAACAATTAAAAATCTTAATTGTACTTTAGAATATTTCGAAAGAAAATACTTCGCAAAACATTGTAAATATATAATAAATTTCTTCAAAGTATTTACAAACATACATATGCATTTCCAATATAACTGATTCCAGAAAAACTCTCTGTAAAATTTCGCATACAATTTTTAAAAAAATGTATATTTTACATTTTTTTAGAACTTGTTGAAATGTAATACAGCTATAATGACGACATTTAAGTGGATTATTCAAGATTTGTCTTCAAGTATATATTTTTATGTAACTAAAGCAAAAATCTGAAGTATACTATACAATTTATACAGCCTCTTAACTACCGATTAAAAGTTAAGTGATTTGCTCCCCAGTTTCACCGCTTTTCACATAGGCCCGTACGTGGTGTATTTGGGGTTGGGGGGGATGCACAACTAACCAAATTTTCTTCTGAAACAAGTAAATCATTCGCAAGCGCTTTTATGAATGTCATTTTATTGCATTTCAATGATTCCAGAATAGATCTAGTGATTGCAGCGCAAATGAAACAATCGTATTTAGGGAAGACGGATATATACGCCTGAGACACTTAACCATTTGTCTACCGCATTATGATTTACTGCAACTTTTTCATGCACATTTTTTTTAGAATCACTATATTGAAAATTAAGGGGTATACATAAAAAACAATGCTCAACTTTGGGAAATTTAATCCATTGGAACTAATTATAAATTAAATTGGTATTTTAAAGCATCCCCATACACGGAGGTTTAAAATATTCTCAAAATGATCAAATGATTCTTCAAAATGATCGTATGACTTTCTTAACGCAGTCTTAAATCTAAAAAGAAATACTACATAACTAGAAAAGACTAATATTTTACAGCACAAAATATTTATTTTTGAAAAATATGAAATTTTAAAAATTTATTTACATTTTTTTTTACATAAAAGCAGGTCTTACACACAAATGTAATTTGATGATATTCAATAAAATAATTTTCCTTTTCATTAATACATAAAAAATCATTACATTTGAGTGAGGTTTCGACTGAATGTTTTTTCAAAGCAATGCATCTTGTGGTACGAATTACTATATTTTCCTAACATAAACTACTGCACCTTGAGTCTTGTTCAGTCTCTTAATCGTCTTCTTGAGAACTAGCAAAAATTCCAGCAAATTATTTGCTGGGACTCCTTCATCTGAAGAATCATCTGTTAGTGCATCACTACTTTTAAATGGTAGGTTCTGTAATAAATCCAGGATCTCCTCAAATTTTAGCTTCTTTTTTCCAGACATTCTAAAAAAAAAAAGGAAAAAATAATAGCAACTTGAAAACCTCCCATTATTGCTAAATCTCAGTTAAACACAAAGAAATTAAAATGTTTTTTATTTCTAAATTAATAATAGATATTTAATTTTAGTGTGGCAAAAAAAAAAAAATAAATAAACACAGATTCAAACCTCAAAAAAATTTTTCAGAACGTTAAAACAAAGCAATAAAAAACAAAATAATAAGTAAAACTAAAAAGTAATATAAAAAAAAATAGTTTTTAAGTCAATTCCTACTTAGATCAACAACGAAAAATTTATTTTAGATATTTTTTATTAAATAGTTACAATTAATATAAATATGTATATACATAGAACAGAATCACAACATTAAGTGCTAATTAGTTTTTAAATTATCATTAAAGTATCGTATTGTCCTTTTAATTTCAGTCCAACTGAATGCTTTAACACGTGAAAAAAAAACCCTTTTCAAGTTTTGTCACAAATCGCCAAAAGGGTCGCTAAGTCACCAACGTGGCTGTATTTGTAATTCTTTAAATAATTAGTTTTAATATATTAATTTTTATTAATTATAATTAAATTATTGTATTGCCATCCAAAATGATACTGTATATAAAATTTCAGCTCAATTCAGCGCTTTAAAATGTATTTTCTTAACGATTGAAAATTCCACCAAGATAAATAAATAAATATACAAATATATAAATAAATAAATATATAGATAGTGCGAGCTAATACTCTCTAGGAATTGAAAAAAAGCCAAAAAGAAGCATAACACTAGGGCATACTCAAAAACAATAACAAGCTACTCGGACGAAAAAAAATACGAAGTTTTCTCTAACATCCAATGTAATCTGTTGATACTTATATTACCTCAAAGTTATTCAGCTATAAAATCGATTATGATACTGTTCACTGTTATTACTATTTGAGAGAAATTTGGCTTAAAAATTAACAAAAATGTTTGTGTGACCCTAGATGAACGTGACAATCGTCGAATCTACGTCAAGAAAGAGGAGCTTAGCATCATCTTTTGAAGCTCGCCGAACCAAAAAAATTAAAAAGACTAGAGAAATTAAGCTGTTTGAGCAGCACAAAGGCATATCTTATGATCTTGGAGCATTTTAGCATGTAAGTTTTAAAATTTATTTTCTCAAATTCAATTTAAAACTTTAAAGCCTTTTTTCTCAGTTTGTGTTTTTTTCAATTACGCGCATTGTGTTTTAAAAACTATCATACTTTGATGTGTATAAAACTTTACAGAATTATAAACTCTATGATAATCTATATAAATCCTAGCTATTTATAGCAATATATTTTTTAATTTTTTGAAAAATTTCAAAAAAATTGAAGTTTTTAAAAAAAAAAATTTTAAAAATTGTATATTATTTTTAAAAATATAATTATTTATTCTATTTATATAAAATAGGCTACAATGCAATAAGGATATATTTGGCTTTATAAATAAACTTATTGCTAGTAATTAGAATTATTATTGCAGAAAATATCATGTGCTCGTCGTAAAACTTACTATTTGTTTCTTACAAAAAATTTTCTTATTTTTATATGCTTATTATTTTTAAAATTATGATTATATTTTAGACATGTTGTACTTTTTTGAAACTTTATTCCTTTATAAAAATGTGTAAGAGAATCAAATTATTTCATTTAAAACTCAAAGAATTATTTCTAGTATAAAAATTGTTTATATTTTGTGCTCTCGAAACATTTTTAACACCCCTGAGACACCTTAAAATAAATAGTCAAATCATTTTCTAAGGTCTTCATTAACATATAAAAAGTAAGACACATACCTTTTCGCATTAACTACTTTTTTGGAACAAAAATGACAATCTTCGCAATCCGATCAAAATGTCTGCTGAAAACGCCACTTCTGTTTTAAAACTATTCACCTCGCTAAGATACTCACGAAATAACCCGTGCTGTCTTTTTCCTAGAAGAGAAGTATTAAATGAATATTCCTGCTACGTATTGTGTCACAGTATTTGTAAAAATGGTTATTCTATGTAATTTTAAAGTGGATGATACTTATGAGTACGGTCAGTAGATAAGGGATTATACAACGCATTGTGGTTGAGTGAAACGCATATATATGTCAGCGGTAGATAAGGTTTGAAAATGACATAATCGACAATATGAAAACACGATCAGAAAGGAATACACCTTTAACAGTTCACGTACAGTCTATTTAGTTAGGTATCCGACTACTTGCGACAAATTTTTTTTGAAAAAATGGAGATATGGGGATTTTTTTGTGACTTTTAGATTTATTTAGTATATTTTAAGGAAAAAAAATTGTAAAACTGAAAACAGAAAAAAAATATTATTATTAAAAGGGGAAAAAACTGGTGAAAATGTACAAAAAATTACATAAACGGGGCCCACTCTGTACAATACTTTTATGAACAAATTCTCAATTTCTCAATTTTTATGTGTTTCTTTGTTATTCATGTTTGAAATACAAACGGATAAAAAGATATTTTAATTTTTTTAAAAACTGGCCTCATTTTGGCTATATGAAATTGTTTAAAAAAAAGTGATAATGTTCATATAAAAGGGCTGTAAATTTTGAAATAAACAGATATTGTAAATTTAAGGTCAAAAAAACCCACTGTTATACAAAACATTCAAAAAAAATTTCAGAAAAATTTTTTTTCAAAACTCTTTGAGCAACCCACTATCATCTTTTGGGTTTTTTCAAAAAAAACACATTTCAGGTAAAACGCTTTTTAAAGGGTTTGACATTTTTTTGGGGGGTTTTAAGGCTCTTCCTTTTTTTACACTTGTAGTTTTGGTTCTAGCGAATAAAAAAATAAAACGCTTGGTTTTTTTATATATATTTAAGCTAATAAGATGGTCTATAAACCCTTAAAAATCAAAAAAAATTTGTAAATTTTTTAAAAAAATCATGTTTTTTAGGGTGGTGGAAATATTTTAAATTTTTAAAAATCAAATGGGGCATTGCAAAAATCCGTAAGGAAATTTAGTAAACTAATCCACGCGTGACTTGTAAATTAAATGGGTTTCTGATGGTTCGAGCTTTTGTCATTCCCCCCATTTATAGTTACAGAAATTTTCGTAAAATTCATATCTTAAAAATCTTTATTTTTGGTTGGAAATGCCACAAGGGCTTAAAAGTAACTGTGTTTTTGTTAATTTGTATGTATATTGTGTATAGAAATGTACATAATTATAAACTGTCAAGTAAGCTAGGTAATTAATAACTGAATTAGAAACTTAAGCTTTAAATTATTAAATATAAAAATTAAAATAATTTCATAAATTATATCCTATTGGATAATTTTTATATATTCATTTTCTTGAGAAACCTTTCAAGTGACAGAAACTCTTGCGACAAAAGGGGAAAAAATTTTTTTTAAAAGCAGGAAGGGAAAAAAAAGGGCCACTTCCATTTTTTTTAAAGGGGGTTCAAGGGTTTTCCCAAGTCTGCCCATTTTAAATTTCCCCCCTTTTTTTGTTTTATTTTGTGGATCAAGAATGAGTTTCCTTCAGATGTCCCAGCTTCCTGAACGAGTTTTTGTTTTATCGCTTTTTTTCGTTTATTTTTTTTTCCCTTTAAAAAAGTTTTTTTTTATTCGAAAAAAAAAACAATTTATAATGTGTTTTTGGTTTCCTATTGCTATGGGGAATTTATTTTTACATGTGTCAATTCAAACAATTGGGTTTTTTTAAAAAAATACTAATTTTTAAACATTTAATTTTTTTATTAAATTTTTTAGAACAATGTTAGATACATTTGCTTACAACTCATGTGCCGAAGTGTTTTTAAATGTAAATTTATTGTTCAGCTTTTATAATGCTGATATTTTGACTACCAGACAGAAATAGAATGCAAACAACGTATTTTCTCAGCAATAATAAAATAGATTATGCTGTTTCACAAAACAAAGAATTTTGGAATTTAATGATGCTATTTCTTTTCATTATTTAAATAAGATTGCATATTTAAAGTATGTTTCCAATTATTGATAAAAAAAGATACCAAATATTAGTTCACTTTTTCTAATATACAAATATCTTATTGTGAAGAAAAGCATAGTGAATAAATAAAAGGAATCCATAGTGTTTCATTCTGTGAATGATATTACAATTTTATATAACTAAATTACATTTAATAATTGTTTCATATCTTCAAGAGTTACAATACTGAGGGATATAATGAATTAAATATTATTTTTTAAAGAAATTGAAAGTAAGTATTCAAAGCATTTTTTCACACTTTATCTCTAGTGTATTCAAAGGAAAAAAAGAAAATAATAATAAAATAAAATAAAATAAAAATCCAATTCATTTTAAGCCTTGTAAAAAGTGAATATTGAGGCAAATGTTTTAAAATAAATTTGCATTGTTTTTTTTCAGATCATTTTAAATTGTAGGAGATGAATACAGTGGGTGATCGGTTAACGAACAGATCGGTTAACGAACAAATCGTTTTGGGGCACTTTCACGAAAAAATTTTTTTGTTCGGATAACCGGGGCACTTTTAAAAAAAGTTTTTTTGTTTTTGGGCAAACCGGGAAAACATATTCGGGATGTGAAACAAAACGAAATCTAACGGACACTTCCCCGGGTCTGAAAAAATTAATATTAAACATTTGTTATTTTTTGCATTCAAAATAAGATCACTGGGAAAGGAGAAATGTTTAAAAAACATGCTTTGTACTGATAATTACTAAATGAAACTTTAAATTCAAGAAATTTTAAAGGTCATTCTTTTAAATTTTTATTTATGACTAAAAACAATACACACTTGAAATACTTAATTTCTATGAATTTTCCATATTTTCTGACAGTTGATAATTTATGGGCGAGTGAATTTGCTGACATGGCAAATAAATTAAGCGAATTTTTAATTTTTTCAAACAGTGCAGACTATAAAATATAAAGGTGCCGATGACGCGCTACCGCCGTAAAAATACGTGAAATATGAGAAACGGACTAAAAATCTCTCCTGAATTATGTTGCTTACCTATTAAACTTCAAAGTTATATTAGAAAAAAAAATCCAATATAATATTCATGCTCATTAGACCATCAGTTTTGGTTTTGATTTCATTTTTTAGGGTATCCAGAACGAATTAATCGATTTCACATAGAAGTCTATGGTGAATCGATGATCGGTTAACGAACAATTCGGATAGCGAACATAGTCTTGGAACGGATTATATTCGTTAACCGATCATTCACTGTATATAAAATCAGTTTTAAAATTAATGGTAACGATTTATTTGTTAGTATTTTTTCCTAATAATAACAGAAATACAAATTGCAAAATGAAGCTATTTTGATATAGAAATCTTCACAAAATGTGACAAAGTACTCTTCCGGCTGAAAGAATTTTTTTTCTTTCGCTAAATTTTTTAGCATGCTAATGTTTTACTTATTCTTTGTTTTGTTGAAGAAATGTGCTCTTCATTGTAGGCTATATTTT
>BMAV01011724.1:0-32500 GCA_019973955.1 Trichonephila inaurata madagascariensis | reverse complement strand
ATTCTGGACATGATGGTTCCTAGCTGACTATCTCTTGAAATTTGACACCCCTCTTAACCACTTCCGCGCATAGACATAAAGCCCGGACATAGACTTCGGCACATTTAACTTCCAATATATATATATATAATTCCTAATTTACATAAACACGTTCTTCTTCTTGAGTTGGTTGGAAAAAATTGCCATTCTGGCCCCAAAGAACCCTAGAGGACTGTTATCTGAAATCGCGATGAAAGCCCCGTCACAATAGTAGGACTTGAAAATAGGTAGCTTGACTTTTTTAGCTGTTTGGAATACTTTATATTTCTGAACACAATATTTCCTTAACTTAAAATTCAAATGGTTAATTTGAAGTTTCCGAATCTCTAGAATCTTTCTCGATTCTTGGTCGATGTACGCTCGTCCAAGTGCAGAATTCTTGATCAGCTTGCCCTTCTAAGATCAACGATAAACAGATCCTTTATATACTCCAGGTGGATTGCTTTTATATTTGTTTCAAACAATCTCAATCACTTTTTTTTAAAAAAAGTTGGTCAAATGAGACGCTTCAGTTTTTTTATGATTCTCTTCTCACCTGATCATGTACAACAAAAATTTCTATGTTTGTCACTGTTTAAGTAGTTATACAATGTTCAGTTGTTTGTAAGTAGTTGTTTGTTTTGTCTGTAACTGTGTTTGTGACTTTCTTTTCACATCACCTACGTTATACTCCGGCTGAACATCGTCACCACATTTCAACACTAGATTGAAAAAGGAAGTCATTTTGTCTGTGCTTTTTAATTTCAATTATAAAACAATTACATATATAATAGACAATTTCTTAGAATTTTTCAGAATATATTTTTTTCCAAGAGAAGTAAACATTTTTTACTTGTTAATATTTACTAATAACTAGTTATATGACTGTAAATAATATAAAAAATATTAAAAGTTAATTTTAAACAAATTTCTTTACTTGTTAATCATTCTTTCACAATGCAGTCATTTTGACTGCTTTTGGGCAATAAAGGTATATACTAAGTTTCAGTCTTTCTAGTGATAAATAATTCTTTTACAGCTGCTGTAGCTTCCTTCTCGGAAAACCGTGCTAATATCACAATCTCTAAATATCAATTAAATATAGTCTCACCGTCCAATTGTTATTTACATAGCAGAAACAGTATTCATTGAAAATTGTTACCCAGCCGGTTGAATTACTATTGGCCTGTCAGAATAGTGTCTGGTGAAAATGTTTTTTTTTTAAATTTTTTCTAAGTACTTGTAACGTCAAATAAAGTGTTTACAGGCTTTTCTAGTAGAGCTTTCATCATCTGACTAGCATTTAAAATCATTTATTGTAATATAAACTGATGAGGGTGAATCAGAGATATTACAGTGTTTCGACAAAACGATGCTTCTTTGTCATCCTCCTTGGATGAACATATAGTTGAAATGGACATTATTCTATATAAGGAAATGAAGAACATACTGCCTTGAAATGATAAATAAAGGGATATTTATACCAATCTGTTTTGCATATGCATCCTATATTAATACTAATCGAAATCTGGTTGCTTACTTTTTTAAATCTTGTGAATTCTGATTTTGTCTCCAAAATATAAAACAAAATAATTTAGGTATGTTTCGCTTTCAGAATGACGCAAATAAGAAAAAAAAGCTTTCGACAATTATTGATTCAAGTTTTGGGAATTTTTAAATACAAATTCATTTTCACATTTAAATCTTGAACTATTAAATGTGATTTTATATTTTGATTATTTAATAATACTTTTATACAAAAATACGAAAATAAGATATAACGGGACATATTATATATATTTTAAGTGCTTCATTAAATTACTTCTTTATTCATAATAATTATATTTTTTGGCTTTTAAATGCGTTTTGCACTACAGCTAGCAATGTTTTTATCTTTCGAATTCATATTTTGCATAATTCATGAGGCTTATAATATTTATTATCGGTTCGAACTTCGAAACTTGGAATGGTATATTACATGGGATAAGGAGACACATGAATTGTAATCACTGTTAAATTAATATTGCAATAAATGAAACTGATATTTATCACCTAAAAATTCCGATAGGACAATTTTAAAATTTTATATCAGCGCAAAATGGTGTAAATTTAGAAAAATAGTAAAGCAAACCATATGATATACTCTACGCTATGAAACACTTCATCAATAACTTTCAATTAAGTCATCTACTATACAAAATGCTTAACTGTTGAAAATAATTGTTGTAAAGAAATTTGATGAAATATTTTGCTCTTTTTTTAAATACTTACTTTCTAAAGAAAATGTTAAACGTCACGAAGACATTCACCAAATTACTCCCAAAAGTTTTGAAAATCTCATTACAGTAGTTTCCTGCTATTCTCAAGGCATTGAAAAAAATTTACATTAAAACTTAATTTGAAAAAAAACGCGCTTTATGCTTGCTTCGAAGGAAAAAGAAATATTAAATATTTCATGCTGGATTTCTACCAAGATGAGCCGCAAGAAGAGAAAATTAATTTTCATAAAAATGTTTCTACTTTGATGAGTTACGTGAAAATAAGTAAAGTTTCCATTTTAAAAGCTTTGATATTGAGCAAAAACTTATTTTTCTTGTCGACAGAATAATGAATTCTGAAAAGAGAGGAAATATAAATCGTTTTTAAGGTACGAGTTTGTATAGAAATGTGTATCTGTGTTTGCTTCCGTGTTCTCAATTGTTGTTAATATATTACTTGGTATATTCTCAGTTTTATTGGAGCTTCTTTTTAATATATGCATACATACACCTATCATATCTTCTTTGCTTCTTAGAAAGAAAATAAGAATAAGCTTCTGTAACACTACAACTTTTTCCAAAAAAAATTTTAGGTTTTTCAGAAAAGCGTGCTTTTTCATTTTGCACAGGTAAGCACATCCACTACTTCGTCTAATGGGGATGAATATCTATAAATAAAAGAGAAATAGATAGTGTAAAGAGAAATCATTCAGATTATTAGTCCAAGGATTCATGCAATCCGGTTCAACTTATGTTTGAAATTAACCTTTTCGTTGAACAGTGTTTGGACATCACGGAATTTGTATTCTTCCACACTGAGTATATTGTTCTATATGGACGAATATATTTGAGCTTTGGTGATAGGTAAGATGGATTAGAGAAAGATATTAAATTTCTCTAATAAATGTTCAGAATGTTGTGTTGATTTTAGTTAAAACGATGTTCCACAAATCGTAGAAGAGAAATGAACTTTTATATGTTGCTTGTCACTAGATAAAACATAATGAGATACATTGTAAAACGATGTTCTGCAGAAAAGGTAACAATATAGAATGATAGTAAGTGTTGCCAAACGACAACAAAGAAATTAAGAGTTAAATTAGTTATCTACAGTTCATGCAGCAACAGAGCAAAGTCTCAAACGCGCTAATTAGCGACTCTTTTGTAGGTTCCTTGATTTACTTATGTTCTCAGAAGTGAATAAATGCTAGTGTTAATTTTAAATTAGTTGAACCAGAATTTAACATAACAAGTAATATTTAAAAAAAAGTCAAATCCTACTTAGATCAACAAAGAAAAATTTTATTTTAGCTACTTTTTATTAAATACTTATAATTAATATAAATATGTATATACATATGACAGAATCACAACATTAGGTGGTAATTAATTTTTATTAATTGGCATTAAAGTATCGTATTGTCATCTAAAACAATCGTGCATATAAAGTTTCATTTCAACTGAATGTTTTAAAACGTGAGAAAAAAAAAACCTTTTCAAGTCTTGACACACAAGTCGACAAAAGGGTCGCTAAGTCACCAAAAATGATGCCAAAGGGGCTGTATTTGTAATTCTTTAAATAATTTTTATTAATTATAATTAAATTATTGAATTGTCATCCAAAATAATCAGGTATATAAAATTTCAGCTCAATTGAACGCTTTAAAATGTATTTTATTAACGATTGAAAATTCCACCAAGATAAAAATAAATAAATATATCAGAGTGCGAGCTAATAGTAGGAATTGAAAAATATATAAAAAAAATGTAACACAAGTAACCACAATAGTTGATAACTATTCGTATTTCTATACTTCGTTCATCCTAAAAATCAATAATTTAAATCCTAGTTCCTCTATATATATATTTCATGTTCCTATTTATTTAAACAATTTTTTATTCCAACTTTATTTTATCAACTTTTATTTTCAAATTTGTAGGAACACATTTATTATAATCCATATTTCTAACGTAAAACGTACTGAACCCTTGTACAATTCCTATTTACTCAATTTACATCAAGCATTTAAAATCGATTCTACTTCACAAAGTTTAAAGTTATAAAGATAGATCTACAAGAAAAGTATATTTATCTTAAGACTTGTGCCATTAAAACTTCAGAATATTTAAATGAGATATAAGGAGTGAATGATGCTTATTCTCTATTTAACTGAGTTACTTGAACTCAATATAAATTAATAGCTGCATGCTTGCTTAAACTCACACCATTCAAGTGTTTCTGCTGTGTTAAATGCTCGAAATTCCCTGAAATGACATTTTTCGAAATATGAAAGGATTATTGCGCTGATTTCTCTTCTCCAGAACTGAGTTAATTATTTAATTTAAGTAGATGACTCGATATATCTATTTAATAAAGAAACAGACACTTGCAATTGCCTTCAGACATCTGCTTTCTTAATTGATTTCGATGACTGGCCCGATGTTCTGATGGAAGTTACTGCATGAAATAAGAGATTCACTGAAAAAATTAACTACTTCGATTAACTAAAACTTTCATTTTACTGCTTACTTTTCTTAAAAATGCAATTTCATCTATTTTTTAAATGGCTCAAAAAAAAGTAAATTTAAATTTGAATTTATCATTTTAGATTACATTAAATAAAAAAACTGCAATATTTTAACTTAAACTTTATAAATAAATAAAATTTGAAACATTTGAATGAAAATAATCAAACTAAGAGATTGAGAAATGTTATATTCTAGGGCCGCTATTCCTAATCTTCTCATTGCCGTGTCAAGGCTTTTTTGAGCTAGCTAGATATCATGGACTCAGAGGAATTTGAGCACCTGTTTCTTGATGCAATCGTTAACGTACTGGTGCACCATGGATTCTGTGCGTAATTTTTGCACATGTGTTTCTACTATCCTTTGGAGGCCACGGTAGCCGAGTGGTCAAAGTATCAGATCATGGCTGGCCTTGACATGAGTTCGAGCCCGTACCACTAAAGTCCCGCCGTGTAGGGCAGCGATGCACGTTAAATCTGCCGAGGGCTGAAACGTCTTCCCGTTGGTGTGGTCTGGTAGTTAAGAGAGGGGGTGCCAGCTCAAGTGTCGTCCACGTCACTTGACCATGGTTCAAAATTACGTGGTTCGTTGCCAAAATCCCCTCGTGTAGCTGAACAGTGCGATGTTAATATTCACTCACTAACTCTACTACCTTTTAAATAATATTACGCTTTAGTAATAGCTATGTAGTTGCAAACAATAACAAACCAGATTAATATTCTTGTTCGAATACATATTTTAGTAGAGTTTTTTCATTGGGGAAGTCTAGTGTTCTAATCTAGGATGATACACATTTTTCTATTTTTCATGAGCGTTTTTAGAGTATGTAAAAGAAATAAATCTTAATATTAAATGAGAGACCTTTGCAGACCTTCCTAGAAAGTCGCTGGGGAAAACATCCTGATCCGTGAACCACAGGTTAAGAACCTAGGGGAATAAGAAAATTTTAATTTTCATCAATAAGCCCGTTGTAATTTTTAACCCTCAAATAACATTTTTTTAGCATCATGTAATAAGAAATAAGGATATTAATTGTTGTATAAAATTTAATTGTTTTACCTCTTACTTTCGAAAGAAAATGAAAATCCGGATTTTTATTTGAAATACTTTTTAACAAAAAAATGTAAATCATGAAACTGATTCATTTTTAAACTATAAATATATACGGTATTATTTTTAATTATTTGAACTGAACTTATTGTTGCAACGAGACGGCGCATTGAAACGGCTCACACCACGTTATACATTTCGAGATTGACATAAGCAGAGCAGGTGGCTCGCCTTGTGGGTTGGAAACAGAGCACGTGGCTTTGGGTCATTTTCCTTTGTTTGGCTTCTGGACTGTCGATGCTGATGTGACTGAGAGGACAATGGATGATACCTTATTGGTTTTAGGAGACTGGCGCCTCAGAGGACGGTGGCAGGTTACTTCAAAGTGAAACGGGAAACGAGGTGGATCATAGACCAAATGTTTTGACAAACCTTTGTCACGGGAACGTTCGAGACAGATCGGGGCCATGTTTGACCCATACCAGTGGCATGTTACTGAGACGGAGGTGCAATGTGGAAACTTTTAGGGGCCTGCCAAGAAGAGATGACGAGGGGTGTGTAGTGAACTCACCTCTGGTGTTTGAAAGATAAATTCGGCAAAAAAAAAACGAATGAGGAGAGCTGATCTTGCGAGTGAGATTAATTGATTGAGAGAGAATATTAACGTTGCACTGTTCAGCTACACGATGGCTTTCGGCCTTGCGAGTGAAGGAAAAAGAAGAAAGCTGGCTTTGTTTTCTAGCCGTTCTTCTGAGACAACAAAGAATTATGCGGCGAGCGCCCTCTGGACATATAGAGATGTGTCGGAGCTTTATAACCGAGGACTGAAAGAGATGCAGCATCACGGCTAGGCGGCCCTGAACATATTTCTACACGGGATTTAGCTGTCTTCTTCCCAGCAAAACGAAAGTATGGAGGCATTGCGTGTGTTGATATAATTTAAATTTAGATAACATTTACGTATTTTAGAAATAAAAATTATTTTTAATGCTTAGCTGTATGACTGATTTCGCTACCCTGTCACGACGTTACATTATATAAAGGAGAAACATTGAAAAATTTGGAATATAATTTACAGTGTAAAAATAAAGTCTTGATTGGGTATTATTCCTAATCAAAATAGGTAGATATTTGAATTGCCAAAAAAAACTTTTTGCAATCCAGTCTAAAAAGGATACAATTCGTTAAAATAGTTATGTGTAGCGTCTCCTGGGCAGGACATCCGCTAAGATTCGGAAAAAAAAAATTTTTTTCCTGTGAAATGCTTTTATCCGTTGCCATCAGATATCAATTTCTACTCATTATATATTTACAGGGCTCAGTAATTTACTGAGATATTTGTATTTTTAATTAATATTTTAATTTTCTATATTTTTAAGAAAATAATCTTATTCTGTTTATCATAAGACATTAAAAGTCTTATTTTTCTGCTCATTTGAATCTAGAAGTTTTGACATAACACTCTATGATCTTTATTACTATACATTATTTCCAAAATTTTGCAAAAAAAAAATATGTATTTAAGTCTAAAAATGTTTTAGTAATATAGTAAAAAGTAAACCAGAGTACGATGAATTTATATGGGCCTGTTATAAAAATAATTCGGTGATTGAGATGTTTGCTAACAATTTATTTGTCTCAAGAATGCATAAAAACTATTTGAGAGCATGTCGCCCATCGGTATAGTGGTTAGCAACGCTGACTGTTTTGCCGTTGGAATGGTCCGAATCCCGGAGAAGACATGGATGTTTGTAAATGTATAGTGCCTTCGTGGCATGGAGGTACTTTAAATAGCCATCGATTTGCAAGTTCTCTCGTGAGATTGGTGGAAGGGGAAGAGAGAGATAGGAGGACTCAGTGTGTTCTCCCTCAAAATTGGGGTGAAACCGAGATAAATTTTTATGTCTCATGTATGATACTCTATATAAATGATGTAGATAACGACAGGCTTCACTTAGCCCTTTGCCTTGATGAATTTCGTGGGCCTTGGTCTGGCCTTTGCCTATCAGGTGAGCATTGGTAACAAATGTGTCTCGACGTAAAGTTTATTTCTTCGTCTCTTCTCTACATTAATTTTAATAAATGAAATTCTAAATGCGATCACATTCATTGAATAGTCATGTTTTATTATTTCTCTGCATTACTGAACTAAACCCATAAACACAATAACTTTTTTTTTACATTTATCATAAATAAAATTAATAAAGAATTTAAATGCATGCAGTGATCTAAAATACAATCTGAAGTAAGATAAAACATGCGTTAATAAAAAATCATTTCAATGCTGATTTAAAAGTAATTTTTTACGTATATGTAAAGACTAAAAAATTCTGTGAAAATTCTAAAATTTGTGCTTTATTTCATTGAAAAAAAGAATTTTTAGCTGTTTTTTGAGTATAAGTTTATGGGCACTTCACAAAAAAACCCGCATCTCACTTTTTTAAAACTGAAAAATAAAATGTAGAATACAGAGAAATTTATTTTGATGCAAATTTGAAATTGTAAAACTTTTGTGATAAAAGTATTCTCTATAATTTCCTTCAATTGCGAGTTTTTCGGAAGTATCAAAATGAAAATGATAATAAAATAAAAATAAATATATAATTTTTATTTGAAAACAGATACGAAGTGTGATTTTTCTAACATTTAAATTATGCCAATCTAATTGAAATTACTTTCATATATTTAAACTTTGTCTATGAAAATTAAATTTTGAGACAAAAGATTTACTATTTTAATGTAAATTTAAAACGGGGTCTAGTACATGTTCATTTAACATAGAAAGACTAAAATTTTCATCCCTATATTTGCCCAAAAACCCTTTTCAAAATGACTGCATTGGAAAAAGAATGTTGTAAAGAAATTTGTTTAAAATTTAATTTTTAATATTTTTTATTTTTTTACAGTAAAAGAAAAATTTTTAAGAAAATTTTAACAAAAAAAAAAAATTCATTCAGCGGAAAAAAAAATATATTAAAAAATTATAATAAATTTATTTTAGATGATTTTTTCTAAAAATTAAAAGAGCAAAGACTTCTTTTGGGAATTCAAATTTTTTAAATTTATAAATGATTTTTTTTTCCTCAAAAAAAGTGTTTTAAAAGTATATTTTCTTTTGTATTTTTTAAAAAACCAAAATTTAATTTTAGAAAGCAAAAACTGCCCCTGGGCTGGTTGGGTATTTTTTCTTTTACCCAAAATTTTTATTTTAAAACAGTGTAAAATTTCGGGGGGAACTTGCAACTCAATTTCAAATGATGTCTTTAACCATTGGTAAATTTTTATACACTTTTAGTTTTAATGACAATGCATGTTTTGATGATTTTATTTTATCGACCTAGTTACTGAACGATATTGTTCAGGAGTTTGGGGGGGATGTTTACGATAATAAAGGTATTGGCCCGGAGCTCAGGGTAGAGCGCTCGAGCATTCGAGGGTAAGAACCATACCCCCAAATTTTATTTTTTTAAAAAATTTTTTAAATTTTTTGAGAAAGAGATTTTAAATGCTTTATCTGCTGTATAAAGGGGAGTTATATTTTTACCGTTCTGGGGGAAAACAAGAAAGGAGATCTGGCAAACTATTTCTATTTACTTTTTAAATTTTTTTTTTAAAATTTCTGACCATTTTCTCCCCTTTCTTTTAATGGACCTAGTTACTGTAAAGATCTTGTTCGGTGAAAGCAGTTTCAAAAAAAAGATTTTACCCGGGGTGCTCAAAGGGAAGCGCCGCTTTTTAGAGAGGAGGAGATCGATACCCGCGCCCAATTATTATTCCTTTAGAAAAATATTTTAAACGGATTTGTTCAACTATTTTTCAATACTTTCCCCTCCCTTTTCTACAAAGTATGTTATATTTTGCTTTTTTTAAAAATTGAATTAAATTGTTCGGTGGAATTTTGAACTAATTTGGGATTTTCAACCGATTGAGGAAATTTGGGCATGCTTAGTTTGGATGACTATGCATGTTTTGACCATTTATATTTCGATATCGCAATTAGTTAAAAATACTAGTTGCACGGGCTTTCTCTACTTTTATAAATTTTCCCTTTCCATCACAAAATTAGCATTTCTAATACTCTTTTTCAAAATGATTTCCACCCCCCTCCTCCGCTTAGCCCGGCGTTTCTCGGGCTTTTACCGAGTGCATAACTTAAAATTCCCTGTTTGGAAATTTTTTCGCTTCTTTTCCTTCTCAGACAGGTTAATGCATAACATATTGTCATGGAAATTCCCCTTCTCCTCTCGCTATGTATCTCTCTATGAACCATACAAAGGCGCCTGGCCGAAGGACATTTGGGATTGCGGTATCCATTACGTGGGCGTCACTCCTAAAATTGATCCGTCTCTCATACTATACCTCTCGCGACTAAGTGAACATTCACCGATTCTTAAAAACTTGACAGGTGGAGTGTAAAATAGGTAACCAAAAAAAAAAAGCTTGTTTGAGAGTCCTGAATCGTTTACAAAAAGGGGAAAAAGGGGAAATCATGCATTACCCCAAATTGGACAATAGACGTCCACGTTTGAAAGGGGAGAATCATCAACATGTTGGCTGGGTCGTCAGCTAGGCGGTAGCCCCCAAAGGAACCATTGTTGTGTTGTGGGGGAGGGTTGGGACTGTAGATCAGAGATTTCATTTACACAAAAAGGGCTCAGGACCCCCTCGCGAAATCATCGAAGACCATTTTGAAAATGTACGCGTACACCCAAATGCTTCATCACCCTATAGGCACGGTAGCACCCAACAGAACCCATGTATCTTATCGAACCATAAAAAGGCCCCTGAAAGGACATTTGAAATCATTTGTCCATTACGGGGGTCCTTGACACTCAACCATCAGGATCCTTTTGGGACTGGTCCGGGCCGGGAAACTGGACTGCGGGGAATAGGGGGGTCTGCTTTGCAACAAGCCCAGATTTAATCTGCAGTGATGGCAATCGTGTTCGTGGGGGAACCCCGTAGTGAACCCCACAATCCTGCTTTTGCCTTACACAACATCGCCCCACATCTGTTTTGGTGGGGGTTGCAATCCCGGTCCCCCCACCATTGACCCGGGGTACCAACACCCCAGCGGTATGTCCGACATCCTGCAACCACATGTTCATTTTGAAACGGCTCCAGGGAAATTTTTTTAAACAAAGACAATGCTCGGCCTCACTGGCAAAGGGTGTCAAAGACTTTTCCCCCACTGTTCTACTCATCCGGCCCGTCCCATCCACAGATTTGTCTCCAATCGAGCATGTCTGGGATAATTTGGACGGCGAGTTGGGTATCCCAGGAGTTTGAACAATTGGGGGGAAGGGCCGCAAATGATAAACGTTTTTTTAAACACAAAGAGCTTGTATGCCCCAAAACTCAAATTTTTCTCGGCATTCGCGCTATATATAGAGGGCAACAGGGTTAAAACCCCCGTTCATTTGCCTTTTCTTTTAAATAATTTATCCTTTTACTTTGATTTTCTAATAAATTTTCTTATATCAAAGTTGCTTTCGTATGTAAAAATTTTTTTCCTTTTTACGACTCCATCTAGTTCGTTAATATTTTTTTTCCATGATTGTAAATCGCGGAAAATATTTTTCGTTTGTAGAATAGTATTTTCCAAATTCTCGGGAAAAAAATTGATTTAAAACTACGGTTTAAAAAAAGTTTTTTTTGTTTTTAATATAGTATTATTAAAAACAAAAAAAAAGTTTTTTATTTTAATTAATTTTGGGATTGTCAATTTGTTTTGGTTAACATTCCCCCCCCTTCCCCTCTTTTTGCAGCCTGAGAGAAATATCTATCATATTTATGGGCTTGGTGGGAAAAAGGTTTATTCCCCCACTGGACTGTTCAAAATTAACCGGTAAACAACCTTTCAACAATGATGCTTTGATGAGATTAACAGACTGAGAAAGCTCTGTCCAGCGTTAACTGTAAAAATAAATTGTAAAACTTTTAAAAACAAGTTTTATTTAAATGTTTAAAAGAATAAAAATTTTTTCAAAATTTTGCTATCAATTTTATTAAGTCGTTACAACAATTTATGATAAAAAGTTTTGCCCGGGAGATTTATCGGTGTAGATAAACAAGCGAATTAAATAACTTGATCTGATTGATTTTAATTTTTAAAATTTTCAAACTAAGTAAATACGTGTACTTAAATCTCGCGACAAGATTTTATATCATAAATTGGGTAACGACTATATAAGTTGATAGCAAAAAAGGTTTTGAAAGAAAATTTTATTTTATTCGGTTTTAAAAATTTAAAAAAAAACTTTTTTAAAAAGTTTTTTCAATTTATAAATTGTCTCTTTCCTTCATAAAATCACCATTTCCATTATTCTTTTTCAAAGTGTCTTTCTCGTCACTTGACAATGGTTTAAAATGTCGAGGTGTGTCGCCGAAAGATATCGAGTTGGTGAACAAAGTGATTTTATAACATTCTCTCACTCACTTTGCAATTTTTTAGCTCCAGAAACGAAAATGTACCTTATAAAAGGATATTTTACAAGATTTCATCAATTGCAAAAAGTCAGTTATAAGTGTATTCCTCTTTGTATTCCTTATATAAGTCTCAAAATTACTTTTAGAAATGCTTTTATGTAAAATGCAAAATAGTGTACAAAAGTATCGAAGTCATTACTGATGACGATAAAAGAGGAAATGAAAGTTAAACATAACAACGTACACACACATATATATATATATATATAATTCCTAACTCAAATCATGGAATTATATCTAAAACAAAATTATACGCAACGAATTCTTATCTCTTTCACTTATCTTTAATAATTAAGAGAAAGATATACTCTCAATTTTAAAAGTAACATGCGTTCAATCTCTGGCTACAAAAATCAATAAAAACACCACGCAATACCTGAGACAAAAGCCCAAAGAATTTCCGTAGTAAAAGCTCTTTTCACAAGCTGACGGTGATAAAGCATGCTAATGAGACATGTCCTGGAGGACAGGGAATTCTTTTCAATTACTCTTTTTCGCGATCCTATACAAACAATTTCCAACAACTCGCAGTTGTAAACGATGATCTATTTAAGCCTAAAGTGTTTGTTTTGAGATCGTAGAGATTTGAGGAATCTTCAACGTCTCGTTTTTCATCACAGATGTTCCCCTTCTCTGACAGCAAATCTCATAATGTCATTTTTCAAGCTTTTCGAAACGTTTTCTTGAATAATGACTTGATTTTCGAAAGAAAAGTAACGAACGCATTGAATATTATTCTCTGGGGTTAGTACTGTCGAATAAGAAGAGAAAGGTCTTTCTAAAAAAAAAGGAGCGGCTAATTTAGTAAACATTTTTGTTATATTTTTGTATTTTCCTCCTGACAAAATATAAGCTTTTTGTCACAGCTAAAAATTGCATAATATAACTCGTACCTTTATATAAGGTATTTGGTATTACCTGATGTTGGTATTTTTTAAAACATGATTAATCCTCCATTAGGTGCGCGAATCTGTCAGATGCATATTAAGAATAGTTTCGATGTTGTGTCTACATGGTGGGTTGAAACCTGTTCCTCCTTCTTCTACTGCCTTTTGTCATTCACCCTAGGACTCAGTGCCAAGGGCGAGGGTTATTTCTTCATATTTCGCGCGTAGCAGTTGCAACTGCATCTGATAGATGCAGCGCGTCCAACAACGTGAGTTTTTATGACTTTGTACTATTTCGTAAAATTTGATTTTTTTCTTGTAAAATAGTGTAGTTTTCAGTTTTATACGAAAATAATCGGAAACAAGTATTTCGTAACTTCTGTATAGTAGTTTTTTGTGCTGGAAGTTAAGATACATATGAGGGATGCTGCTTGGCCAAGACAGTGACTGTTTTTTATTCAATCCTCAATGTGTGACGTCTCTCGCGTCCTTCTTCTAACATAACTCCTAAGTTCTTTGACGGCCACGATTAATGGCAAAACCTTTCCAACCCAATACCAAGAAGACAAACGGATCGAATATGTAAATGAGATATACTTTAAAAGGATAGAAGCTTTGATGAGAAGGCGCGGCAAGTCTAGAGATAACTTAGTGTGGAATCATTCGGATCAAGTGGGGTTTTAAAAAAAAAATTTTGTTTTTTTTTAAAAAAGGGGGGGGGAAAAAAAAATTTTTTTTAAAAAAATTAAATTTTTAAAAAAATTTTTTAAAAAAAAAATTTTTAAAGAAAAGTAAAAAAAATTAAATTTTTTTGGGGAAATTTTAAAAAAAATTTTAAAAAAAATTTAAAAAAAAAGGGGAATTTTTTTTTTTAAAAAAAAAAAGGGGAAAAAAAAATTTTTTTTTTAAAAAAGGGGTTTTGGTTTCCCTTTTTTTTTAAAACCCCCCTTTTTAAAAAAAAATTTTAAAAAAAAAAAAAAGGGGGTTAAAGGGGGGGAAAAATATTTTTTTAAAATTTTTTGGGGGGATTCGGGGAAAAGGGGGGGTTTTTTTTTTTTTAAAAAAAGGGAAAACCCAAAAAAAAAAGGGTTTTAAAATTTTCCTTTTTTAAAATTTTAATTTTTTTTTTTAAAAAAGGGGGTTTGGGGTTTTAAAAAAAAAATTTTTTTTAAAAAAAAATTTTAAAAATTTTTTAATTTTTTTAAAAAAAAAAAGGGGGGGCCCAACCCCTTTTTTTTTTTCCCCAAATTTTGGGAAAAACCCCCAAAAAAACCAAAAAAAAAAAAAAAAAAAAAAAAAAAAAAAAAGAGCTTTTAAAACAAACGAGAAACTGTCTTTTAAAATTCACATATATTGTCCATTTTGAATCAGAATTGAAGAAATATCTGATATACAACGCCCCATTCAAAACAAAACACCTAGAGAAACATCACCAGGAACTCTGGAAAAAAAGGTACTGTTCCCACTTGTCAGGACATCAAGAAAAGGTATTAAAATTTTGTAATGTATTGTAAAAAAAAATGGGCCTTGAACATTATAAGGTGGAACTGTAACAAGGTTATTAAAATGTAAACAGTGGTGATTCAGTGATAACTAACCATTATCTCGTTGATGGTTTTTGTTTAAATATCTCAATTTCTTATTCTGTTTTAAATATTAATTTATGTCAAATATATTTTTATATCAAATATCATTATTTCAAACATAAGTATTGGGTGATACATTTGAGAGATGCCGTGAGCCTATGGATGAAACTTTTTGAAGCACGTTCTAGCCGAGGGTTAATACAATGGTTTGATTCTATGTTTGAGAGAGGAATTTTCGAATATTTTGATTATTTATCAGTTTAGAAAAATTGTAAATGTGTACTATGTATTGTAAAAAGCTAATCTCGCAAAGAGTAACTGAAAGTATTAACTGTAATGAAAGATTTCATTAATTTTTAGTAACAATGCGAGTTTCACTCACAGCTTATATAAAGTTAAAACTGTAATAAACTTGTGGAGGTGGAGCACCGTTGTGTTACCAATTTATTTTTACTTAGCCTAAATCCCCACTTTGACTTTTCAAGAAACTGAAATTAAAGCATGTAGACTAATATAGAGTATAAAAGTATAGGAAGATAATAAAAATCAGCTTCAAAAATCCTAATGATAAAAGCAAATGACTTTAAATTATAATACACAAAATAAAAAATAAGCATTTAAATGTCACATTATACTCTTGAACGAATGTTTGAAATTATTGTTTTAAATGAAATTACTTGATAGTTGTTGGTGTTGTCGTGTGTTTTTTATCCTGGGATACATATGAAATACAAGTGGGGAAGAATAGAAGCATACAATACAAATAGAAGAATATAGACATTTAATACAAATGATGATCCCAGCATATAACAGAAGGGGTGCGCTGCTTTCCATTCGAAACGGGAATCCATTACATGTGAAATTCCAACTTCTTTTCCCGAAGAAAATATACCCATGCCTTATTTGGGATTCAAACCTGAGCCCCCTCGGTTTCAAGCCGAGAGTCATATCTACCATACTGACTGGGCGGCATTATACTTGATAGTACATTGAGTAATATACTACAAACCTATACGTAATTAGATTATACAAAATTACAGAAATAGATATTTCTAATGCTTAACAATTTTTTGTTCTAACAGCAACATACAGAGTTTATAATGCATCTTTTTAATGCACCATATTTCATTTTCATATTTGCTTCTCTCATTTTCCAGCGGATCCTGTAAAATTAGTTAACATTCTTTTAAATAACCCTTTTCTAATGGGCGTTATGTCATTGATAAAACTCAAGGCGCCAACAATTATATTACCCTTTTAAAACACATAAATTTATTTAGATGATGCTATATAATTACTTAAATAAGAATGCAACCCCC
Source organism: Trichonephila inaurata madagascariensis (assembly GCA_019973955.1). Taxonomy (NCBI): domain Eukaryota; kingdom Metazoa; phylum Arthropoda; class Arachnida; order Araneae; family Nephilidae; genus Trichonephila; species Trichonephila inaurata. The sequence continues at coordinate 16,367 of BMAV01011724.1, read as the reverse complement.
TTTTCCGAAAAGCGTGAACAAATTTTGAAACCAATTGCTTGTGGGAATGTCCATTATTTAACAAAGAATGAAATCAAATTCTGGCAAGTTATCTCTAGAGTGATGAACTGCAATGTAAGATTTTATACTTTAATTTCGTTTGTGTGTCCCTAAAGACAATAAGGAAACAGAAAGAGAGGATATTTAAAGTTCCTGCAAATTGATTTACTTTTGCAAGTAATTCCTATATATTTAATTTTTAGTTTTCTACTGTTCTATGTAAATGATATTTAAAGCTTTTGTTTGACTCCAGTTTTTCTTTCCCTCCCGATATCCTCCAAAATTTCGAAATCCGGGAACGAATTTCTAGACAAAAAGGAATTGCAACTTCATCAGACAAAAACAGTTGTCAATATTGCATAGCTTTCATAATGCATGCTTTTAAAACCAACTTTCCTCCTTGTTTTTTCAGCTAGTTTCAAGTAAAGTTTCGTTCAATTTATTTTGTATCTCCATTGATTTATTTCATTTTGTAATTTTTGTAAATTTTTCATTTCTCTATTTTTGTAACTTCATTGTATTGGTTTTGTTTCGTAATTTTTTTATTTTGTAATGTATTTTTGTCTTTGTAACTTTTTTGTTATTTCATTGTTTCTTAACTTTTGTTTGTTATTTACATTTTGTTTTATTTATCTTAATATTTTTGTTTTAGTTAATTCTGTAAGCCCCAGTGTGATACCTGTCATGCACGGAAATTATTTTTTCTGTATTTTATAAAAAAAAAATATTTTATAATTACTGGATTTAAAATAACTTAAATTGTACAGATTTTTAAATCAATTTGAGCTACAATAAACTGTTTTATATTTTTACAAAAGAATTTACTTCTTTTACCACTGTTAGAAAAAAGATGAGAGGTAAGATCAGATGTTATATTAAAATGCAATAAACAAGGTACAATCATACAAACATACCAACATAAAACTAATAATATATATATTTTAGGAGCAATGTATTTAATAAAAAAAGAGCGGCAAAATTCAATGACAATGTTTTTATTCGCATACGTAAAACTTTTATGAATATATATATTTTTTTTCCGTTTTCCATTTAAAAGTCAGATTTTCATTTAAAAGTGATGAACAAATGAAAATGTTTTCTATGGAAGTTTGTGCTAAATATTTGGTTGCAAATATTTTATCAAGAACAATAGAAGCATATTTATGACAAAATAAAGATTATCTTTTTCCAATCTATCCATCACAAAAAACAAGTCGTATTTCGTAAATTAACGCATGGTGACATTTACGAAGTGCGTTGGTAGAGGATTTCTAAATTAATGGCAAAAGTGTGGATATAAAATTCATTCCTAGAATTCCTTTAAATTCTCATAAATTCCTTTCCATTTAGAAGTCTTCTATTTCCAGTTCCCACTTCAAATTTTCTCACTCCAGGCAGTAATTCAACATTAGTTATAAATTCAAAACAAGCATACTAGGCATCTTTGATGTTTTTAGAAAGATAATATTTTAAAACTAACAAGCAACTTTTGAACAATTAATTCTAAAATGCTTGATGTTTGCTCTTGTTATTAAGTCTTACCTCTTCAAAAGCTTTCACAATTTGATACGGAATTTTACTGTTAAGAGTCTCACATTTTAATTAATTCTCACAAGACCAGCCATAAGTACCTAAGCCATACACTTCAGCTAATGAGTCACAAAATCCTTACAAGCTCAGTTATTTGTATCCAAATAACATGACTTTCCTTGGAACACGAATTAAATTTATAATGACTAATTAATTATGCATAATTTCCACTTTGGTTAATTGTTTTTAGAATTTAATCGTACCAAGAGATATTTTCAAATTTCTGGACGTTTACTAAAAGAACTGTGGCTGCGTGAAGAAAAGCGGCTCATTAAAATGTTAAAATTTCTTTGCTGTCAATTGGCAACACTGTATTGTTATTACATGTTTACCATTCCTTAGAATGTCTTGTATCAATATGTCTCATACGTTTTCTTGTTAAAATCAGTATTGAAATTAAATAGTTCTTTTATGATTTGTGTGACATCATTAAACCATAAGCAAATATTTTGAGCACCCATTATAGAAATTCAATGCATAACCATCTACAGAACTATCTGACTTGAGGCAACTGACTGAATGTAAAATATATATATTACATTTAGTTTCACCTGAATTAGAATATACATATAAAATTGACGTAAGAACATGATTTAGATAAAGAAGTGTTTAAATGCGATTGTTTTGCCAAAAAAGAAAGGCTTGGCTCTCGAACTTGATGAATATTGTCTTCAGTTGTCAAGGTTGATCGACCCGATACCTCATCTATTGTACTATGCTCGTTTGGGCATTTTTAAACAGTTCGATTCACAAAAAAACAAAAAAACACTTTTACAAGGTAGAATTATTTTTTCATATTGATATTGTGACTAAAATCTCCGTTGAAATTCAGCACCTTCCACATTCTCTGACCACAAAAATTTATTCACTCCTCACTGCTCCTCTTTGGTGCAGTCTTATAGCTCAGATGACATGTTTATGCTGTTTTAATTAGACGATAACTGATGCTATCGTAATTAAATTCCTTAAACGTGACCACAAGTGCACTAATTCAAACGCACGTGCATGCAACCACCATGCATTGTATTTTTATTTGGAAGCATTCGTTTAATTTATTGTTCAAAACATATAAAAGAAATCGACTAGAAATAGAAATTTTCAAATTTTTGCACCAGTTAAAAAATGCACTTATTCTTAATATTGAAAATTAACATGTATACTATCCCTAAAATTTGATATTTTAAATTATAATCTGTTTTATATACATTACATTTCTTCAAAAATCACTGCAATGTGTTCAATAAAAAATATTTAATTTATATCAAAAGCATTTTTCAAAAACAATCATATATTTTATAGTCTATAACAATATTATAAATGTTTCCTTCTAGTTATACTGTAACACATCTGATATATCGCAATGATTCATTTTTGTTTCAACTTTAGACAGACACTAAAATTTAAACTCTTTCCAAGATAAGTCTTACAATTTTCATTCCATAAATTTCTAAGCTATCCCTTTTTTTATAGGTTTCTTTAAGGAAAATAAATAAAAAAATTAAAAGAAAAGGTCTGCTTTTTTTCCCAACATAGATTTTAAACTGACATAAATCGCTTTTACTGGAAGATTTCTGCTGAAGTGGCTTGCAGAGTTGACGAAAACTCTTTTTCAAAATCCGGTCATAAATACTCCTAATCTTATAGACATCCTAAAATTTATCCGCTGAAGAGAGATTTCAGTTCCGAATTTATATTTCTTTTCGGAATAAAATTCGAAACCTTTAACATTTTACCTGGGAACAATATATTGTTCTAACAAAATATCATAAAATTGACTTAAAATATTGCTGTTTTTTTTTTAAAATTGCGTGCAGTTTTTATGACATATATTAAGTTTTAATTGCACATTTCATTGATAATGAAATGTAGTTAAACCTAAATTAAAATTTAAGCTGATTATACTCAAAATGCTTTGTGTACCAGATTTAAGTTAGAAAGCATTACTTTAATGCTATATATAGCTTCTTGATTAGGCAAAACGTTTTATAATTACTAGGGTCAAGACTGGATTTTATTTTATGAAATCTACAATAAAAAGAAGTTCAAAATTAAATTTAAAAATTTGTAACTAAGAATTCAATTATCAATTTAAAATTGATACTTTTAACAGTTTATGCCAATTTCTTTAATACAAACACAATGGTGGAGGACATTGTGGAATGTCAACACACGCAAATGCCAGGTATAAATGATTTTCACATTGTTACACAAATATTTTTTTTCGCCCTTTTTCTTTCATTAATTTCTTGATATTTTTTTAGTTAATATTCTAAACCTTCTACACCAAACTCTTAAGAAATTACTAGGCTGATTGCGTCTATACATTGCCATTAAATCTACAGAGGAATTTTAAAAAAATGAGATTTAAAAAAAACCGTATAAAATACAAAGCAAAGCAGTAAAATAAAAATAATACTAGCACTATGTTTAACCCACAACAGAACTCTGTACACGTCATACATTACTAATACAAACACATTTACACCATGGTTCAGCCATCGGAAACACTAGAGTTCTGCACTGAATTATTCTTATATAAAACGAGACAGTTTTTAAAATACGTCTTATGTTCCCAAATTGCATGAATTTGCTTAAAACAATTTAAAACTTATTTTGCTCTATTGAAATAATTTTGTGAAGAGCAGGAGTAAAATACGTTTTAATGTTACTCTGGAATGCCTTTTTAAATAAAAGTGTTTAGATAAAAATTATTAACGACGATTAATTTAAAAGTATACATTTCACTACATATGTTAATAACAACTTAAATCGCACTATGTAGTTATTGCTAAATAACCAACATGGCTAGTCGCACATTTTTTTGCGTATTTTGAAATCAATGAATGCACTGGATTTAAAAACTCATGGAACAATCCACCTTTTTTCTACGCATGATTTGATGCCACGAGTTCCAGGCTTAGTGACCCAGGGCTTTCCGAAATAAATCAGAACACTTTTGTAAAGTGACCTCCCGTGTAGGAGCACAAACCCTTGATATCTGTCGAGGTTCAATGTCTTGTTGGCGCGATAGTTAGTTTAGATGTCGCCTTCGTCACTTGAATAAGGTTCAAAATTTCGAGGTCTATCACCAATAGCCCTCCTGGTGCTTTATAGTGAGACATTAATATAGCGCTCTCTCTCTCACACTTATTTTCTAAGCCTTACGTAATATGAACATCAATTTACAAATTGAGATATGTTTTTTTTTACACAGCATTTTTATTGAAGTTCCTTTAGCTACCTGAAGCTCTCCGAAATACAACGGAATACGTTTATGAAGAGGACAGTGTCCATATTGCTATCTTGTTCAGAGGCATATTCTTTTGCTTAAAGTAAATATACATTTTTTCCCTTGTGCTGAAGGTGCTATTACTTTGGTGCTTTGACGGTAGGTGCTTGACGTTTCATTTTGTAGATTTCACACTTCTTTGTAGATTCAAACTTCTAATTATTTAACTCGCTACAAATGCGAACACTGAGAATATAGTATAAAATAAGGAAAATTTGTTTCAGTTTTTAAATTTATTGATGCGAAAATAAATATGAATGTTAATAACTTATCTTCTTTCATATTTGCCAAAAAATTCTTTTTGTATAATTTTTCGATTGATGCCTATTTTACACACATTCAGTACTTTTAGACACCAAAAATAATTTTCTAATGCCGTTACTCCTCATAACTACTTTAATTTGCTTTTCTTGTTTTCTTATATTTTAGAGGTTTTCATTTGACAAACATGTGCATGTTTTTATTGAGGATATGTTTTTTCCCTATAAAGTTGTTTCTCAAAAGAAAAAAAAAACAGTCAAAAGTAATTATGTGAAATCAAAAATAAAGACGAATAAAAACATTTCTTTCGATTAGAAAGAAAACAGTTTTTTGGTTGAAACATTCATCTTATTATTAGTAAAAGCTCAACTTAGGGAAAAAGATAGGAAAAAAAGAGCGACGACTTTTTAAATACTTTATAAGCACTTCCGAAGTAAAAGATAAATAGTACAAAGTCCTTTTAACACACTCGGGATATTGCACACACCCATATTATTATTAAATTTTCTTTCCGTAAGAGCTAAACTTAAGTACCTTTAGATTCTTAACTATCTCTCGCCATTTATTCGCTTTTTACATCAAGTTATTATGGAGGAGAAGGGGAAGTGGTTAAAAATACGATTTTCTTTAGGAGATGATATGAAGCGCTTGAGTGAGCAAATTCATTTACGGTATTTGAAGCTCGATTTAACCTTTTATTCATTGATTACTTTATTCTCAAATCTTTAAACGTGCTTCAAATTATGATGGTTCTGCGAATTCCGAAAGAAAAAAATAAATATCTTTCTTGGAATACTTGCACTCTCTTTCAACCTTAGCAGGAAAAAAATTTTCTTTTCTTGAAAGTATATGTAACGAAATTTTATAAATGCAAGTAACAGTGAATGAGAATGTTACAAACTGATATAAAATTACATTAAAAGACATATATTTCAAAGTAAGTGGTCCATACATTCTGTGCTGTTGTTTTCAATTATAGTAGAGGTATTTTGCTCTATTAACCCTCTAAGCGGTCTGCACTTAAGGTCTTGCCATTCTGGAGATGCTTCGAAAATGCACCGCACGTATTTTTTTGTCGTCAGGTGGGGTTCTCATAAGCGGTTGAGCCGTATTTTTAAGAATGTAGCTCGGCCGCTTTTGAGAACCTTGCTTGAAGGCAGAAAAAGCATCTCTGGAATGACGGGATCTTACGTGCAGACCGCTTGGAGGGTTAAAGGTCATTTTATGTATCAATTGGTAAAAAAGAAAAAAAAAAACTTTTAGCAATATAGTATGAGATTTTCGCTTTGATTTGAAGGTTTTATTTTATGATACTGTTAAAAATATTAATTTATAACTGTTTGCGTTGCCTGGTAGTGCAAAAACGTCAATTTTGAGGAAAATGAGGAAATTGTTTTCACTTCAAATTTTATTTAGTTGAATTTTCTGATTTCTAAAAATACCTTACATTTGTTTGTACTTGAATTATTTACGAAGTTACAGCAGTTTTTATGTCATAAAAAAGGGCAACATAAACGAACCAGATGTTAGATATATATGCCGGAAGTGTCTGCATTTTAATACTTTTTTACACTTTTTTGTTGTTTTATCGAATTTATTTAAAAAAAATATTGACTTCGGTAAGGTAATGAGAGGACAGGGCGAAATTTTTTTAAGAAAATAGTTTATTAATTTTTAGTAAAGATTGACAAATAAATTCATACATTTTTTGTCATTTTTCGATTTTTTTGTGCCTTTGCTTCTCGATATTTTGTTTCATATTTAACTTTTTTTTCTATATTTGATAGAAAACAGTGTTCTTAAAGACAAAATATTAATTAATTATGCCTAAAGCAAGATCTTGAAGGTTTAAGAAGCTCCGATTTAATGAAATTTGCTTCATCATTGGTGCTAGCAATAATGAAAATGTTGGCATAACTTATCCCAAAAGTACTGAATCAAATGGTGACAAAAGGTCGAGAAATCTATTTGTAAAGGTTTCGAAATTTACTCAAAAAGCCTTTTTCAGTAACAGTTTATGAAGTGTTTTACTTAAAGGTACAATTATTAAACTTGAAAATTCTGGCTTAGGTGCATTATTAAGGTTTATTCCTTTTTATTTGTGATATACTAGTTTATTATCAATATAGTTAAAAGTGTAAATACTTCCCTTCCTAAGATCTTGTACATGGATTTGTAAAATTTGATCTGGAATGCATTTAAACTTTTGCGTTACACCCCTTAAAATTTAGAAATTTTCTCAGGCAAAAAGAAAAGCTGCTTAGAAAAAAAACAACTAACGATGAAAAAAAGGCAAAGTGTATTTATATGGAAGTTTTAAAAGCGGTACTTTATATGCTTTTTATTACAATTTCTTATAATCTTTGTGATAAGCAATATTTTTTTAAAAGATATTTTCGTGAATATTTACTGATAAAATAACATACACAACTAATATATTTTATATTACATATTTCTTAAACTCTAAGATACTTAGTGGTTAATATGTACTTGTATTTCAATATAAAAATTATTATTTCTTAATGTTATAAAGTTTTTCTAGTTTGCTTTTTGTCTCTAATTTGTATTTAAAAACACTGTGTATTTAGATATTATGAAAAACTTTTTTGACTAAAATTGGTAACAAAGTTAAAAAAAAAAGAATTTGAAACAAATATAAAATACCGATAGGTGCTTATGAAAGGTTTATTATTTTGGTGCAGAGCGGTTTTAGTTTGTTTTAGCTGTATAATTTTTTTAATATTTTGATTTCAAATCTTTAAATACGTTTTTCTCCGAAGCAGATTTTTCCCTATTTTATCGCATGGCAAACATGATATCTCAAAAAGTTCTTGAGATAATTGCATAATTTTTTGCATAATTGTTTATTATTATAGTATGCATAATTTGAACTAGTGATTAAGTTAAAACAATATATTTACTCTTTTTATTATTGTTTTCTTTGTGATAAATGCAAACTGTTTGAATACTTTTCATTTTGTTCACTTTTTGACCACTAATCTTGTGATAAATTGAAAATTTTCAAAGATGATAAATCAAAACATAGGTAATTGAGATTTTTGAATAAAACTCTAAAAGCTTTTTTTTTTATTTCATGAGTAAGAATTTATTTTACAGTGTTTGTCGTAATGTGCAAAAAATGCCTAATGTTAACCTAAAATTGTCCATTTTCTGACAAAAATATATTGAAAAAATTTTTTCTTTGTTATTTTTTTAAGTTTTCAGTTGTAATTAAACAAAAAAAGAATTTAAAGATGGATTTTCAGCAATATTTCAAAAAAAATGTTTCCCCAACTAGTCAGACATCTTAAAATCTAATTTCACATGAAAGAAAAATATTAATTTTATATTTTTCTTTTTTTGGAATTTTTGGAATTGTGGTATCAAATTCTTTACATTAACGCAAATTATAAGATAAACTGTCCTATAAAGAGTTATATTTTCCTAATTGTGATGAGAGTTTCTAAAAGGTACTTTGGAGGTGAGTTTTACGGCGGTGACGGCTTATGTTTCATATATTTCAGTTCTTAAGTTACTTTACTATTTACCATTAAAAGTTCATTGATATGTTTATTATTTAATAAATTAACATTTCATTTCGTACTCGATATTGAACTGGACATGAGGATTATTTTTTAAATATTCAAGTAGGATCCTTACGAAGTCAAACGTTTTCTAATGAATATATTTATACTATTGGATTAATGTATGAGAATTTCAAACTTAAACAGTTTTTCTTTTTTTTTTGTTTCTGGACGAAAAAACAAGCTTGGACAAGAAGAATTTTGCTAAATTCATCAGTAAAGCGCCTTTAAAAAGAAATTTAAAATTTTATTTTCTTCTATCAAGGTATGTTCATCCTTTTAATACTTTTCGAGAAGAATCTCAATTTCTCATACTTATAGTTTTATTAAAAATTTTCGGGGAGAGAACATGTGTGTGTATCTAATCTTTTAGAATGCATCTTTAATTATTTATCTACAGACACTATTATTAAGACTGTAACACAGCGTTTCTCAAACTGTGGGGTGCCCCCCCCCTTAGGGGTCGTGAGCATATTGAAAAGTCGAAAACAAAAGATTAGTTAAGAAAAATTATTAATTTACTGAAAGTGTACAAAGAAAATACATCCTGACATAATAAAAATAAAATACACGCTTGCACAGATATATTATACTTGTAAATGTATCAATTCTACCCAATGTATTTTATAATTATTTTTACAATAATAAGTTAAGAAAGTTAAATAATTACCAGTAACCCCATGAGATTACCATATATAAAAATATATACAAAAATTAACATTTACCTTAATAATTTGTACGGTTTATTATAAATCCCTTAACTGCCGATTGAAAGTTAGGCGATTCGCTACCCAATGTCAACTGTTTTCTACGTTGGCGCGTGTATGTGATACATTTGGAGGAGGGAAGGAATATAGAAGCAAATAATCTTCAGTAAGTAAATTCTTCGCATACATTGTCAAGGTCCTTTTATTGCATTCCAAAGCTTTCGGAGTAATTTTATGGATAGCAGTGCACAGAAAATATCGTACTTCGGAAAGACGTATATATACGTCCGGAGCAATTAACGCTTTGGCTGAGCGAGACATATATACACGCCGGTGACTGTAAGACATTAAAGTCGTATTGTAACTTAAGCACAGGTGTAGTATAATTGAATTTAATACATTGCTATTGTATGTGAGGGTGGCGAGATGAAAATTATGGCTTGAATATTGGGTCACGAATATTGAACTTTGAAAAGCACTGCTGTAACAGTATAATATGCATTTAATTATAATATGAAATATTTTATTAAGGCTTATGATTTTTCCATGGGAAATAATAGGTTAAATTTCAAGAAATTTCCCTTAAATTAGAAATTATTTAATTTTATTTATATTATACGAATTTATAGTATAACATTAAGCATTACAATTTTTTAAGACTTTTTTTAAATTACCCTATGTGTTAAAAATAATTTACTTTGTGTTTATGTTTTAAAAAAAATATGTTTGAAAAATATAGTTAGTAACCTTAATTTGGTAATGAATGATAAGTCCCAAGAATATATAGATACGGACCCAAATAAATACAAATATTGTATGAAAAAAAATATTATTCAAAATCAGATGTGGGGAACGTTTTTGAGTGTGTGGTGTTTTAAATATAATATATCATTTCAAAGTAGAGGTATTCAGAATTGTTTTTATGATTACAAATTAAAAACAAAGTACATAAAATATCTATGTTGGAATGTTGCATTACTAAAAAAAAAAAATAGCGAGGTTCTTATTCCATAAACGTTTTTTTAAGTTAACATGTATTTTTTTTTTGTACTTCAGAAAGGCTTATTTTAGAATACCTATAGACTCATACTCAAATATACTCAAATAAAATTAGTTTAAAGAAGCAATTTGCTCACTTAATGAAATCAGAGTAAATAAAATCCTTAAGGGGACTTAGAAATGTGCTGACTAATATAACAACAATTAATTGTCATAACATATTTACAAGAAATTAAAAATTAAATAATAGTCATAAAAATGAACATTTCAGTATAAAATGATCACAAAATATTTGCAAATAGAGGATAATAACATCCATTGGATCTATTCTAAGCAAACTATATTAGTATTAACAAAACAATGTAATAACTAACATTTTGAAATATTAAACTTGTTAGATTTTTCTAAGTCAAAAAATCAGTATGCTACTATTAATTAAAACAGTAAAAAAATTAAAATATATAGAGAAAATTCAATCCAAAGAAACTTTACTAAAATTTTTTGTGACATTTTCCTCTTTTTCAAAACCACCACCTTCTTTAAAGAGAGTAAATAATCATAAGATTTAAGTTTGGTACCATTTTGAAGACTTACAGAAATGAACAAATTTAGGAAGCCAAATGCGTATAATTAGCAATTAACTATGTTCTTAAACTACGCACTTCTTAAGTTCTTAAGGGGTCAGAAATAAATACATTTAGTTTATTAGTTAAAATTAATTTGCTTTGCATACCCAATCTATAATTTAAATATAACACACTGTACTTCTATAAAATCATTAAATTTGAAAAAAAATATTACTTGTAGTTAATTAGGAATTGGAGATATAGATTGAGAAGAATAGGTTTGATAATATCTGAGTTAATAACTTACTTTCTACTTAATAAAGGTAACACACATACTAAGTGCTTATTAAATTTAGCATATTTATACTTACTAAATGGTTCTTGTACGTTTAATGTACCATAAAGTTAGGTTATTTTCTTACGTTTTCAGATATATATGCAGAGGCATGATGTTTTAGAAAATATATACACACTATTTAATGCTCAAATATGCACATGAAACATCCTCCACTAAATTTAATGATCATTTCATATAATGAAGCAAAAACCGAAACAATTACACACATTCAGATTTTAAAAATGACAATTATCATTATTAGAAGCAATTACTTATGTAGTGCATAATAGAAAGAACGTAATCCAAAACTGAACCAAATATCTTAAACAATATAAAAGAAGGATAATGAATTGCATAAATATTTATTACTAATTAGACTTAAGACATTGTGGTACCAGTAATTTCTTAAGTATTTCATTAAGAAATATATTAAATTATAAATACAGATAAAACATAGTAATTATATACCCAAAATGATTACCTCACTTTAAATTAAATACAATAATATCAACAGTTATTCAACATTGCAAAACACTGAAGAGAAATATTCATTTAACTAAGGAAAAATTCTTAAATTCTAACATGACTTCATTCTAAATTTTATTAAATTAAATAATAATGGAGAGAGAGGAATATCAGTCTATAAACAATATTTTACTGTTAATTTTGAAATTCGGTTAGATAAATATATTTAATTCAGAATATGTGTATTCTGTATTTCTATTTGAAAAATTATTGCATTATTTTCAAAATTTATGTGTAATTAATATTGTTAGTAAATTTTGGGTTACTTATCTGAATTTCCAATTATTTATTCACAGAAATCATCTAATTTATTTTGCTTTGAGTCAACGTTTCATTTAAAATTTGAGTTATCTTATATCACGCATCTTAAACGAAAGGAAAAAAAAGTCTTCCAAACAAAGTAATTTAACTCAAACAAAAAAAAACGTAACGAATTTCTAATGTAACAAATCATTTGAATTGCCATCAAAAGAAAAGTTAGATGAAAAAAAAAATATATATTCTTGATTATTTCCAGCGAGCTGAACTTCATTACATATACTAATTAAAATTAATGGAAACAAAGTAGCCCATGAATAAAAATGCCTGAACTACATCAAAATACGTATAAAAACACAATTAAAGGCGAAATTTTGCTTAAACAGAAAAAGAAATGAGTTCCACTTGAAGGGAAATAATTACGACGATGAAAAGAAACAATACTTGTTATCCGAAAGAAATAGAAATTGAAAAGAACTTATATAATTAAAATGAATTATTTTTTGATTAAATATAACAGTACTTTTAACTTGTGTACTTAATAAGATTTAATAAGTGGAAGAAATATTTTTATCTTTTAATCATATTTAATAAATTTTCTAAAACATTATCACAAAAAAATGATTATTTTAAGTAATTGTAAGATTGTACACTAATAAATGATTGCGAATGTGTGTTTCTGCGACGTAGCACAGATATGGAAAAACTCAGTTGCATATTTGTCATTGCTATAGGAAAAGATGCTTGCATCTTGGGGGTTTTTTCTTAATTTTTTTAATTACGTTTGGTACCCGACTACGTTGGAACCGTTTTTAAAAAAAGCGTGAAAATGGAACCATTTAGATTTTTAAGTCCGTTGAAAATGATAAAAATTTTTTTTAAGAATAGTTTTTTAAATAAACATTTTTTTAAATACAATACGGAAAAAGTTAACTTAGAATAAACTTTTTTTAAAAATGTTCCCCTTTTTGTGAAAAGCTTCAATTAAAAAAAAATATTTGTCTGTATTGGTAGCCCCAGGGGAACTAAATTTTTAAATGCATAACTCGGACGTCTTTTTATCCATTTTTTTACAAAAACAGAAGGAGACATTTTAAGAAAATACGCCGATTTATTTAAAAATGGTTTAACTCTAAAAAATGTGAATTTTCAAAATTGTAAATTTAGCCCCTGTCAGAGGTCGGGCAGGCAAAAAAATAAAAAGAAATTTTTTTAAAAAAAAGAGAACATTTGGAAAAAAAGGATTCGGTAATTTTTTTAAAATTTTTTAAAAAAATTTTTTTCATAATTCCTTTAAAAAAGTTTTAGTATTTCTAATCTGTGAATAAATATCGTTTTAAAATTTATGCGCTTTTTTAAAAACATGGGTTCCCAAATCCCTTTTTGTCGGGTACCTTAAATCTTCGTAATTCCCCCATCCCTTTGGATCAGCAGAAATGTATTTTTCATGTACTTTTTTAGAGACTGCTATAAATATCGATTTTTTCATTTACTTATCACTATAATTTATATGCAAGCTTTTTAAGGAAGAATTACAAATGTTTTTGAATTAAATAATTGTAAGTGAATCTTCAAAAAATGTTTTCAGACTTGAAAACCCTTTTGTGTTTATATATATATATATATATATATAATTTAAACCTTATTTTTTTGCACTTATTACAATCTAAATTGACTTGATTTTGCTTGAATTCTTTTTTGGATAGTTTCTAACGTTAGTTAATTCTAACATCGCAATTTATTTTTAGTTTATGGTTTCTGACAGGTAAGAATAGCTAATTATTTTAACTTTAATAAACGTTAATATTGTAATTTCTTTTTCAAATTTTTCCTAAGCTAAATTGTTTTCTTTTATGGGCTTCACATTGTTTAAAGCATAAATTAAAGTTAATTATGTAATTTAATTCATCTAAATTAAGTTTTTCTGATTTATCATTTGAAACCTATTTTATCTCTTTCTCTAGTAATCATAAATTAAATTGAGTAAATATATAGTTTTGATGGTCTTTTTTTTTTTTTTTTAATTTTTTTTTTTTTTACATCTAAGCTACGTCTATTTCATCATATTTAGAAATATATTTATCTTTAAGTAATATTAATTTGTCATTTCTATTTCTCTGTAAGAGTTTCTGATATTTATATTTTGTGCAAATGCTTATGGTAGTTTCATCGACATTAGGCCTTATTTTACGTATTTTAAATGTTTTTGTTTTAAGTTAATATGTGCGTGTTATAGTTTCTATTTCAGTTTAGGGGTGCTTCATATTTATGTTTAATTTACAACTACTCTAAATTTTCAAACTTAAACGTTTCTGATACGTGTTACATTTGTTCTTAAATGTCTGTGATAGTTTCATCTAAATTAGGCCTTAAATTCTTTGTCACAGAGATGACTTTTGATTTAGGATTTAATGTTCTAATTTCTGTTTCTAAGTAGGATTGCTTTATTTTTATTTATCTTTATTCTTTTTCTATCTCGGTTGTTTTTTACTATAAAATGTGTTTTGATACGTGTTTTGCTTGTTTGGAAATGTTCTGGTAGGTTCATCAGAATTAAACCTTTAATTTATCTGTTTTAGATAGCCTTTTCCTTGAGTTTCGTATTATTATGTCTAAGTCCTTTGTTTGTTCCTTTGCCTAAGTCGTTTAATTGTTTTATTGTCTGAAGTCTTTTATATCCATATATTAGTGCTAGTAGTAATGGATGTTGAATGCTTTGATGTTACATATGGTTTATAAATACTTATTCAGTTTGAGATTTTAATGCATGCATTATGTTTCAGGACCATTAATGGTACAATTTTATCCAATATGGACGTTTTATCAAGTTTAAATAATTTTTTTTATTACAGTTAATGTAATCTTTTTCCACTTAAGGCTGCTATGGATTGTTATGTTGATCATTTTTTATGAACTACATTCTTATCATGTAATTTATTTGTATTTATTATTTTTTCTTATATATTTGCTTTGCTTTCAGTATTGCATGTTAATTTTTTTAATGAAACAGCTAACTATTTTCAATGAATTATGTTTGTTACTCAAACAAAGTACTGAAGTGGTCAAATGTTTTGTTTGTTTTTTTAAATTTTTTTAACTGCTTGGTATCTCTTCACGCGCTTTAGAATCCTCAGAATTAACTTCTCCCTGCAATGAAGTTAGATGAGCAATTAGAAAAAATATGATTGATGTTAATGGAGATAATATTCTTTCTGGACAGCAATTGGCAAAGATATTCAATCCTGGTAACTCCTATTACTCTGTCAGAGTAACATTCAAGTTTAAACAAATTCTATTCATGTGTTGTTTCAGCTTGCTATGAGCATCAATAATGAAGTGTGCTTTCTTCAAAGCATTAAGTTTTACCTAAAACGTTTTTACTTCCCTTGAGGACAACTTTACTTTAATTTCTCAAGAATCAATAAAGTGCAGAGAATTTGATCATGTTTTGCGATTTATTGGTTGTATGGACCAAACACTGTTCCAAATTATCGCCAACATGGTTGTTGGTGATAATATTAATCTATAGTTGCATCTCTACAGTTGTACTGAAAAAAATTAGCTGATTCTGATGCAATGTCACAAGAGCAAGTGTTTCAGCGCAACACTAAATCGTCAGGTTTTTGTTAACAGAATCCTAGATCCCAAGAACTGAGTCATCACTCAAATATCAACGGTAAGCTGACAAACAAGGAAATTGCACTTTCACTTATTGCTTAATGTCATCCGTATAACATGGTTGTTTAGTAAAAAAAAATATATATATATATATATATGAAAATAACTGGGGTTGGAAAAAAATGCTTAACGCATTACTTCGCTCGTCAGCAAATTCAAAAGCTTCCATATTTTCGAAGAATAATAGAAAAATATTACTAACAGAGAAGCAGAAAATAACGGTTCTTAATTCGTAATCATTACTAATTTCCGACTGACAACATTTGAGAAATAGGACACTGTTTTAATCAGTAACTGGTACGAAAAAAGATTTGTCAGGATTTCCACAAGTTACAAAATTCTACTTCTCATAGTCCTTATAACAGATAAGTACTTACTTTTCCTTCAAATGGAAAGAAAACAATACTTTTGATGTTCTTTACTGAAACTAAGGATAATAAAAAAACATGAAAAAACTTTTTCTTTTTTTTTTTTTTTTTGAATTCTTTAAAATTTTGTATTAAAAAGCCCGGATATCTTTTTTGGGGATTTTTT
>BMAV01011723.1:0-22330 GCA_019973955.1 Trichonephila inaurata madagascariensis | reverse complement strand
GCTTGGTTAAAATTTTTGGGGTAATTTTAAACACAATTAAGAGATACTAAACCTTTTTTTCCCGCTAGCTCACATACATACATGTGATCAATATTTCACTCGGTCCACAAAACAAGAGGATATACAAAATTTCAGCTCAATAGGTTGAAGACATCAACTTCAAAATTGACTTGTAAAATTCCACCCGAAAAAATTACTTTAGTTAATATCTACACTGTTAAAATTCGAAGATAAACAAACGTATGCGACTATATGACTAAAGAAATCTTCTCGCGAACCCCAAGACACATAAACTCGTTCAAAGTACCAAAAGTTTAAGAATGATCCCAGGAGTCCGTTTTGAACATTTATATTCCGATAGTGCAATTACTTAAAAGATATTAATTAAAACCTTAAAACGCATAATTATGGCCATTTTTGCCGCCAGGCGGAGAAGTTCAATTTTCCGACCTATTTTTTATCCCAAACGTTTTGAAACACGATCTAATTTTTTTTATGAAACTCAGACAAAAAATAATTACAGAATCGGAAAGATCATTTACTTCGCCAAAATACGGTATAATTTATTTTGCAAAATAATGATATTTTCTATTTTTTACAAATTTTTTTTAAAGGAGTCAAAATCGATACGTTTTCATGAAAATGATTTCAAAATCGTTACGATTGCATTTTCTTTAAAGTGAATGAAATGATATTCTACACAAATAAAGTTCTTGCTTTTTTATTTTAGAATCAGTCACTTAAAAGTAAAATAACAAAAACATTTTTTTTTTTTTTTATTATTTCCCAAAAAATATTCAAAATTTTTTTTAAATACTTCATAAATTCTTTATTTATAAAAATAATTTCATAAAACTTTTCCATTTGTAGAACAATATTATCCGTGATATGTACAAAGTTTGAAAAAATTGCTTAAAAATTACGGTTTAAAAAAAATTGTGTTTTTCGTTTTTTCCATCCCTTTTGCGAGAAGTATTTAAGCATCTTTTTCTTTAAAAATCAACGCTGTTTGTAATCGATATATGAAGTTTGAAGTCATTACCTTAAAAATGAAGACCGAAGAAAATTTAAACTTTAACAAATAACGTAATGCGAAACTGAATATCTCTTCCTTTTATTTTAACGGTCTTTTTATTTCAGATTTTCGAAGATTTCGTGGGTCGATCGTTTAGAGTGCTGAGTTAATAATTTTGTACCGGGTTCGAAACAACATCATCGCTATGTATTTATGATTAAAAAAAATACTCAAAATTTTATTCGCGCATTTAATAACTTCGCCAGCATTTTGGTAATGGGAAAGAAAATTTACTTCGTCACAATACAATATGTTTTTTTTTTCTAAAATAACAATTCTATACATATTTTATGATTTTTCCAAAATGAATCAATATTGATGAGTTTATATGAAAATGATTTTTAAAAAACTCATACTAAAACTTATACAGTTAGTGATTTAAAATATAAAATGTCGAAAACTTTGTTTTATTTTTTTGTGGGCAATAATTCATTACTTTTTCTACCACTAGATGGCTGCACGTAACAAGCTGTTTAAGAATCGGTGAATGTTCACTTACTCGAGAGTTCTGATAGCGAGAGGAATTTCCATGATAATATGTTACGCATTTAAAAATGTTCGTGCAACGCTGATGGGAAATAAACCTGTCTGACAAAGAAAAGAAGCGAAAATTCGAAACTGGAAATTTTAAGTTAAAAGCCCGAGCTACGCGGGTTAAGAGGGAGGGGGGTGACGTCATTTTGAAAAAGAGGATTAGAACTGCTGATTTTGTGAAAGAAAGGGAAAATTTATAAAAGTAGAGAAAGACCGTGCAATGCTGGCCCATGCAGCTAGTCTTATATAAAATCCTTAATACCCTAGCAACATTCCAGCGAGGTTTTTAAATATTTGTATGACTGAAATGCTTACAAATCCTATATATATATTTCTACTTCTATCAATAAGGATGGCTTAAGATTCTTTAATAAGCTCGTAACTAAATTCTGCAGTTGCATTTGCTGTGATACATTATGTGCTACATAATCTTAACTAGAAAATTTACACACACATAACTTCTGTTTCATTCCCCCACCCCGTATTTTTTGCTGGTTTCTCCGATTTCTTATAAATCAACGTACTTACTCTTTTTAATAATATCTACTTTGCTTTCTTTCTTTTTATGCTTGTATACATCGTATCTTGAAGCAAAATAACTTGCTATGTGTGTTTCGTAAGATAGATTAATCCAATGTTGACCCTGCTTTAGTTGCATATTTGTAGTTAAATATTAAGGAACCCTATTTACTTTGTTATTTTTAAAAACTAGCTGTTTGGTATATGTAATTAAGTCGACACGGGTGGTAAAAGTAATTCGCGAATAATATAAAGTAAATAGAATTGAAGCCCTTATATTCAGTTTCTTTATCTGTAATTGGTCGGTGGGCGACTGGTAGTTGTGTCCGAGTGGTTAAGGAAGCAGACGTTCCCTGTTCTCGTCTGGAGGATATTTCCTCGCATGGGTTCGAATCCCATCAACTACCATACCCGGTGCACAGCAACCTTTTATAGTTTAAAAAAATGTTTTCTTTTAACCAGAAAATTGCTATTTTAATGATATCTATTTTGTTTTTTCGTTTTTTTTTATGCATGTCTACATCGTATATATCTTGAAGTAAAATAACTTCCTAGGTTTCGTAAGGTAGATAAATCCAATGTTCATGTTTTGGTTGCATATTTGTAGTTATGTATGTAAGAACCCTATTTACTTTGTTATTTTTAAAAAATTGACTGTTTGGTATGTGTAATTAAGTCGATATGGGTTGTAAAGATATCTGCGAATAATATAAAGTAAATAGAACAAAATCCTTTAATACTCTCTTATTCAGTTTCTTGTAAGGGACATCTGTATTTGGCCGAAGGTCGTGGGTTGTTGTGGCCACGTGGTTAATTGAGCGTACGTTCCCTGTACTTGTCTGGAGGAAATTGGATTCGAATCCCATCAACTACCATACCTGGTGCACAACTTCATTTTATAGATTAAAAATGAATTTTTTTAAACCAGAAAATTGCTATTTTAAGGACATTTCTCTGCCTACTTTTAGTTAAAATATAAGTTTGATGTCCGCATCCATTTTAGAATGCGATCTACACTATTGAAATTCGTAGGTAAACAATCGTATGTATCTATATGTGTGAGGCTATCTTCTCCCAAACCGCTGTACGCAAAAACGCGTTGAAGATACTAAAAGATGGAAAATTATCCGAGGAAGCCATTTTGACAAAATTCTGATATTGCAATTAGTTAAAAAGATTTTATATAAAACAAGTAATATAAAAAAAAGTAAGTCAATTGCTACTTAGGTCAACAAAGAAAATTTTTATTTTAGTTACTTTTTATTAAATAATTACAATTAATATAAATATGTATATATGTATGGCAGAATCACAATATTAAGTGACAAAATAGAAAGCTATTTTCTTTACAATTTTCATTTCTGTATATGGTTGTTGGACTATTTTTTGTTTTTGTTTGTTACTATTTATATATATTCATTAATTAAATTTTATTATTCTAATAAAATAGTATAGTAAAAAACGAAATCACGTCACCAGAAATTAGGCTATCCCAGGAGGGATTCGAACCCACGTCCATTGGATTAGAAGTCCAACGTGCTATCGATTGCGCTACATGTACGCATTGAAGGATTTTCCTTTCTACATATACTGGTGGATTATTATTTTTGTTTGTGTTACTATATATTCATTTCTTCATTTAATTAATGAATTAGTATTGGAAAATACTGTATTAACATCAAGTATCATCCATTACAAGTTTTAAAAAATGTATTTGAACTTAAATGGATGAATAGAAAGTATTTTATAAACGATTGAAAATTTGGACTAGATATATATATATATATATAGAGAGAGAGAGAGAGAGTGAGAGAGAACTAATAGTAGGTATTTAATAACTAAATATTAATATTAGAATCTCCCGCATAAAAGTCTGGTTTAAAAAAAGATTAAAAAAGAAAAATTGCGAGATTTTTTTAAAAATTTTCTGTCTCAAACAGTTTGGGGTTTATTCCCTTCTTTAAAACTACTGATTCAATTAAATAGTTTATAATGGAGACAAGTATTCGATAAAAAACATTCAAATAAATTAAATAAATAATAGTTTTAAATATAAGTACTTACGTTATCAACGTAAATCAAGATATCAGAACTTTTTTCAGAATAGTTGTGCTGTGTGTGGCATACTACGAAATGAAATTCCTTTAAAAACTAAATACTTTTTCGACAAGATAAATAGTTTCATGCTACGCAAGCTGCAAACGTTTCCCCAACTCTACGTAAGTGTTACAGTTTCTTTTATTACCTCTTACCCCCACTGCTGGGGGTGGAAGCGGACATTTCCCCTTCCAAGGATTTAGGGGTGAATAATCGCTAACTGCTAAGTGCGGTCAACTAAAATTTTTATCAGTGGTCGAAATCCACAGTCAAGTCAAATTAGCTACCTCAGATTATTTCATCCCAGTGTCGTTTCCGGGAACGAAGTATAATTTCGGGGAATGCAAAAAGTATGGAAATCTTATGATTTCCCGCGTTCCCGGTAAAGAAACCCTTGTAAAACGAAAGAAAAGAGGCTTTACGGGCCATTCGCTGTGTGTTAGTGATTTTTTCAGGGGCGTATCTACCGCCGTATCATCCGTATCTATGATACGGGCCCCAAAATTGTAGAAAAAATTAAAATGTTGAGAGCTTACCAGACAAGGCCACCAAGGAATTTTGATATGAGGCCCACTCAAGACTAGCTGCGCCAGTGAAATATTTTTTTATCATTTTATGAAATAAAACCATTTGAAAAGAGGTCAGCATCAATCATTTATTGTAGTTGTGTGTCATAGTATATTGAAAAAAAAGAGAAATATAGTTATTTTATTTAATTTGACACACACTCGATAGGTACTATTTAACAATACTTGGTTTCAGTAGCGCACACAAAAATGTTTCAAGGGGAGAGTCCAGGGTCGAAAGTCCACCATTTCGGTATCATGCTCAATACGCCGCTCAACATATTCTTTTGATTTTCTCGATTTTCTGGAACAAAAACAATACAAAATAAACTATTGAATAAATAATTAGCATTAATTAATCAATTTAATTATTAATAACAAATACATAATTAAATTTTACGTAATATATACCTAAGATTAAAACCAACTGAAATAAATTAAAAGTAAAATAACTTTTTAAAAACAAGCTTTTATTTAAATGCTCTAAAAAGAATAAAATAAGTTTAAGCTTAATAAGTGTTTTTTGCTATCAACTTATTAAGTCGTTACACAATTCATGATATAAAAGCTTATCACGAGATTTAAGTACTCGTATTTACTTAGTTTGAAAATTTTAAAAATTAAAATCAACCATATCAAGTTAATTGATTTGCTTGCTTATCTACACAGGTAAATATCTCGCTACAAGGTTTTATATCATAAATAGGTTAACGATTATATAAGATGATAGCAAAAATTTTTAAAAGAAAAGTTTATTTTATTCTTCTTAGGGCATTTAAATAAAAGCTTGTTTTTAAAAGTTTTTTTTACTTTTAATTTATGTATTACTTTTAGCTATCGCTAGACACAGGTTTATCAGTCTGTAATCTGATTCAACGCATCATGGTTACAAGGTCGTTTGCCGGGTAATTTTGAACAGTCTAATTAAGGGATACTCAACCTTTTTTTTCCCCCTAGCTCACATACATACATGTGATCAATATTTCACTCGGTCCACAAAACAAGAGGATATACAAAATTTCAGCTCAATAGGTTGAAGACATCAACTTCAAAATTGACATGTAAATTCCACCCGAAAAATTACTTTTAGTTAATATCTACACTGTTAAAATTCGAAGATAAAAAAAACGTTTAAACCCACTATTAGACAAGAAATCTTCTCGCGAACCCAAGACACATAAACTCGTTCAAAGTACCAAAGTTAAGAATGATCCCAGAGTCCGTTTTTAACATTTATATTCCGTAGTAATTACTTAAAAGATATTAATTAAAAACCTTAAAACGATAATTATGGCTTATTTTTTGCCGCCAGGCGAAGGAAGTTCCCATTTTCCGACCTATTTTTTATCCCAAACGTTTTGAAACACGATCTAATTTTTTATGAAACTCAGACAAAAAATTTACAGAATCGGAAAGATCATTTACTTCGCAAAAAATACGGTATAAATTTATTTTTTCAAAATAAATATTTTCTATTTTTTAAAATTTTTTTAAAGGGGTCAAAATCGATACGTTTTATGAAAATGATTTCAAAATCGTTAAGATTGCATTTTTCTTTAAAAGTGAATGAATGATATTCACACAAATAAAAGTTCTTGCTTTTATTTCTAGAATCAGTCACTTAAAAAGTAAATGCAACAAAACTTTTTTATTATTCCCAAAAATATTAAAATTTTTTTAAATACTTCATATTCTATTTATAAAAATAATTTCATAAAACATTTTTCCATGTTTGGAACAATATTATCCGTGATATGTACAAGTTTAAAAAATTGCTTAAAAATTACGGTCTAAAAAAAATTGTGTTTTTCATTTGTTTGTTTTTCCCTTTTTGCGAGAAGTATTTAAGCATCTATTTTCTTTGAAAATCAACGTTGTTTGTAATCGATATATGAAGTTTGAAGTCATTAACTTAAAAATGAAGACCGAAGAAAATTTAAACTTTAACAAATAACGTAATGCGAAACTGAATATCTCTTCCTTTTATTTTAACGGTCTTTTATTTCAGTTTTTTCGAAGATTTCGTGGGTCGATCGTTTAGAGTGCTGAGTTAATAATTTTTGTACCCGGGTTCGAAACAACATCATCGCTATGTATTTATGATTAAAAAAAATACTCAAAATTTTATTCGCGCATTTAATAACTTCGCCAGCATTTTTGTAATGGGAAAGAAAATTTACTTCGTCACAATACAGTATTTTTTTTTTTTTTCTAAAATAACAATACTATACATATTTTATGATTTTTTCCAAAATGAATCAATATTGATGAGTTTATATGAAAATGATTTTTAAAAAACTCATACTAAAACTTATACAGTTAGTGATTTAAAATATAAAATGTCGAAAACTTTGTTTTATTTTTTTGTGGGCAATAATTCATTACTTTTTCTGCCACTAGATGGCTGCACGTAACAAGCTGTTTAAGAATCGGTGAATGTTCACTTACTCCAGAGTTCTGATAGCGAGAGGGGGGAATTTCCATGATAATATGTTACGCATTTAAAAATGTTCGTGCAACGCTGGTGGAAAATAAACCTGTCTGACAAAGAAAAGAAGCGAAAATTCGAAACTGGAAATTTTAAGTTAAAGCCCGAGCTACGCGGGTTAAGAGGGGGGATGACGTCATTTTGAAAAGAGGATTAGAACTGCTGATTTTGTGAAAGAAAGGGGAAAATTTATAAAAGTAGAGAAAGACCGTGCAATGCTGGCCCATGCAGCTAGTCTTATATAAAAACTTTAATACCCTAGCAACATTCCAGCGAGTTTTAAATATTTGTATGACTGAAATGCTTACAAATCCTATATATATATATTTCTACTTCTATCACTACATTTGGCTTAAGATTCTTTTAATAAGCTCGTAACTAAATTCTGCAGTTGCATTTGTTGAGATATATTATGTGCTAAGCATAATCTTAACTAGAAAAATTTACAATAATACATAACTTCTGTTTCATTCCCCCACCTGCATTTTTGCTGGTTTCTCCCTCGATTTCTTATAAATCAACGTACTTACTCTTTTTAATAATATCTACTTTGCTTTTCTTTTATGCTTGTCTACATCGTATCTTGAAGCAAAATAAATAACTTGCTAGGTGTGTGTTTCTGTAAGATAGATTAATCCAATGTTGACTCTGCTTTAGTTGCATATTTGTAGTTAAATATTAAAGAGCCCTATTTATATATATACTTTGTTATTTTAAAAAACTAGCTGTTTCGTATGTGTAATTAAGTCGACACGGGTGGTAAAAGTAATTTGCGAATAATATAAAGTAAATAGAATTGAAGCCCTGATATTCAGTTTCTTTATCTGTATTTGGTCGGTGGGCGACTGGTAGTTGTGTCCGAGTGGTTATTAAGGAAGCAGACGTTCCCTGTTCCCGTCTGAGTGAGATTTCCTCGCATGGGTTCGAATCCCATCAACTACCATACCCGGTGCACAGCAACCTTTTATAGATTAAAAAAAAATACTTTTTAACCAGAAAAATTGCTATTTTAACGATATCTATTTTGTTTCTTTTTTCTGTTTTTATGCACAAGTCTACATCGTATATCTTGAAGTAAAATAATTTCTCAGGGTTTCCTGTATAAGGTAGATAAATCCAATGTTCATGTTTTGTTGCATATTTGTAGTTATGTATGTAAGAACCCTATTTACTTTGTTATTTTTAAAAATTGACTGTTTGGTATGTGTAATAAGTCGATATAGCTGTAAAAAAGAAATCTTCGCGAATAATATAAAGTAAATAGAATAAAATCCTTTTAATACTCTTTTTTATTCAGTTTCTTGTAAGGAACGTCTGTATTTCTGGCCGAAGGTCGTGGGTTGTTGTGGCCACGTGGTTAATTGAGCGGTACGTTCCCCTGTAATTCTTGTCTGGAGGAAATTGATTCGAATCCCATCAACTACCATACTCAAAAGTGCATAACTTCATTTTATATAGATTAAAAATGAATTTTTTTAAACCAGAAAATTGCTATTTTAAGGACATTTCTCTGCCTACTTTTAGTTAAAATTGAAGTTTGATGTCCGCATCCATTTTAGAATGCGATCTACACTGTTGAAATTTGTAGGTAAACAATCGTATGTATCTATCTGTGTGTGTGTGAGGCTATCTTCTCCCAAACCACTGTACGCAAAAACGCACTGAAGATACTAAAAGATGGGAAATTATCCGAGGAAGCAATTTTGACCAAATTCTGATATTGCATTTAGTTAAAAAGATTTTATATAAAACAAGTAATATAAAAAAAATTAAGTCAATTCCTACTTAGGTCAACAAAGAAAATTTTTATTTTAGTTACTTTTTATTAAATAGTTACAATTAATATATAAATATGTATATATGTATGGCAGAATCACAATTTTAAGTGACAAAAATAGAAAAGCGATTTTCTTACAATTTTCATTTTGTATATGGTTGGACTTATTTTTGTTTTTGTTTGTTACTCTATTTTTATATATATTCACCAAATTTTTATTATTCTAATAAAATAGTATAGTAAAAACCGAAATCACGTTACCAGAAATTAGGTTATCCCAGTTGGGATTCGAACCCACGCCCTTTGGATTAGAAGTCCAACGCGCTATCGATTGCGCTACAGGTCCGCATTCAATGATTTTCCTCTTTCTGCTACATATCGGCCCTAAATATTATTTTTGCCGGTTACTTATATATATTCATTTCTTCATTTAATTAATGAATTAGTATTGAAAATACTGTAATAACATCATTCGGCATCATCCATTACAAGTTTTAAAAAATGTATTTTGTACTTAAATGGATGAATAGAAAGTATTTTATAAACGATTGAAATTTGGACTAGATATATATATATATATATATATAGAGAGAGAGAGAGAGAGAGTGGTGAGAGAACTAATAGTAGGTATTTAATAACTAAATATTAATATTAGAATCTCCCGCATAAAAGTGTGTGGTTTAAAAAAAAGATTAAAAAGAAAATTACAGATTTTTTAAAAAATCTCTTCTTTTCTTGTCTCAAAACAGTTTGGGGTTTATTCCTCTTTTTAAAAACCGTACTGATTCAATTAAATAGTTTATAATGGAGACAAGTGGATAAAAACATTCAAATAAATTAAATAAATAATAGTTTTAAATATAAGTACGTACGTTATCAACGTAAATCAAGATATCGGAACTTTTTTCAGAATAGTCGTGCTGTGGGCAGACTACAGAATGAAATTCCTTTAAAAAATCAAATACTTTTCGACAAGATAAATAGTTTCATGCTACGCAAGCTGCAAAACGTTTCTCCAACTCTACGTGCAGCTATTGTTTCTTTATTACACTCTTACCCCACTGCTGGGAGTAGAAGGGACATTTCCAAGGATTTAGTGAATAATCGCTAACCGCTAAGTGCGGTCAACTAAAATTTTTATCAGTGGTCGAAACTACCAGTCAAGCCTCAAAATGTGAGCTACCTTAGATTATTTCTCTCATCCCCAGTGTCGTTTCCGGGAACGTGAAGTATATATAATTTCGTGGGAAATTTTGAAAGTATGGAAAATCTTATGATTTCAAGCAAGTGCTCCCGGTAAAAGAAACCCTTGTAACAACGAAAGAAAAAAGGAGGGTTTACGGGCCATTCGCTGTGTAAGTTAGTGATTTTTCAGGGCGTATCTACCGCCGTATCATCCGTATCTATGATATGGGTCCCAAAATGTGTAAGAAAAATTGTAAAATGTTAAGAGCTTACCAGATAAGGCCACCATGAATTTTGATATGAGGCCCACTCAAGACTAAGGCTACGCCAGTGAATATATTTTTTTATCATTTTATGAAATAAAACCATTTGAAAAAGAGGTCATCAAAGCATCAATCATTTATTGTAGTTGTGTGTCATAGTATATTGAAACAAAAAAGGAGAGAAATATATTATTTTATTTAATTTTGACACACACCTCGATAGTGTACTATTTAACAATACTTGGTTTCCCCAGTAGCGCACACAAAAAATGTTTCAAGTGGAGAGTCCAGGGTTGAAAGTCCACCATTTCTGGTATCATGCTCCAAATATGCCGCCCAACATATTCTTTTTAATTTTCTCGATTTTCTGGAACAAAAACAATACAAAATTAACTATTGAATAAAAGAATTGAAGTATTAATTAATGAATTTAATTATTAATAACAAATACATAATTAAATTTTACGTAATATATACCCAAGATTATAACCAATCGAAAAAAATCAAGGGGTATGGGGTTATCCGACCCCCTAGGACACCCCCCTGTGTGCGCCATCACTGCTTGGTTTTTAATTTCTAGGGTACAAGTAAGATGCAGCGGTTTTTAAATTCGTTAGCTCCATATGCAGCTCCTAGCTTTCCATTTGCTTAGATATGGGGACTAAAAAATTTGTTAAAAATACCTTAGTCATTGAAAGTCTGACACTTCATTTATTTAAAATTGATTTATCATTTTTAATCAATAAAACAATTTTATGCAGTTTAAAAAATGTCTACCCAACGGGAGAAAATAAACCCGTCTGAAAGAAAAGAAGCGAAAAATTTCGAAAAAAGGAATTTTTACACTCGGTAAAAGCTTGAGCAACTCCGGGCTAAGCAGAGGAGTTGGCGGATGGAAGTCATTTTATGTAAAAAGAGTATTAGAATTGCTGATTTGTGAAGGAAAGGGGGAAAATTTATAAATAAGGATAAAGCCTGTTCAACGCCGGGCTGGGCCGTGCTCCTAGTCTTTTTACGTAATTGCGATATCGGAATATAAATCGTCAAAACATGTATTGCATCCAAACTAAACATCTATACAACATTTCACCTCATTAATCGGGTGAAGACATCGACTTCAAAGTTGAGTTGCACGATTCCACCTCGAACAATACACATTGCAGTTAAATAAAAACTTGTAAAATACATCATACTTTGTACGTATACAGAGGGAAATATTATAAAATATCTTGTTGTACAAATCAAATTAATTTCAAAAAATAATTTATAGGAAAAAAATAATAATTGAATGTACGGGGTATCGATCTGCTTTTTGCCATCTCACATGCTAAGCGAGCGCTCTCTACCATCTGAGTTACGCTCCCTGTCGACACCTGTATTATTGTAAACACATGCTCTCTCGCCTTAACACCTGAACAACAAGATCTCTCGTTACAGTAATCCGGGTCAGCTTGAAAGTATTACAGGAGAAACTAGAATCGAGTAAATATATATCATAAAATGTTTCCAAGTAAATAGAAAATAATTTGATAGATGTCTTTATTAGTGTTCCCCTCTAGAACAGTAAAAATATAGCATACTTTGTGCGTATGTAGAGTGGAAGTATTGTAAAATATCCTTTCGTTGTACAAATCAAACAAATTTCAAAAATATTTTACGCGTAAATATAACAATTGGAGTCGTGGGGTATCGATCCCTGTACCTCTCGCATGTTAAGCGAGCGCCTACCATCTGAGCTACGCCTCTGGGTCCAAGCCCCCTTGTTATTGTAAACATGTTCAAATCTTAACTACTGAACAAGGACTAGTAACTAGGTCGATATCGGAATATAAATGAGCAAATCCCGCATTGTCATCCAAACTATAAGTGGCGAAAGTTTCAGCTCAATCGGTTGAAGACATCAGCTTCAAAATTGAGCTGCAAGAGAGATTCCACCCTGAACAAATTACTTTTAATTAATATATTTTCAACTAATTGCGATATCAGAATATAAATGGTGAAAACATGCATTGTCATCCAAACTAAAACGTGTATATAAAATTTGCGCTCAATCGGTTGAAGACACCAGCTTCAAAATTGGGAGTTACAAGATACACCCGAACATTTTTGTATATTGCAAGTTGTAAATAAAGCTGTAAAAATTCTCCAGTACCATGTATTCGTGTGTAACTTTCTTAAAGAGAAAATTTTTTATGAAATAAAGTTACAGTTATAAAAATTTTAAATATACTAAAATAAATATATGTATATTTACCTCTCACCTTACGATTCATATACTCTTGGAGAAGTTTCTTTTTGCAGCTAAATCAAATAACATACATATTTCTATAACAAAAGTATCTTGCATTGCACCTTGAATAGGATGTAAATACTTCACTATTTTCTCAACTTTTAATTTAGCTTTACTAATGTAGTAACACTATTATTCTAAATGTGAAGTTTTGCAAACATATAATGAGCAAGAGAAAAAATTGAACATGTAAATTCAGAATACTTATTGTTTTGACACAAAAGCTTTTAAAAAATACCAGTTCAAAATTAGCAATATTTTTGTAATTTCAATCATTTTATCTCTCTTGTATTTTATCTCCCCAAAACAAACCTTGAATAAATAAATAACACATCTCTTTATTTCAACTCTTACATTGAAAAGATATATTTTTGAGAAATTTCAGTCATAACAGGCCAGGATATCCCGGTGCAAGTATAAGCTACTCAAGCTTTATGAATTACATCTTTTTCTTCTCTTGTGCATTAGTCTTTGGATTTTATTATATATATTCAGGTTGCTATAAAAATTGATTCATCTCGCGCGCCAACTCGTCAAGTTATTTTATTTTTAATTCAATCACCAACATATAAAATATAACAATTAATTATTCGATAAATATTTTTACTTATGCCTTTTGATATTGAGTGTGGACCTTCTAAGAAGTTATCTAAAATAGCTAAACGAAAAACAAAATAAATAATGAGAAACAATACGGTGTATCTTAGTAGTATTTTGTAATCCAATATTTATGCGCCAAATAAGTTTTATTTTCTTTTCTCCTAAAACATTCTTTATATACCGTTTGGAAGAACATGGGACATCTCTAGAATTCAAGAACAAGTTTTGTTTTTGTAAAATAACCGAAACAATAGTGTAACTAATTAAGTATTAGTATGTGTCAATCTTGATACGGGACTCCCAAGCTTCAGAGACCCGAAGATATGGCCTGAATAGAATCTTGATACAGGGCCCATTCAGGTCTAG
Source organism: Trichonephila inaurata madagascariensis (assembly GCA_019973955.1). Lineage (NCBI taxonomy): Eukaryota > Metazoa > Arthropoda > Arachnida > Araneae > Nephilidae > Trichonephila > Trichonephila inaurata. Next base: position 8,570 of record BMAV01011723.1, on the reverse strand, counting down.
CTACGCCAGTGTGCTAAGGCAAGAAATAACATCATCCGAGCAACACTTATATCAGGATCAAATATAATATATGAATTTTCTCAAAAATCTGACTTTAAAGTATATTGGCCTAGACAAGAATATTTGACATTTGGTATACATTTAGCTTAGTAATAATTCCACGTATAATGTTACAAACATTTGAAATAGAAACAAGTTCATCGTTTATAGTAATAAGTTTTGTTTTTAAAGAAACGTTGCTAACTTTTACAAAGAAAGAAGTTATTTTGAGTTTTTAATAACTGCAAAATATCTGGAATTTAAAGTTTGATTCGTTTTTGTTCCTATGTATTCTTAACTTCCCAGTTTAGAAACAAAGTGTTTCATTAAGGTCTCGGAAAATTACACATGAAATACTCTCACCTTTGATCACGCAAAAGTTGATTTTCTGATCAATACCCTTGGCGGGCCTCATATGCAGTCCTTAAATGCAACCTTTCCAGAATATAGCAATCCAAAATGAAAATAAAAAGATCTTTTTTTCGGTCATCTTAACCTTTTCAGCTGAAAATTTTCCACAGGACGGCACTTTCAGCCGCGTTGACTTCCCCCCTTTTTTGTCATCACGTACTGATTGATGCTTTCCGTAATCGGCGGACAATAGCTGGGCAAGATAGTTGCAGTTAAGTATCCCGTTGCGCAATGGGATGTCCGCGCCTTAGAAAGTCCCTAATACGAAGATTTCCCCTTTCTTAAGGAAACATATGTTTTCTTTTGTAATAGTTACCAATGATTTAAGTTCGAGAAACCAATAAAATGTATTTATTTATTTTTTAAAAAAAGGAGACGATTCCCTAACAATTCTGCTTTTTCGCATTCCTCCTAGATTTCATCTTCAATATTTTTAAAGTGAGTGAAATAGCATTGAAAATTAATTATTATATAAAGCAGTGCTGATAATATAAGGCATTGCGTATAAAAAAAAAGCACTTATTTCATTTTAATCAAAGGTACAATAAACTTAACAAAAAATTTAATTAATTTTATCCAAGTAAAACTTATTTATATTTTGATTTTCACTAAATCCATTAAAATATGTAAATTATTATTAATTCATTTTCATTCTATTAAATGCATGTGAGTTTGTTACACAAACTTAATTTACGCAGGTGTCAAAAAATAATTAAATTATATGTAAGAAATACATAATGCAATTTTTTATTAATTATAATTTTGTATAATCAATAATATAAAATAAAAGAAAAAGTAAAATGCTGATGTAAAATGCTGTCATAATGTAAAATTTAGATTTTCTTAGATCGTTAAAAGGAATTATTCTAAAATAGTTTAGTACTTCGAAACTCTATCTTCTGTTAAATGAAAATATCTACTTTGAGACACATGCATACAGCTTCAATCAAGAAGAAAATTAAGTGAAATATGTGTTTTGTTTAAAAGTTGTTGTACCTATTTGCAACATATGTATTCCAATAGACATCATCAAAAATCAACTATTTTTTTCTGGAAACACTGCACTGTTAATGATTTTATAATTGTTTTTATCTTCTAGAATATATTTGCAGAATGCATGATACTCTTAATCCATTCTGTTTTGATACATTAGAATTCATAATACTTAAAGAATACTTAGAATAAGTCTAAATTTTATTTACAAGCATTTTTCAAAAATTAAAATGATTTTTTCCTTTGATCTAATTCTTTTTATATATGCTGAAAATTATGATAAAATATTTATTGTGGCAAATAAATGAGATGAATAGCAGGTAGGTGTTTCGCATTATGCTATAAAATGTGAATATCCTAAGGGTATAAATGTTGACACATGTTAAATAGTGCCACATTGTAGTCTCTTCGTGTTTTAATTGAAAATGGTCACGATTAGGGGTTCCATCGAGTACAAGAGCTGGTACGCATTAAGTCAAAATCCTTACGTTGTCGTGGTGTGGAAATTAGAAGTGGGGGCTCTAGCTCGGCTATCATTCTCGTTACTTGATCGTCATTTAAATTACGAGGTCCGTCTTATTACTTTGTTCGTAATGGAACTCGTAAATGAAATATTAATAATTTATCAATTTACCTACGTGTTCCTAAAAATAAATTCTTTAAATACACATAAGAAATTTAAAAATATTTTTTCAATAGTAATAAATTGTTTTCACATTAGTAAAAAAGAGGAAATGCTTTTGAATTTTTTGAATACTTGGTAGTAAAACGCAAACAATAAGCTGGTATCAAAGGCAAAATATTCTGACAACAAACATTTTTAATTTACCGAGGAGCTTCATGTATCTCGGTAAACTTGTTTATATAAAAAAGTATTGTATTATTCTTATTTGTACTGAATTGTTTCTTTTGCGAGCAATGACAACATACTGGGGCTTCTTAATTTTTTTCACCTTTTGTACAAAAAAGTTATATTCTTAGCCTTTGGATAATCCTTACATTTTATTTAAAATTTCAAAGAATTGCATAGTGCTTATAAATTCTAAGACTACTGCTCTGATTTTTGTGCGATGATGAACTGATTTTTGTGTGTGACGTACATAAGATAGAGCGAATACATTCCTACAAAGCCAACCTCTTCGATCAACATTCAAAACAATTACAAAAACCTTTTCCTTCTCAACGCCCAGACTCCTCATAATCGAGTTACAGATAACCATGACAAAAATTTTCTTTACTTTCTTTTTATTTCTTCAAAAACGAAGAAAAGACTTTACTAAATATCACTCCCCTGTTTAGTTTGACAGTCCCTAAGGTGACTGGGTCCTTACCTTATCTCTCAAAAATCTAACACTGTAATATCAGTTCTCGAACGGCTATTTTAATTCTCCTGATAACGTAATCTGTGCAAAGTAGAAGAGTGATCTTTTGGAGGGCTTGGTTGGCATAGTTTCTTATTTATACTATGGCCCACAATTTAGTTGAGAAAAGAAATGCCCTTCCTAAAAGATTTATCACGGCAATAAGAGGCTAATACTTGAGAGATTTTTCAGCTACTTGAAAGCAACCTTGGCAGATTTACAAGAAGGGAGATGTGCATTTCTACGTTTTCCTACACCAAAAAGGCATGTGATAATCAATAATGACCAACAACTGAGGAATCAACAATAATCAAGGGGGAGAAGCATTCTTTGTCGTTGTAAAAGATTTTACAACTTCCTCATTTACAAGAACCATCTGCTTCTGTGTGTGTTCAGAGTTTCTTTTAATCGTTACTAATAGCTTTAGGAGCGCATTCGAACACTTCCGCTCTTGTACTGGTATTGTTGTACATAAAATGCGTGACTCACGAATAAATAGGCAAAAAAAAAAAAAAAAGAGAACGAACACATTTTTTACTTCAATATAACTATCTGTTAGACTACGTTCTGATTATATTTATTTTTCAGATAGATTTTAGGACATTATGCAAAATTTTTCGTAATTAGCATTATAAAAAGAAACTACTATAATTTTTTTAAAAAACTTCTTTTGCTCTTTGAAAATACAGGAAATTCAACATTGTAGAACTTTCTAAGTATACTGTAATACATAACAAAAGCAAAAATTTCATTCTTGTTTCTAAGGTTTTTGTATAAATCAGGGCATTTTTCTTATGCTGAAGAACTCGTAATATTCGTTTTCTACAAATTTGAAAGAAAAAATATCAGGATAAATAGTTTTTGTTTCTAAGACTCAATTTTTATACATCGATTGTCATATTAAAAAATGTCGAAGTTAATTTCTTGCATTTAATAAATAAATTCGAAGAACTCTAAATTGGAGTTTTAAAAATCTATAACAAATATTTCTGTAATTTTTTTTGTTGCAAATATCATTTTTTCCCTGTATTTGTTGTTTTTTACATGATCAAAAAATTTTTTTTTTATGTTTTGATACAAAATTTTAATGTTTTTTTAACTAACGTAAGATAACAGTAAAAATTGTTTCTCTACAGCAATACATTGGGTAATTATGAACAAATTTTCATCAAAAACTGAATGCAAAAATTGCTTAAAATTCTCCACAAATATACTTTTAAGCAGTTTTACAGGTATAAATATTATTAAAAATGTAGAACTGAAGTATTTTTAAAACGGGTAAATGTACAGTTCTACGTGCATTAGTATAAAAAAAAAACATACATTATGAAAATACGTATCGCACCAATAGTATGAAAAATATAAATAAAAAACTACAAAAAGTCGTCAGTTGAGGTTATTAATAAACTGTGAAAATAAAATTTTAATGTAACATATATTTCTTAATAATACTAAAATATATAATTATTTGAAAAATGAAGTAAAGAGGAGCACATATTGGAAATTAAAAATTTATTTCCAAGTAATTAAATATTGTTTAAGTTCAACATATTAATCCAATAATTTCATATTTTAACGACAAAAAATTTTTTTTTTTATTCTAGGTTAGAAATTTTTATACAATAAAAATTGAGGTAATAGAATTTATTCATTACAAAAAGGAAATAAAGTTATTTATCACAAGCAAATTTATTTAAAAAAAGCTAAAAAAGGTGTATTAGTGTAGATTTTTATAGATTTTTATGTAATTGTATGCGTACGAATGTAAGCAAATCAAAATAATAAACATTATCTACTGAAGCAAAAGGAACAGATTTGGGAAATACAATGTACTAAAAAACGATTTTAATTAGTGTGGGTTTTTAAAACAATGATTTAATTATTTCTGCCAATATGTAATGAAACAGAATTTAGAGTGGAATAAGCAAAGGCGTGGAAAACCCCTTCCAAAAATAAATAACTGTAAAAGACTAAATCTGCTAGTGATGAACGGAAATAGCAGGGAAAAAGAGGGAATTCTTGATAAGTGGGAAAGAGAGAACTCTTGCACCCCTCTCCGAATACAAAAGAGACCTATCAAGTGATTGACGTTTCTGGATTCGAATAGACACCATGGTTAATCTCGAACGCTGTTGTAAAGGGAGAAGAGCTGCTGGTCGCTACCCGACCAGCGCCGTCCTTATGAGCTGTTCTTTTGGTGGCACTATATATCGACCAGCCGTCCTCTAAAGGTTAATACTACCATATACATACACATAATATTCTGCCTCAAGATGACTTTGGACGGTATTGTTGGGCGGTATGTATTGAGAGCTCAAGCTGCTCATTAACCGAGAGAGGTCAATCACTTGGAAATATTAACTATAATAAATACATATACATGCTACGCTACGCTGCCAGCATGTACGGATAAAAACTTTTTAAAGGGCATAGGCTAAATATTATTTCGACCATATCATTTATATATATAAGATAATTTTATGGGGTTATTCTTGAAGTGTTTTATTGTTCTGTGTGGAAAAAAATTCCCTATTCTGTCTAAAATGTGTTTTTTCTTATTTATCAAAAATTCATTACTGTATGAATCACCACCTGTGCCTACCATAAAATTACAAGTATTATATTTATAAGTTAAACACGAATTGAGTATAAATCCTTATGATTCAATGATATCATAACTAATTTTGGACAGTAAATTATTAAAGATAAATTCAAAACCATATAATTTTCTGATCATTAAAGGGACTCAGTACGATTCAAGCTAAATGACAAAATCGGTCAGTAATCAAGTATAATTTTTTTCGTCTAAATTATTCTTTATATATTTTTCTATAACCTTTAAAAATTTGAAAGCTCTAAACTTAAAAAATGCAGAATTATGATAGCTTTTACGTTCATTTTTATTCACATCCCTGTAGTACAAATCAAAATTTTAAACTTACTTATCTCAGAAAGATAAAATAACTAGTTTGTCTTCATTTAAAATACTAAGGCCTTTTTTTCTATTGTGCCTAATGTTTTGAAATTTTGTTTACCTCTTGCTAATAACACATGTAACAAATGTTGATATGCATTTTCGAACGAAAGCAATACTTATTTTTTTTAAAATATTTTTTATAACTCAGAATTTGTACATTTTTAAAGAATTTTCAATAAGCATTCATAAAAAGAAGTATTGTACAAATACCAATCCTGTTGTCGCAAACCCATACCAACTTTTTTTATATATAATTTGACGTACTTGTAAATCAAATTTCATGCGTGTACGTAAATTTTTATAGGGGGAGTAGCATTTTAAAATCACTTAACAAATGTTAAGTTTTTTCCTTAAAAAATTAAATGGCTAGATTTATATGAAATGTTGAGCATAAAATCTGTTTTACATAGTATAAACACAGAGGCGGCAACAAGAGAATTTAGAAAATCTTTAAATTAAAAAATTTTTCGTAAATCGTACCATGTCCACATAAAAGTAAAAATTTTGAAAAAATGAATAAAGTAAGATAAAGTTAATTTTTAGATGTTATAAATGCTATGATTTATGCATATATATCCTTCATTTGAAATTTTAAGTGAATAAAATTAATATTTTTGTCACTTTTCAATGTAAAATTTTATTTGTAAAATAAAAATATTAATCTACGAGATCTTTCAAACTTTAAGACATTACATGTTTTTGAAGTTATGTTTCTTTAAAATGTTTCTAATAAAACTTGTAAATGAATTTTCATAAAAAATACGTCATAAAAATTTCCCGTTATCTAGTATTTTGAATTTACTTGAAATTTAAAAAATATTAATATAAAATTGGTTCATAAGTTCATTATCCATTAATAAAAAAAAAACAACTGAATTTTCCAAAACTTTTAAATTTGCCTTATTTTTTACATATTAACACTTTTCTAAGCCATTAAAAAGTTTTAAAAAAGAAATATTTAAAATTAATTTTTCCCATATAATTTCAATCCAATAAAACCATGTTAAATATTATTTGTATAAAGGAAAATTTTTGAGCTTTTACGTTTTGTTTTGAGAAACTCTAAGTGAACTTCCTTAAGTATTTTAAATTGCATTTATTTATTTTTTTGAATAAATTTACCCAAATGTATGATTAAGTAGCAGGGGTATTTTCGGGAATTTTTTTCAATTTATTTAAACTTTTTTTTCTTTTCAAAAATTTGTAAGCATATTAAATTATTTTTTATGATTGTGTATAATCACTTCGAAAATTTTTATTTTCCTTTAATTGATTATCTGCCTGTGTTACAGTCATTACAAAATGTTATTCTTAATATTGTATTAAACAAAATAATCAAATTATATATTAAAAAAAATGAACGCTTAGGTTTTTTTTTTTAAAAAAAAATGTTTCTATTAAAAAACTTCCCTTGTAAAATACTTATTTAAACTCTTTCAAATTTTTAACAAAGAAAAATATTAAATGAATTCCTTTTTTTTATTATTACATATTTTCTTTAAAAAAACTATCCCCATTTTTTTAAAACAAATTTATTAAGATTAATCGAAAAAAAAAAGTTGGTACATGCCCCTTTCTTAAGATATATATTTAAATTTTTAATATTTTTTCCAGGTTAAAAAAACATTTTAGTGAAAGGGAAATTTTTAAACGACCCTTTTTCTTTTTGTTTTGGGTTTTTTTCCAGTTAGTATTTAGTTATGGTCAGTAGTTTAATGGAAAAAAAGCGAAAGGGGGTCAAGTAAATGTTTTAAAAAAATATTAAAACCAACCAATATAAGGAGTTCTTATTTTTAACTGAATAATAAATAAATATGTCATAGCCCTTGCTATTAGTTTTTGATTGAAAACATAATAAACATAAATCTATAGTATGTCCAAGAATTTGTGGACAAAAAGTAAAAAAAGCTTTTTTTTAATAGAACATGTATAATGTTTATTTTCCATACAAAATCAAAGCTTTATTATAACATTAGTTATTCTCACTAATTATTTTGACAAAAGGGTTTTAATTGGTTAATGTTTTTATTTTGAAAGTCATTTTAATTTCGCAATTATTACAAAGATTATTTATAAACATTTAAACAAATATTTTTACAGCATAAAGGGAGTATTTCAATCATAACATAATGACCAAAGTCTGTTACAAAAATTTTTTTTTACATAATTTGGAACACTGTTCAAAAAAATAAGGTTATAGTTTATAATCTTCAAGACTAACGGGTTTTAATATTTTGCTTTAAGATACTTTTTAAAAAATATCGAGAAAACAAAAGTAATTTCTAATTTTTTTTACCAGTTTTCATATAGACAAAGAAAAAATTTTTTCTTTCACTGTATTATATATTTTTCATTCTTTTTATACATTGGAATCATTTTTATGAACCATTTACACCAAATGGCTATTTTTTCACCTGTTTTCCCTCCATAATTTTAAGAATGCATTGTTTCCCATTTGTGTATTTTGATATTCCATAATACAGTTTTCTTTTTTATATAACTCAATCATATTTCTTATTCGCCGATCACGTTGTTGCACACGGATAACAGGAAATCTTCGAGTCTCCCCCAATTTCTTAAACAATTTATCTCTAAAATTGTCGGGTTTTTTTCTTTTCAATTTGGGTTTCATCAAATGCTGGTTCTGTTATCATTGACTCATTGATAGAATAAAGAATATTTGTAGAATCATTGTTTAAATTAGTTGTCTCTTTGTCTGATGACTCTTGTGGGGTATGTTCACCATGGGGGTCATTCATAACGGGGGGGTTATTTACAAGGGGGGAAAA
>BMAV01011722.1:99268-111488 GCA_019973955.1 Trichonephila inaurata madagascariensis | reverse complement strand
ATATATATATATATATATATATATATATATATATTTGTGAGAGAATAAGAGCTTATTTACGTCGCTCTATAAAACAACACAGGAACTATTGCTGACTTACCTCGTCATTTGGAACCTCATCCAATTCAGGAGGACAACATCTCATTTGGTATAGTACTCTTCAAATTCATCACCACGCCAACGAAAGGATATAGATCCACTGAAAATTTAACGTGCATCAGCCCCTCTACAGGGCGGGTCTTCAGTGGCACTAGGGCTCGAACCCATGGCACGCCGAAAAATTATGACTTAAATTATTAGGTCACCGGGGCTATTTTTTTTTACGAAATCAATCCAATAATTACTTTTTTTTTTATAAAATATATTAATGGTCTACTTTGTTTGTTTGTTTTTTGTTAAAAATAAAGATTTTTATCTCAGATTACTTTTTGTTGTATTAACTTAAATTTTCTGAAAACTTTATATTGAAATCCTTTAAAGTCAAATAAAAACATTTAAGATAAAAATGACGTCTTTAAAGTTAAAATAATTTAAGTTCCACTTCTTTGGATCAGAATTATTCAAATATCAAAATATAGGAATATAGTACTTATACATGTAAAATATTTGAAGCGAAACTATAACGTTAAAAGGAAGTTTGAGTTTATTTACATCTTATAATGGTATTTTAATAATTATTAATAATATAATAAAAAATTAGAGGATAAATAAGTATTCTTAAAATGATAAATATTACTATCAGTTGATTATTTTTGAAAATTTAAAAATCGTTAATATTTTTTATTTTATTTATTTAGTCTTTTTTTTTTTTTTTTTTTTTGATATTTACTTTTATAAAACAAAATAGTTTATATCATATACACTGCTTTAATATTTTCAACATATAATTATTACCGATTGCAATAAAATAAATCATTTATGAGCAATTATTTCCAGAAATGCTATACAGAGATTTTGCTTGTACTGGTTTTATACAATGAAAGAAAAATAATAATTTTATACTTTTGTGGTATAGTGATTTGTATATTTATCACAGATTCAATTCAGTAGTACACTGTGAAGTTGTTCACAATATTTTCAACTGCATTTACTTTTTTTAATATCGTTTTAGATAGTAAGATACCGAAAGACAGAACTTTTGCTCCCTTAATCCTACATCTTAGCCCTAAGTCTAAAAGTTTGTTATATGTTACTGTTGCTATATTACTTCTGTACTGTCTTTAATGGTTCGGTACAGTCTTGCTATTTTTCCTGTTATTGTTTTACAATATGTTACAGTAATACATACGAATATATATATATATATATATATTATATACGCACAGCAGCCTCAGTTAAGAAACAGCATAACAAAAAGAAAAAATACAATAATTTTTTTTAATAAACAAGAGGAAACACATAAAAAAAATGTGTAATATCTAATGGAAACTAAGATGATACTACTGCCATTGTTAGTAATTAATTTTTTTGTGTGTGTAATTCTCCCCTTGTAAAATAAATGCTTTTCAACAATGAATTGGTCATTGTTCTCAAGGTACAATTCATAAGTATTTCCATTTTTAAGTCATTAAAGTCTTTAAAAAATAAAAGATGATAATTAAGGGGGTGTAGAAAATATTTATTTTACTCAATGAATTTACTCCATTATAATGAATAAAACAATCTTTTTAAGAACCTGAGTGTTCGTCCCTTTCATCTTAATTTTAAAACTAACTGAAAAAAATGAAAAAAATATTTAGCAGTTCCATATAAAAGTAATAGTTAATAATAAAAAGGGCGATTTTTTTTTTTTTTTAGCTTTGAACAAATAAACAAGGGAATTATTCCAGAATGAAGAACTTAAAGATAACAGTCACATATTCCTTTAACAAAATTACATCATCATGCAACAAAACTTTATAATTGAGTATTCATTAATAGGAAGCAATCTTGATATTTGGAAAAGGACCAGTAAATAGTCCTTTGATAGAAAAATTATATTCAAGAATAACTATTTACTCCAACTCCCTTTTAATGAAAACGAATGTTTAATTAATAATTTCAAGTATGCTGAAATAAATACTTAATTTTATTGAAACTTAAATTTTTCTTTTTTTTTTTGTTAAAATCGATTTTTAATTAAACTTGTTAAAGATAATACTGTAAATCATTAGCAAAGTCATTACTTCGAAGGTTGATTAAAACATGGACAAAAGGTCATGATAAAATGTTTTAAAACTGTTGTTTAAAATTAATTATTGCAAAATAGTTTATTCAATTATATGTATTGAGACATAGCCATCCTGTGATGACCATGTCGTGCCGGTTCCGCGTAAGCTAGAGGTGTGGGATTATCAAAATGATGAGACATAATTCTTAATACAACTTTTATTAAGAATAACTTATATTACTTAAATTCTAATTTGACAAATTTAATTAAAGTGAGAGTCAAGCCCAAATTAAATCACGTATTTAAGTCAGATCACGCAACTAGATCCTCTATCTCAATTATAGTTAATAATCCTATTCATCTAATCACTTATATCCAATATTACCTTTTTCAGTTCTGGTTCCTTGACCTAGAGAATATTATCTATAAACTTTATATATGAAGATTCTTGATCCGCAATGCTGCTAATTCTTGACTACTAATTCTTGATCCGCAAGATTTCACACTAAGCTTTGTCACGCTATCGATCAGAATGATTCCACACTAATATCTCTGAGCCTGCCGCGTTATATCTAGGCTTGCCACGCTATCCTTTTATAGTATATCTCATTTACATATTATGATCGTTTATCTTCTTGGTATTGGGTTGGAAAAGTTTTGCCATTAATCGTGGCCGTCAAAGAACATAGGAGTCATGTTAACAGAAAGACGCGAGAGACGTCACAGTATTACTCTAAAAGTTAAAAAGAAAGTAAAGTATTTTTTTTAAATTTCCAATGTGTTTAATGCTAAAATTTGTTTGTTATAATTATTTTGTAGTTAATAAGATTAATTTGTTGTTAGTAATAATAATATTAAGGACCAGTTAAAATTAATAATTTTCGAAAATTCATTACAGGAATCAATGGTGGTGTGTGTGGTCGTTAATTTACGGTCTTACACACCACATAGACTCGTTTAATAAATAAAAACTCAAGATATTATAAATAAAACTGAATAAACATTCAAAGGTAAGAAAAACATTGTTTCCTGTAACTGGAATTGAGTATTGGAATAGTAAGGTCTCTTTAGTAAACATTTTGGGGAAGGAAGCGCTTAATAAATTCCAGCAATTAATAGAAAATATAATTTTCAACACTCTTTCATTTTTAGGTATATCATTATATGCATGCTATGTTTTTTCCTTGTATTACATAAAAATGACAGCTCTTGCGAGATCGAGTTTCTTTATCAGTTGGTACCAGCTAGACAAAACGATTTTTTTTTTACAAAATTAGATGGAGACACGAAATTGCTTAAAATATAATAATAAATTTGCAATAGTTTTTTTTTGTAATTATTGTCGCCTTAAGGTTTTTGTGTCGTCTAACGTAATTTGCTTGATACAAAAAATAGTAAATGCGCTTTATAAACAATAGTAATCATTAATAGATATGTTTCCGTTAAAGTGTATTATTCAGTTATTTCATAGAATAACTATAGGTATTTCATGAAATAAATAGACAAGTCAGTTAAAGTGTGTAATAGATGAACAATTTTAAGCTATTTTCTGAATTAATTCATCATAAATACATAAAAATCTCTCGAAAAATACATTTTATCCCTATTGCGGATGATTAATTGATAAATAATAAGGAAAAGTAAAAAATTGATATAATTTATTATTACTCATAATGTTAACATGATTTAAGCAGAAAGGGAAAAAGAGAATGTTGTAGAAATAGTTATATTTAAATATTATCAAATAAATACATGCTGAGAAGTAAATTTTTAATCCATAAAAACCTTGTGTTATCTTTTTCAAATGAAAATGCAAGTGAATATTAATTTAAATTTTGCAAAGTACCTTTATTTTACTTTCCATTATTTATTAGAGTAAGGATTATTGTGATGACAACTTTGAACTGCATTGCATATTAGTTTTTAAAAAATCACACTTTTTACCATTATACATTTTTTACACGAGCACTTCTGAAATCCTTCTCGAGTGCCCCAACTTTGAGCTATTGCAACAGGTAACAGCGATGTCTGAATATTATGAACTTCTTCAATGGAAATTAGTTATCATTCACTTATACTGGACTAAAATCTAGAGTTGTTTTATTCGGACATCTATTGTTACTAATCGGAAACATCCTTCCCCAAAGCAGCTATACACGGTACAAAAATGACAGAAAGCATCTAGAACCTGTGCAAAGAAATTTAGAGTGCCATATTTCATACTTTTAAACCTTTTAACTGTCAAGTTATTTTAATGATTTGGGTACACAAACTGTTAAATTTTTTTGAACCAAAGAACTTCTAACCTCTAACCTTTGAAGTCTTCAGTAAAGTGCTACCATCTATTTAATTGAGTGCACACGAACTTTCCCGAGAATCAGTCGTGTTTGACAAAGAGATGAATCCGAAATAAACGTCTCCCGATATATATATTCGGGTAAAACAATACGATGCACTCAAAAAAATTACCCCGAGTAGTACTCGGGCGTGACATTTTCAAACACCAGTGCTGCGCCCGAGATTATCTCGGGCATGGCAGTTAAAAGATTAGCGCGCAATCAAGTTATCGTTATTCAATGGAATCTCTAGTTAAAACATAGATTTCAATAATTTTATACTGACTTGTCTAGTTATTTCATTAAATACCTAGTTATTCTAGGAAATATAACTGAATTATACACTTTGGCGGTAACATATACATATATTACAATAAATACATTTATTTGCTGATAAAAATGCCATGATATATAATTTCTATCGCTTCATCTAACATGGCATTAAAATAGCTCTTTCGAGTTTGTTGTTCAAATCATATGTACACATACTCATATTTAGAGATCCAGTTTCATTGTTGTATTTATGGCTAATCCGCCTGAGACTGAGAAAAGCAAACAAAATCAAATCGATCTTAAGGTATCCGACTACATTCGGAACCATGATTTTAAAAAAGCACATAAATGGATCATTTTTAGGATATTTAGTGTCACTTAGATTAGAATACATGTATAAAATTGTTTTAAGAACATTTTGACAAAAAAAAAACTATTTAAATACAAAATTTTGGCAAAAAATTAACTTAGGATAACTTTTTTTAAAATGTTCTAATTTCGTGAAAAATGCTTCTAATATAGTAATATTTTGCCTGTATATATTTCAGACCTCTGTACAGAGGCTCAACTATGAATTTTAAAAAATTGACATTATTTTCAGAGTTACAACCAATTAAAATAATTGTCAGCGTTTTTTTCATAAAATTTTACCCCTCTGTTGTCGTAAAACATGGATAAACCCACTTCTAAGTTATATATTTCAAAAATTCCAGTTGAGCCTCTGAACAGAGGTCTGAGCTATAGACGGGCAAAATATTATTTTAATATAAGCATTTTTCGCAAAAGGAGAATATTTTGAAAATGGGTCATTCTATGTTCATTTTTTGTCAAAATATTATACGTAAATAATTTTTATTGTAATACTATTCTTAAAACAATTTTATATACATTTTCTAATCTAAGTGACACTAAATATCATAAATATTATCCATTTATACGCATTTGCAAAATTACGGTTCCGAACGTAGTCGGATACCCTAAAAAGTTGAGTACAAAAAGGGGATCCGTAGAGATCTTTTTCTAGAGCGATCCATAAAACTCAAGATATGCTCTGCAGAATCCTGGTGAACTTGACACTTGGCAGAATATCTTCTTGGGAAATAGAGACACATATAGAGAATATCTTCTAGTTTTCTGAAACCTAGAAGTACTTCGTGTGACTATTAGTAGGATGTGTGCGTGTAGTTTGGGAGCCTGTGTCCTTCTCGAGAGCTATAGCCAGACTGGGTCTATTACACACATATCAAAGAGGAGTGGAAGGCACTCTCCTTCCACCATATTTTGTCATTTTTTCAGTGAGTATAATTCCAGAAGGAAGAGGAAGGAGTTGGACGATTACAGTCCTCCTTTGCTAGTTTGTTGGCCATATCATAGCCGTACATTTCGACATGGTAAGGGATTCACTGAAAATGAATATCGTGGTACAGAGCTATATTTGTTTCAGTTCCGGTCGCTCAAATTTTAGCACCAAACTTTATTGGTAATTATTTTAACACTAATGAGACACATGCGTGATAAACTTTTCTTATTTTACTTATTGAGTAACACATGGCATTAAAGATTCTATCGAAAAATTTATATAACAATATTATATATGCAATTAAGAATTTTCTGTAAATAATTTATATCTGAATATGTAATTCCATGACATTATTTTCTGTTGTATTAAATTTATGTTATAAAATATTAATATTCGTAAGCAACGCCATTCTGAACATTATAATGCGATTCAGTGGAAACTAGGTGAAATCTTGGCGATAGAGTTGAATTGGCATCATTTTTAGCGACTATTTTGGCAACTTGGTGACCATGTTGGTGATTATTTTGGGTGAGTTCACAATCAAATGAAGTCTTTGGGAATTACTAGAGAAATCTTCTAATACCACAATCTTTGACGAAAGAAGAATTTTCGAGAAAAATCTATAAGACCTATGAATAAAGAGCTACTCTCCGAAACTGAGTTAGTCTTGTTTTGACCATGAAGAATCAACCAGCGATTAATTATTACTTTGGTTGTAGAGAAGGACGAGCGAGATTTTGTGAATAATTTTTAACATATTTGTATTTTAGACACTCATAGTTGTGTCTGAACACCGTACAAGATGAGAAACCCTTCTGAAATTTATTCTGCGAATATAGCTGCTGTATTTCAAGGATTGTTTTTCGACAATAAATTTCCATCGCACCCGAAAAACTGTATAGCTCTTTGTGCAATTGATTGCATAAATATCTCGAGCCCTTATCAACGAAACTAGTAGTAGTAACTACTAGAAGAGATTAGTAGTAGTAAAGTAGTTTTTCAATATTTACTTCATTGTAAAACACTGACATGTTTTATGCATCTCAATTTAAAAAATATTTGTATTACTATAATAATGAATTATATATATATATATATGATCTGTTCTTGATATACATATCAAATTAAAAGATAATGTTATAGTTACTAATAGTTATGATAAAAGAGAAGAATTTAATTTCAATATTATAAAAGTTACTCATTGAGATAGTAATGTGCATTTTTCTATATTCAGAAATATTGTTATTAATTAGATACAATGCAATCAATTTCTAGTTTCAAAAAAAATCAGAAATAATAAATAACTTTAAACATTTTACTAAATATTGCTTAAATCAGAAATACCCAATTAATTTTATTGATAGTAATTTGAATAAAGCAATTCTAAATAGTAAGGATTAAAATTCCTTAGAATAATAATAGTTTATTACTATATATTTATAATTTTTCCTAGTTATAGTTACCTCCTTATTCTAATATTAGATAAAAATTTAATTATGATTATTTTATTCATTTACAGCTAGTGTCACGAAAGTTATAGTAGTTTGTAAACTCTCATTTTCATTTTTTTATTTTTATTCTTTTTAATTCTTTTGTTAAGTGCTACATTTCAGCCATTCGCATGCTTTGAATCCGCATTTAGGTCCAGAATCTGGCAATAAGTTATTTAGTGCACTCAGATTTAGCGCACACTTAGCGTTTTTAAGTGAAATTTTTAGGTAAGTTACATCTATATTGTAATGGATTTAGATATTCCTATGCATTATTTTCAACATGTTTTGCTCAGTATTAGTAAAATAAAGGGGGAAGGTTGGCTAGCCATAAAACATGTTCAACTCCACTTTTTTATGTAAAGTATTTTTTATATATAAGCTATCCTAAGTCAGCAATGTTTATAATACTGAAGCATCCATTTTTTAAATTTCGATTGCTCATGTGTCCTTCATTGTGTGGTTTGCTTACTACCTATGTGTTTTCCGATTTTGATTGCTGAATGTTCATTTCTCGTTTGTAGAGGTTTAGACTACATATATATATTTCTAGATAATCGTAACTATATTAACAGACATGTGACACGCCAGTTAATAATACAATTATAACTACTTTATTTATTGTGCATCAAAGGATGTAATTTAATTTAAGATTTATGATCACATATTGTTTCTATTTATCTTCAGTGTCACACACATAATTAAATTGTCCATTTTGAGAAGACAAGTTGAAACGACGTTTAATTATATAGTTTTAAAATGTTTAATACAATAATGAACTGGATGAATATTTTAATAGTTCATTTAAAAAACTCACTATCTACATACACTGAATATTTCCTATCTCCTCACATACAGAGAGAACAACCTAGCCTAAAAAAATTAGAGTTGTATGTTCACACCAATACTGATTTATTTGCAAATTTGTGTGGAATATACTCCCTTTATTTTTAACTAAGCTAACACGCTAAAATTTTATCCAAACGTTATTTTAGAATTTAAATAACATAAAAAAATTAAATAAATAAACATTAAAAAATTAAATAAATGAACATTTTTATAACTCAACAAGTTATAAATATATTTGAAATTTGCTTTTTAACCTACCCATATTTAATAAAACGTATTTTCTCTTATTGTCTTTTTAAAAGATCAAAATAGGAATTACAAATTTAGTTATAATTATATTTAAAATTTGCTGTTTGATATGCATACAACTGAAAATAAATATTTTCTTTCTTTGGTTTAAGGCAGTGTTTCTCACACTGTGGGGCGCGCCCCTCTAGGGGGCATGATAACTCTACAAGAGGGGACCAAGTATATCAAAAAGTCGAAAGCAAAAAATTATTCTTTAAAAATTATTGATTTACTGAAAGAAAACAAAATACAAAATACATTTTGATAAAATAAAAATAAAATACTCATTCACACTGATATAATACACTTATAAATGTATCAATACTGCACAGTGTGTTTCATAATTGATTTAAAAGTACGAAGTTAAGAACAAGTTTAATAATTACCAGTGACAATATGGACATGTTATACATTTACGTAAAAAATTTAATACTTATCTTGATAAATTTACGATTTATAATTGAAGTGGTATTGTAGCTTTACGTCTAAGTATACTATTTTTGAATTCAATACATTGTTATTGCATGGAGGGGGCGCGATTAAAATTATGATTGAAAATTGGGGCGCAAGTATAGAAAGTTTGAGAAGCACTGGCTTAAGGTATTCGACTAAATTCGGTGGCCAGTTTTTCAAAAAATTATTTTCAGCACAATTTTTTTCTTTTAAAGAACATAAATTGGCTTAAAGAGTCATAATTATTAAATAGATAACTTGTATACTTTGAATTTGAAAAAAAATATATATTTATAACTAAATAAAATGCACCATTTGGATTTGAAAAAAATATTATTTTTATAAAATTTTCAAAGTTAAGAAAAATACTATAAATGAAAACATATTGGACATAATGCAATTTTTATTCAATTGATATACTTCTTGCTTCATCCGAAGTGTCACAAACCACAGATTAAAAATATTTTGTGAAAGAAAATATTTTATAAGCATTTATATTTAATGTTAATGATTTTTCGTCAAAATTACTGATATGTTCTAAGCTAAAACTGTCTGTAAAAGGTGGTTAAATGTAACTATCTTAAAACCTGCTCTTTGTGACACTAAAAGAGCTCATAACATATATATTACAAATTTCATTGACGTGTATTGGATTGTTTTGGAGATATACCATTTTACATGCACAAATTATCGTGAAAATGTCATTATTCCAAACACAATAAAAATATTCCTATAAGTCAGATAAGGTAAATGCTATAAAAACTACTTAAATAAAAAAAAAATTTTCTAATGGCCCTAACATGGGAAACCCAAAAATAAATCGTCCAACCTAGGCGGATACCTTAAAAAGATCAAATGGGAATTACAGAATTTCGTAACTTTCGTACTCTATATCCCCTTTAAGAGGCCTCAGGATCCTTAACAGATATCCGTGCACTCGAAAAAAACATCTTTCTTCAAATCAATGTAACTTAGCAATAAAGTGAAACAATCATTTAAAATTTTTACCATATGATAATATATATATATATTTACATTTTTTTTTCAAATTTTCAGAGAGTTTGAGAAAGAAAAAAAAGTTGTAAGAAATATAAATTAGAGAATTTTTTAAAAGCATCAAAATCAGTATTTTACACCGCACAGCATTCTGAAATACAAAATTGATCAAAATTTACATAATTAGTTTTACTTAGTATAAAATGTTTACTTTTGAAGTTATACTAACTTTTAAGAAATTAAGAGCAAAAAATATTTTTTTAAATATAATTTTAAGAAAAATTTTAAAATTAAAAAAAAAAGTAATTAATATTCAAATAAAAAAAAATTCTGTTTAATTTTTTTTAAAAAATTGATGTATAAGTTATGTAGAGATTTATTTTGAACACGTGTATGAAATTTCAAATTGATATAAGGTTTTTCTGAGAAATCCTGCTCTCAAGCTAAAGTTTTTTGTTTCGAGAAAAATGAAATAAAAGATAAGAAAGACAGGTTTTTGTTTAAGTTTCACTAGTTATTTCTCAATAACTTCGGAAGTTTTCACAGTTACAACAAAATTTTGGTATCAAAATGCTCAGAAATGTTGATGCTTTAACATTACTGTAAACTCCGGCGTATAACGCACACTGTTAAGACAAAAAGTAAGAGCGAAATTTTTTTTTTACGGTTGCGTATTATACGCCAGGTATAAAAACGATAGCCTTAAAAGTAAAGAAATTATAAGCCTAAAAAAAACTATACAATATATTAGGCTATACAAAATTCTACATATATCGAAATACTTTTAACTGAAAAGTAATGACATTCTTTATATGAACTTAAAGGGTTGTACTTCTAGAAGTATACTATTTTTTCTAAATTTTGTGATAATACCTTGAATAAATAACTTCAAAATATAAGAGCATTGTACGTGTACATTTTAGGTTCCTTTGTCAAAACAAAGGTGCGTGTTATACGGCGAATATGCCTAAAAACCAAAAATTGTAGCTTGAAAGTATAGGTGCGCGTTGTACGCCGGATTTTACAGAAATTCTTTTTTTTTTTTTTCAAAAAATTGAAACATTTATAATTCAAGATTACTGAGATTTCTTAAACAATACATACATATGAAACAGAATGCCACAAAATTCAATACTTATTTTTTGTTATATTTAACAATAAATTAAACAAATAAAATAGAAGGAAGAAGTCAACTTCATTGAGAAATAATTACCAACGTTACTTTTACGTAAATGTTTTTTCAATACACAACCATATGATTTGAGGAAGATTTATTGATGTTTGACGTTTGAGGTTTATTTACTCGGTGTAGACATCTGCCCTGGAAATACAATTCGTCAAATGCATCCACTTAACTGATAGGATTGCTTTTGCTTCTTTTCTGGTGAAGAATTCTTTTCCAAGTGATTCACAAGCAAAAAAATGAGAAACCACTATTATTCTATCAAGAGCAAAATCAATTTCGTTTCGCTGTAGAAAGTTTGCCCTATAGAGGCAAGTTATATCGAATGAGCTTTTGTAATTACTTTTGTTTGAAAACAGACTTTTCCCGGTTAATTATTACCGTGTGCTGAACGGAGAAAAAAACTTATGCATAAAAAACTTAATAAGTTTAATTATCAGAAAACAATTTTCAGCCAATTACTTATCCTAAAACAAATTAAAATAAGGGATTTCATTATTATTTTTTTTAAAATTGTGTTTTATAGTAATGACTTTTTACTCTAGAAAACCTTACTTAAGAAGAAAAAAAATCTTTATTCCAAATAAACAACTACAAGGTAGGTGTTTTTTTTCTATAAATGAATAATTTCAAATGAAAAGTTTATTCGAAGAAATTTTTGATTCTTTAAACGCGTTTTTTCTTTTACTAATTAGATTCATATTGATCAACAAAAACTTTACGTTCTAAGATTTTACTTTACAAACACTCGATAAACTTCTTTTAACAAAAACTAATTTCAAATAAAAGCGTATTTCAAAAAACTTTACTTTCTACTTTTTCTCCAATTATATGTTTATGATGCAGTCGGACCACTATATAATAAAGTCACTAAATTCCAAAAAAAAAAAAAAAAAAAAAAAA
>BMAV01011722.1:81533-99168 GCA_019973955.1 Trichonephila inaurata madagascariensis | reverse complement strand
AAAAAAAAAAAAAAAAAAAAAAAAAAAAAAAAAAAAAAAAAAAAAAGTTCATTATATGGAAAATACGTTATATAGAGGCTCATATTTTAATTTTCTTTATAAACCACATAAAACAAATTTTGAATTCATAGATACTATATATTTAAAAAAAGTAAATGTTCACACATTTTTGTAAATTAATATATATTTATTTCATATATCTTACCTATATAAAAAGGAAAGAAAAAAAAACGCTAGGAATGTTTCTGAACACCTTTACTAAATGTTCCTGAATAATTATTTATTTTTCTTTGATGCTCAAGCACTTACGTTTTGATATTTTCGAGCTACAAGAAACGACGTTACCATTACAACTGATCAACACTACAAATGTGGAGACTAGTTGAAGGACATGGGGACAAAAGACAACTCCCCTGAGGGTAAAAAGGGATATTGAAGATGTTTCCACTGTTTCCATTGGAGTTTAAAGGGTGAATCTCCCAGAATTCTATTGCTCTCGGCGATGTGGGCATCTAATAAATCAAGTTCAAAATTTATGACCATCCTAAATCGTGTTAAGAGAGAGAATAACTTGAAATGTCCAGAAATACTTTAAAAATAGGGAGAAAAAAATTGAATCACAAGAGAACAAGTTCGTTACAAAGAAAATGCATTTCGCTATTGGGAGGTTATTTTACGAAGAAAATCGTGAAATTATTCCAAAGAAAAGTTCACTAGATAGCAAAAAACGCAATATAGAGATTCGTAATATGGAGGTATGACTGTATTTGTTTGTTTATTTGCATTTTATAAAGGTATTTTATCAAAGGATTGAAACACGTTTAAATGTTATTTTGATCGAAGTACACCAACACGTTAGAATTAATTTCCTTTCTTCTTAAACTAATATTTGAATCAAATTTAATATTCAGTTGAATTTGTAATTGGTTCAAAATGGTTTATATATAGAATAACTTCATCCTTCATTAAAAGATTTTATAATTTGATTGAAGTGAAACAATTAATTAAGAGACGACGAGTTAATTAGTGAAACATTTTAACTTTCAACAAATTACTGTTAGAAAACGCATAACGTATTTTATATATACTTATTTCGCCCAACCACTCGTTTGCCTTAAATGTTTTGGATCAAAATTCTCAAAGACATCTCTGTAATTGTTTCGAAAACTCCAAATCGTTTTCATTAACTATAATTGTAACTGACACATGATTGAATTTCTCCTAGTCATTGTGTGTGTGTGTGTGTGAATGACACTAACTTTCTATAAATGAACTAATACGAAAAGTTGTTGATTGATAGATTGAATATTAAAGTCACACTGTTCAGCTACACGAGGGCTTTTGGCGATGGACCACGTTGTTTTGAACCATGGTCAAGTGACGTGGACGACACCTGAGCTGGCACCCCCTCTCCTAACTACCACACCACACCAACGGGAGGACATTTCAGCTCTCGACAGATTTAACGTGCATCGCTGCCCTACACGGCGGGTCTTTAGTGGTACTGGGATCGAACTCGTGACAAGGCAAGCAACGATCCGATACCTATACCACTCGGCTACCGCGGCCACTACGAAAAGTTGTAGAATGATCTTTGCAGATTCGCGGAGCTCGCAGGACTGGAAATAGGGATTGAGGGCGGCCCCCTAGTAAATGAAGTTCAGTCATTTACTAATTGAGACTGTTTATTACCAGTTATATATTTCTCGTGTCTGTCCAATGTGTGTTTGTGTTTGTTGAAAAAAGGGATGTAAATAAAAGGGTCTCCGCATTTTATTAAGAGGAGTCGGGAACCTCTATACCGACATTGTTAAATTGGCTGTTTTCGATGTCCCTTTTCTCAACATCTGTTACATTTAAATACTTGAAATTTTTCATACAATTAAAGCACACATTTTTCATTATACTGAAATGAGCTTTCAGTTAATTTTGAATTTTTTTATAATTTATCAAATATTTTATTAAACATAGTGAATTTTGACCCATTTTTCACATAAAAAAATTGTAAAAAATAAATGTTTCAGTTTCTTACAAAAACCTCATTTCAGTATATATAAGCCATTGTTATAAACATGTCCTTAGAAACTTAAATACCTGTGAACACACTATTTTCACAAAAAAGGTACATCGAAAATCAAAAATTTACATTTTGAGATAAATATGAATTTTAATGTGTAAATATTTTTTTTATTAAAACATTCTTCCCCATACTCCAAATGATGAACATTTTTTTTAATCTCATCATCCCTTTTCTTCCCTTTAAGTCTTTTTCCTTTCCTATCTTCCTTTGTTTTCTGTAAACATGAGTATTTAGCCTTTACCAGCTTCTGTTTGTCGAGGCCTACACCATGTAATCACCAGGCTCAATATTAGGTTTTCTCAAAATTTCTGGTTTTAATACATTTCCAATATTAAATGATGAAATTGTGCATCCTATGTACCCAATGATACTATTTCTATTTGTACAAATATTTTTTTCGGTACACGAGACCATATTACGTTGTTTACACTTTCATTGAGATTTTATGTACTTCCATGTAAATACTTTTTTAGCAATTCTGCATTAAATGTTTTGATTTCCATCATTCATTCATTTTTTAAGAAAAAAAAATACTTTGTTTATATTTTTTGCCACTTAAATGGGCGTGGCCTAGTTTTAATGATTATTTAAAAGTAGGTTTTAAGGTCTTCTAATTACCCTCGAGGTAAAGTAAGGTATTTTGAGAAAGGTTGAAATCTGTAAAATTTGAAAATGTAAAAATCTCAAAATTGACATATTAAGAAGATTTCACGTTTCCAACACCCCTTAAAGAATTTAACCATTTTAAAGCTACATTTGATGAACAAGCTTAATCATTTTCATAGCTAAATTGCTACCAAGTTAATTTAAACACTTCGTGTGCGCGCATGCGCGTGTGAGTAAGATAACACTGAAACTATTTATGTGGAAGAAAACATCGAAAATAGTAACAAAGAATTTTTTTAAATTTTTGTCTCCAGAAAACACTTAATACAGAAATGTACATTTAACTTTCTTTCTGTGTCCTTCTATGGCATATGTGTATTTTTATAGGATTACTTACATATTTCAGCAGGATATTTTGAACTTAAAAAAAACTGGAAAGATTAAAATATGAAACAATAGAAAACCTTCCCAACTTTTCTATTCTAAATAGGTCATTTAACGCAGAATTTGTTTTATTTTTTTCCCATTCTGATCCAAATTTGTTTGTCTTTTTTTTTAAGTAAAAACCTTTGCTTTCCTTTTTTGGAGAGCCCAGATAAAATTTTCCACATTATGTGCTATTAGGTTAAATATTTAATATGGCTTTCATTCGCCTAAAACACGCAATATTCGTTAACAATTGTTTTAACCTGCATAACCTAACTAATTAAATTCATACAATTTCAAAAAAAAAAAGGAAAAATGTATTTTTTTTAATAATGTTCTTTAATCTTTTATTTATTTTGGGCTTTTTTTACAAAGGGTTTACTGTCACATGGTATATCAATCCCAACGATATACGAATTACTGAGAGTTTTTTAAGCCTGACAGGGGAGTATGCATCGTCATGTCAGTCTGTAATGGACTCTATTCCGGCTTCTACTAATCCTCTTGTGTGAAATAATCTTTTTAACTGTGTTATTAGTTTAAAAAACGCTTTCCATAGAAATGATTTGGTTCATACAAATGCAAACTCTGTTTAAGTGTCAGTCGTTGAATAGTTGAGGAAATGGTTAAGAGTTAATCGTAAGCTGAAATTCAAGTGTTAGCGACTGCTAATTCAGCCTCATGAGATTAATACTAGAAAGATAATCTACGGGAATAGTGGAAATTATTCTTCTTACAGTTGAACGAGCTAGCAGGCTAAAATGCGTATCATACAAGAGATTCAAGAAAGATAAGTAACTTTTCATAGTTTTGATGCATAAATCAGGGATAAAAATCCTTATTGCTCATCTGGTTTTGTTATTGAAGTACATTCATAAATGTTAAAGTGCCGCCCATCCGGTACAGTGGAAAGTGACGCTGACTGCTATACCGTTGGGCCTGGGTTCGAATCCCAGAAAATGTATTTATGTTTGTAAATTCATTGTGCCTTCTTGGGATGGGGATACTCTAAATAGAGGAATGGGAAGAGAGGTGGGAGGCTCCTGACCACTTCCTCAAAATTGAGGTGGAACCGAGCCAAATCGCACTGCCATCTGCATGGTGCTCAAAGCTACGGTTAAATACAGGCATAAATGTAGCTGTTTGCCACGATGAATTTCGTGGGCCTTGAATTGATGTTATAGTAGATGAGATGGCATAAGTAACAAAAACAACATAAGTATTAAAAGTTGAATGCAATTAATTATTCTAAGTAAGATAATATCTGCTTCTTATTCGAAATCTCTCACACCCCCGAACTCCGCGGTCCCCAAGGTAGAGGGGCCCAACATGTGTAAGCAAAAGCTCGTAAAATATTAAGGTGCTCAAACTATTCCAAGGAATTTTTGATAAATGGTCTCCTCAAGACTAAATACGTCAGTGAAACCTGATAAACTTACTTGAATGATGCTACTGTTACAGTTATGAGGGGAAAAAAAGTTGAAAATATATAAATGAATAGCCCGAGACATTCCGGTATATATTCAAATTAGACTGGAATGACTTTCGTCTGGTCAATATAATTAATGCCATTTCTATTGAGAAAACATTTAAGCACATTCAGTAATAAATATAGGTTAAAGAGAACTTTTTTTCTCATTACATTCGTAATAAAAGTTCATTCCCTTGGATTATAATGAAATTTTACTGTTATTCATATAACTGTTTTGTAGTTTCGAAGGATGATACACAGACACACACTAATATAGTAATATCCGTTTTGTACAGCTAAGTAATTAATCCCCAAATTTAGAGGTAAAAAGATGAGAACGCGTTTCAATTTTTAGTAAAATTTTAATTTAATAGAAAATGGGTATTAAATGCAATTTGTAATTTAAATGTGCATTGAGATCGTGATAGTTAAATTAGATCATAATTAGATTATAGATTATTGACTGTTTATGAAACGATCAGATTTATGAAATTGTCATAAAAAGTAAAATTCAACACATTAAAGAAGTCTAAAATAAATCGATCATGAATCTACATAAAGCTACAATAATTAATAGAGGCAATACTTCTTTAATTAATGCAATCCTTGATAGCCATCTGTCACTTAACAGGCAAATAACTACATTACATAGTACATTAAAGAACGTACCTGTAATAAATAACGATTAAGAGCCATCCGTCAAAAGATAAGGCCCTTCTACAATATAAGTAAACTTCATTGTCAGATGGGAGAAGGAGAAACCAGTTAGAGCAATGGTATTGCGTCACCTGAAGATGCAACAGTGGTTAAGCCTCTGGCCGGAACATCAGTTTTTTTGCCTCACAGAGAAACATCCGTCTGACAGACGGGTACGTATTTTTTTTTAATTGTATTACCTTAAGAACTGTTTTAATTGTCCTTATCGCGCAGAAAATTGTGTAAGGCTCAAATAAAATGTGTGGGGTTAAATCAAGCACAACAATATATTTTTATCACTAGAATCGTGACTAGTATTTTTATAAAAGCTGATTAGAAATTATTTATATTCATGTAAAATTAACTAAAAATAATAATACCAAACACGAAAAAACTAAAGGAATATCTGTCTGATAGACAAGGATAAATAAGAAAAATCGCACGTATCGTAAGTTGAAAAAAATGACCGCGTACCGTCACGTGATCCTCTCACTGGGTAGAGTTCAACTGGAGATGTCAAGGCAGCCCACTCCAAAAATCTTGGCACAGCGTTATCTACAGGCATCAAAGTAAATCATCCCCGTCTGAGAGGCGGATGTTCCGGTCAGAAGGTTAAAGAATACACTGCAGTGCTATTCTTTGAGTGTTTGCATAAACAAGCTTAGTTAAATGCATGTAAACTCAATAGAAGAAGAAAATGCCTATGAAGCAGATAACTAGCAAAATGTATAACAAAAAACGAAAATAAACCTCGAAGGTCTCATTATAGAGATTCATGATCAGGAACTCTTGCACCAGCATTGTCGAGTCATAAGTTCGAAATCTAGCGTCATTGAAAACTCGTAGTGCAGAGGGGTTGATGCACGTTAAATCAACTGAGTCTCAAATCCCTACATTTTTTCAATTTTATATACATAGGAGAACATTTCATCAAAAAAAATTAAAAGAGTGAACACAAATATTTATTGAAATTTTTATTTCATTTATTCTAAAATACATCAAGTGTTGTGTGTAACTTTGACCACGTTTCATCTATCCATAAGACTACATTTAAATTATCCATTAATAGTCAATTCAGATTAGTTATTTTTAATTAAATTTAGGTTAAAAAATTAAAATGACATTTTTTCTTTTAATTTCCCTACAGCAAAATAAAAGTAAATTTTAATTAAAAACTTAAAATGCTTATGTATGAACAATATATATTTTTTACAACTTAAAACCATTCACGAAGGATTAGAATAAGAAGGCTTGCAACTCTCAAAAGTCATTCTAAATTATAATAAATGATGACATAGAAGTCGTATTTTATATTTTCATGTAATCATTTTTCATTTAAATACTAATTGTTCCAGTCACATTTTGCTGGTTAAATAAAACAGTTACTTACAGATGAATTTTAAAATATTTAATTTTTCTTTCAGTTTAATTAAGTAAACAAGTGACATTAAATTAACGATGCTATGAAGAAAATATAGCACATCCTAACATTTTTCATAACTTTAGGGAATTTTTTTTTTTCTTTTTACGTTCGGAACCAAGATCAAATGTACATTTAAATTAATTTTTTTATTCGGTGTCATTTGGTTATAATAATGATATAAAAATGTTTTAAAATTTTTATTTGAAGAAAAAATTATTTAAATAACATTTTTTGTTAAAAAATGATAAAAGAATTACATATGTTCAAAACATTATTTTTTTATGAAAAAACATAACTTAACTCATCGGCGCGACAGCCCATGAGGGCCAAGGCCTACTGTGCCTAACTCAGTATACGCGAACATGGGCCCTGAGTTGTGTGAGCCAATTTTCTGGTCAGGTGGTCAGTATGATGCGAAGCCACCAGTGTTAAGTTCCCAAGCTAGCTTGGTACTCATTTATCGACCCACTGAAGGCCGTGTCAACCTTGCCCAGACCAGAGTTTGAACCTCGGACTCGTTGCATGGAAGCGCGATTCATTAACCACTCAGCCACTGGGTTTCTTTATGAAAAATGGTTCTATATACGAGGGTTCGGGCATAAGTCATGGAAACTATTTTTTTTTCTTAAAGATATGTGAACGGATCACAAACGTATATGTGTCGTATGGAAGTTCTGCGGGCATAGTGTGTATGCAGAACATCAGATGGCTCTATGATAGCTGATAGTAGCTCAGCAAGGGCTGTGAAATCAGTCAGTTGGTGAGTGTCGTGCTGGATGGAAATAATCCGTGTTGAGCAGCGCGCTTAGATAAAAATGGCCTTACTCCGAGAGAAAAATGCGATGGAATGTCACAGTGAATTAGTGAAAGTCCTTGGTAATGATACCCTACCATACCGTACAGTAGTACGGTGGATAGGAAAGTCTCAGCAAGGACTTGTGTCAACCAGTGATGAGAAACGTTCGGGAAGACAGGTTAGTGTAAGGACCAATTTGGCACTTGCCGTCATCGAGCAGCTCATGGATTACATTAAGGGTCTTGCACTACATTAAGGGTCTATAGGCCTAGATTTGCCATGTCAACTTTATGTGTACTGAGTTGTCCTTCTTTTGCACCGTGAAGGCCATATTGCCCTGTATGTGTGTGCTACCGTAATAAATTAATGTTTTACGATATTTCAGTGCTATTCATCGTCCACACATGTAGTGAACACCTTGTCCTTCCATCTGTATATGTCACATTTTCCAACCGGACTGGTATCTTCAAGAAAAAAATAGTTGTCATGACTTTTGACCCAACCCTCGTACTTTGCATACATATATCTAGAAATTTTGTATTGAAACTGAAGTAGGACTTTTGAAAAATTCACATTATTTTCAGAGTTACGATCAATTGAAACAATAATTGGTGGGGTTATGATAAAAATTTTGACTCTGATATATAAAAATAGGAATAAAATCACTCCTAATTTTTTTTTTAAAATTCTAGTTCAATATCTGAAATGATGTCTTAGCTATATATATGCAAAATATTGCCAATATAAAATCATTTTACGTAAAAGGAAAATATTTAGAAATTATGTCGTCTTTACTTCTGTCAAAAAAAAAAATACATGTAAATGATTTTTTTTCAAATAATAATATTCTTTAAACAGTTTTATATGCATATTTTAATTCAAGGGACGCAACAACATCAAACGAATATTGATTCTTACGCTTTTACTAAGGTTTGCAACGTGGCCAGTCATCTTAAAAGATTTTTTTTAAAAATTATATTGCTTTCACAAACAAAATATATTTCATACCACGCTAATGGTTTTTTGAAACCTCCATATTAAAGATTGTAAAACCGGGATACCAAATACTGGTATTTTGAGCCATTAGTACAATTGTGTAATACCTGTATTCACAAGTTTCAATACATTTTTTTCGAAACAAGTTTTTGAAATTGTCACCACTATAGGGATCACCAGCATAGCAAAATTGTATACGTTTTTAGTTTTATTTCTCCCTAACGGGCGAAATTAATTAGACTGTGAATACAAAGTTGTAACGTATAATCAAGAGAAGGCATAAGACATGTGAATCATCCAAGGAGGTGGGCCAAAACTATCCCATAACAGCTCAGAGCGAAGCTTCACACGTGCAGGAACCGTAGTCTGATATTCGTATCTGTGAAAACTAGGTTGTAGTTGTGAAGAAAGTGCGTAATATTTTGGTACTATTTTAATCGGTGAACTTGATATTTGCATATCATACTTTAAAATTAGAAATGTTTTTCAGATACATATATATATATATATATATGTATATATTCATAAATAATATATAACTCACAATATTTAATAATAACAACTTTAAAGAACATAATAAATAAATTAATAAAACTTCGGTTTGGTATCATTACTTATATGACGAAAAAATATGGTAGCACAGTGTAACAATATTCAAGAGTTATTAAAGTGAATGAAGGAATTACAAGCGGACTCCATCCACTGTTATAATTATTTTTTGTGATATTTACATTCTCTAATAAAACTGGCAAATAAAATAAAGAAATACCTGTGTTTTTTTTTTTTTTCCTATAAGCTCTACTACCGGCATTAAAACTGGTATCCCAGTATTAAGATCTAAAAAATACCGAATACGGGTATTGAACTTTTGGTTCGATGTTGCAATCCCTACTCCAAAAATTGAATAACTACATCCAAACATGAGACCTTGTTTTTTTACATACAAAAAAAAAAGTGCCACAAATTCAGGCGAGACAGGAAGGAAATATATTCCACAGAGAATAGAAAAAATATACTTCAACTCTCTCTCTCTCTCCTAGAGCACACTTTCACCAGAAAAGTTACATGGAATGGTGAAGATATAAAAGGGAACCCTTTCTCTTTGCTTTCCTCATTTTTCATCTAAAGATCAGAAATGACAGTTCTGCACGCCATGCCTCAGTGATCTCTAGTTTAGTTACTGAAGCGAAAATACAACTTTGTTGACAATGTGTGTTGGCTCTGTTTCGTTTAATCAGACATATTGTTTCCTGGACAGGGTTCGATTAATTGCGTGGCTCTTAGTACCAATGTAGAAGGATCTTTCCAAACAATGGGATCCCTTTATTCCCATGCTGGTTATTTTTGGTTATGTTTGTCTGAAGTATTAGCAGTGGTAGAAAACTAGTAGGAAAATATAAAGGAAAAAAAGATGGCCATTTTTAAGTACTACATCAGCGTTTCTCAAAATGTGGGGCATGCCCCCCTAGGGGGGCGTGATAACTCTACGAGGAGGGTGCAATCATATTGAAGATAATAACAAACCATGACCCCATGAGCTTGTCATTGATAAAATCATATACAAAAATTAACACTTATCTTGATAATTTGTGTATGGTTAATAATTAACTTCTTACATGCTGATTAAAAATTACACGATTTGCTCCCCAATGTCACCGTTTTCCACGTATGTGATGTAATGGGGGAAGGTGGGGGGAGGAATAAATAAACAAATCCTCTGAAATAAGTAAATCATTCGCAAACACTGTCAAGATCCTTTTTATTTCATTCCAAACTCTTCGGA
The DNA here is from genome assembly GCA_019973955.1 of Trichonephila inaurata madagascariensis. Classification (NCBI taxonomy): domain Eukaryota; kingdom Metazoa; phylum Arthropoda; class Arachnida; order Araneae; family Nephilidae; genus Trichonephila; species Trichonephila inaurata. The sequence continues at coordinate 88,891 of BMAV01011722.1, read as the reverse complement.
ATAATTATGTGGATAGCAGTGCTCAAAGAAAATTGTACTTCGAAAAGACATATATATACGTCAGAGGCAATTAACGTCTTAGCTGAGTGAGACGTTTACATACGCTGGTGGCTCTTAAGAGGTTAAATGCGTAATGTAACTTTAAAGTCAAAGCATAGTGTTATTGAAATCAGTACATTGTTATTCCCTGAAAGGGGGATTAAAATTTTTATTGAATATTGGGCCGCAGATATTGAAAGTTTGTGAAGCACTGTAGCGCAGCAATACCTCGACTTACGCGAACCCGGAGTTACGTGGTTTTCAAATCTCGTCGATTCGTCTTGTGTGTGATGAAAAACAACTGATGAAATTAGTAATGGTGTAAAGTTCTATTATCCACGCCTAGAGATGTGGAAGGAAGACTAACCATGTCCAAGTTTGTGAAGCACTGTAGCGCAGCAATACCTCGGCTTACGCGAACCCGGAGTTACGTGGTTTTCAAATCTCGTCGATTCGTCTTGTGTGTGATGAAAAACAACTGATGAAATTAGTAATGGTGTAAAGTTCTATTATCCACGCCTAGAGATGTGGAAGGAAGACTAACCATGTCCAAAATTACTCAATTGATTTGTCACACAATCAATAACACGTTCAAGGTCTAAATTAGGAGAAGCAATACGTAAGTAAATAACGAGGTACGCGAAGTATGAGAGGACTTTAAATATCAGAACACTTACTTCAGGTTTGAATATACTACTTTCTTATCTAATCTCTATCTAACTTCTAATGACCAATCGTCACTTTAACCCTCTAAGTGGTCTGCCATTCTGGAGATGCTTCAAAAATGCACCGCACATATTTTTGTGCTTTCAGGTGGGGTTCTCAAAAGTGGTTGAACCGTATTTTTAAGAATGCGGCTCGACCACTTTTGGGAATCTTACTTGAAGGCAGAAAAAGCATCTCTGGAATGGCGGATTTTTACGTGCAGACCGCTTGGAGGGTTAATAATTACAATTATCAAATATCTGAGTTACACTATCAATTAAATTCATATCTGAAATTCTAGTAATATATCCTATTATCTCTTTCACTTTAGCTTGAAAGCCTAGACTATATATAGTAGATCTAATTAACATATTCACGTTCTTTTCTTCAGAGGGTTCGATACAAATAAAATAGATTTAAAGGACCAAAGATTTCCCAAGAGGACTTGTTAGTCTGAAGGACGCGGACAGATCCGTCAAATTGGGATTGAAGAAGCTATCGATCTTGCCAGGTAAATAAATTTAAAAGTTGGTGTTTTTTATGCCACCTGATTGACATGTGCCAGATCAAGGCCCATGAAATTCATCATGGCAAAGGGATAGGTTGTACGGCTGTCTTTAGCCGTAGTCTTGAGCACCATTCTGATGACAGTACGTTTTGGCTCGCTTCCACCCCAATTTTGAGAGAGGACATCTTGGGGGAAATTTAGAAGTAGATAACAGTGATGTTCAAGAAGTGTTGGATACCCACAGGTGTTGAAAGTTAATGAGCTCATAGAAATACTTGAGCAAAAAAGAAAGACATTGTAGAACTTCAGTCTGTAGACGGAATTCAAACAAAAGATAAAATGACATTTGAGAATTCAATAGAGATTCAACTTAATTGTAAGACGGCTACAAATTTCGGAAAATGTAGACTTCGTAGCGTAATTCTCAACAAAACAGGGAATAAAAAAATTGAGCTTGATGCGTTGAAATCTTGCAAAGGAAAAAAAAATTGAGCAAGCAGACTACTTTGTTAAAATTTATGGAAACTTCCACATCGAAATAACTTCAATTTGCGATTTTGTATTAGTGTTATCAAAGATTTTACTAAACATTTTTTTTTTTATAATTATTCTTTTCTTTCTCTTGCAAGATATGAAAGATACTTAAAAATTAGTTCCACTCATAAAATTTTTGTTACTTTACTGTTGGCTGTTATCACTAACCGTAACTATTCCAAACAGAAAAAGAATATCAATTAGCACCCGTACGACACCGACAGCAAAAAGCAAAGTTGATATATTTGATTTCTGGACAAAGAATTTCTCACCAAATGTTTAATGCAATGTTTTTAAATAAGTAAATTTCTCAGAGTATTGGGCCATGATCGGGCTACTTAAAAACGCTCGTTGGGCCGCAGGTTGAGTATAGCTGCTACAGAATATGGGATTTTTTTTCTAAGAACTCCAAAATCGTGTCGGAAGTAAACTTTAGGGTTGTGAGATTGTAACTGATAGATGTTGGAGATAATGAATGATCGACTGCAATGATTCCATAGCCTACGTTCCTCCATTGCATGTAATGCCAAACATATTACTGTAGGCAACACTGGTGAATCGATCTGTACCCATCAGGAACCACAGCATAAAAGTCCGGTCTAGTGCGCAAAAATTAGCATCCATGAGTAACATTCGAAATTGTTTGTAGCACATTGGAATGTCCGTAAGGCATTTGCTGCTGCAACTACATTTGCAACAGTCGCTTGCAATAATGCATTGGATTGAGGATATGTGCAACCGAATTGTGCAACATATTTTTAGAAAAGAATCACGCTTTTTACCTTAAACGAGAAAAATATAGTTTTTTTTCCTTCTATTATTCGTCAAAATCTTTTTAAATTAAAATGAAAGTATAATATTTAGAAACATTCGAATTTAATTCAAATTTAAACTTTAATTTTCAGAAATTCCTAAATTAAGTTTTTACAACTATTATAAAAAAAAGTCTAATATTTATACTATAAAGTCCGGCGTATAACGTGCACCTATACTGTCAAGCTGCAATTTTTAATTTTTAGGTATATTCGTCGTATTACGCGCATTCTTTCTTTACGAAGGAACCTGAAATGTACGTGTGCAATGCTCTTTTGTTTTGAGGTCATTTATTCGAACTATTATTCCAAGCTTTAGAAAAAAAAAAAATAGTGTATTTCTAAAACTACAACCCTCTAATTTCATAAGATTCGTTTCTTTTAAATGAACAATATTTCGATGTGTGTAAAAGTCTGATTTTTTTTCTATGCTCATCTTTTTTTTAATTTTTGAAGCTCTCATTTTTATACCCGGCGTTTAACAAGCACCTGTAAATTTCAGTCTTATTTTTTTTGTTGTTAAAAGTGTGTGATCTTACTGTATATACATATACATATATACTGAAATTTTATAAGCATCTTGTATTTTAGGAATGTAAATATCATATTGTGCAATCAAAAGTAGCTCAAAAATAAGAAATTAGAATAGTATGATGTTGACTAAATTGAATCATGAGAGTGGCTATAATTATATTAAAATCTAACATAAACGAGAAATAATGATCGAGCAAAAAATTTATTTTGAAACCTTAGGTCATGTCGTGGTCATTGGAAAATATATTTCATTCATATTGCAAAGGGTCTATCCGCGAACCTGTTACTAATCCTCTTGGGGTAAATTCATTTGATTTTAACTGATGTTCTATTGAAAGCTTTCTACTGAAGAAGAGAAGACTCGATTTATTTAAATGAACGGTTCTATTTAAGCATTGACTTTGAGGTACGCTAAGTTAATTGAGAGCTAGTCAAGAGTTAGTCGACGAGTAATTTCTGAATGATCAAATACTACTAATTGACTATTTTATCATAAGATAGAGAAATTAATAATAACGACCGAAGGTCATACAACTAATAATAGAATTACGGTGAATTAGCCCGTAGACGTCTAAAGTATTCCAAGACTAAGTGAGTTATACTTAAAATATTAAGTATCCTTTCTGTGCCATGTAATGGATCCTATACTAAGTAGCGGTGTGCATTTCCTACGCTAAGTTGTTGATTTAAGTTAGAGACTCAGTAAAATGGAATTTGTACTGATTATGGCTGAACTTTATTCCAACCCCCAAATACCAAGAAACGCAACGCGTTTATTACAATATTTCCTGATATTTAACAAAATTTAAATCGAGAAAATATCTAATTTAATACAAGATCCCGTAATTTTAAACAAATTAAACTCTCTTAAGGTTTAGTTGTTAATGTTTTTAAAAAGGAAATTAAACGTCAAGAAATCTTAAAGTTACTATATTTGGATATCTAATTAGGACCGTCATTTTTGCTTTTCAATCGAATTCGCTCCTGGGTGTTTTTCTATTTTCTTCAAAAATAACACATGTATTTTTAAATAAGGCTGTTTAAATTTTTTTCTTAAGGAAACATTTATGTTTCTTAAAAGTTTTCTCATAATAAATAAAGTAACAAATACAATAGCAACAATTGTAAGAGTATATTAACCTTTTTTTGCGTTCAAATATCTGAGGAAAACTTCGAAAATCTTTCTATCTTTGGAGAAATCTCAATCTTTAAGAAAAATGAAAGGAAAAAAAGAGAAAAAAAACTTTTCTTGAAACTTCTAACCTGAATCGTTATTCTTTCCCGTTTCTAAACAAAAAGAAAAATTGTATTTATTTCTTTTATTCTTTTACTATTATAGATTGCAATACCGGTATACCGGGATACCAAATACTGGTATTTTGAGCCATTTGTACAACTTTGTAATAACGGTATTCACAAATTTAAATACCATTTTTTCGGTATTTACTAGAAATTTTTAAAATTTCTTCCACTCTGTGTTCAGGGATCACCAACATAACAAAATAGTATACGTAAATTAATTAGATTGCGAATACAAAGTTGTATTGTATATTCAAGAGAAGTGATAAAATATGTGAATCGTCCAAGGAGGTGGGCCAAAACTATTCTATTGCAGGTCAGAGCGTTACTGCACACGCGCAGGATTCACAGCCTGATATTTGTATCTGTGAAAACAAGGTTGTAATTGTGAAGAAAGTGCATAACATTTCGGTATTTTTTAAGTTGGTGAGGTTTGTTATTCACATTGTATTCGCATATCATAATTTAGGATTCAAAATTTTTTCAGATTTATTATATATATACTCATAATTAACTCAACTCAAACTCAGTTGTGCCACAACCCATTAAGGCCAAGGCCTATTGTGCCCATTCTATTATACAGAACCATTGGGCGCTTTTGAGGGCAACTTTAAAGAACATAAAAAATCAGTTAATAATACTTAGGTTTGACTTCATTACTTGTATGATGATAACCACAGACAATGGACTGAATAGTGATATTTACACTTTTTTCAGGATTTAAATAAATAAGATGTTCTTTCATTTTTTTGTGATTCCTTATATACTGTAATAATTTTTAAGCCACACATTATTTTTTGTGATGTTTACATAAAACTAGCAAATAAAACAAAGAAACACACACACATGTGTTTTCTTTCATTTTCTAAAATTTCTACTACCGGGATTGAAACCGGTATCCCGGTATTAAGACCTAAAAAATGCCGAATATTGGTATTGAACATTTAGTCCTATATTGCAATCCCCTACTTACTATACAGTCAGCCCTCTACATAAAATTTAATTCCAACAGTAACATAAGTATTTAATTTTCTTAACACAGACTTTCAACAAAAAGCGTAAGGTAAAATGAATGAACTTTAATTAAAACTCTTCAGCGTCTAATATATACGAATATTTCAACTATTTACATCCAATTTCTAAAAGATTTGAGATTACTAGTAGAGAAAATGAGCTGTCGAAGGGGTACATTTTCTAGACAGTTAACTGCCAATAACATTTCACAGCAATTTCAACACATTTTAATATCAAGCTCGAATGATTCAAATCCCAGAAATCTAGGAAATATATTGCTAGTTCAATTCCACGGTTAGAGGAAAGATTGCAAAATTTCAGGGAAATTATAATAAATTTCTACAGAAGGAATGGGAAAAACTAACTCTTAAGTACTGTTTCCTACAGTGCAATCGCTTATTATTTATTTATTATATCTTTAAACAAAGAAAAAATTAAAAATTATTTCAACTTTCACTTAAAAGAAGTTTGTAAATCAGACGATAAACATGCGAGCTCGTAACACCAATTTGTGTTTCAAAAATGAGCTTTCAATTTAAAAAAAATATATATAACGTTCTTTTAAACTTTTTTTTATGCATATATTATTCATCTTTGCATTTAATTTAAATTCGAAAAAAACAGGTTAACTTATTTCTAGATTATTTTGTAAGTGAAATCATTTTTCTTATAATTTATAAAAAAGGAATATATTACTTAAAATAAAAAATGTTCTCTACAATTTCCTGTCCTGGCATTTACAATGTTCCACTATTCACCTCAACGTCTATTTCGTAAATTTTAATTGCAGATTACTTGCAATAAGCTAAAGAGTTAGTATTTCGGCTACTAATTCGAAAAAGAAGAAACAAAGAGTTTGGCTTCATATTCCTTTAAAAACTTTCTTAAACTAATAGAAATGAATACAATTATTTTCCTGAAACATTTTAAATTTTATTAAAAAACATATTATTTTTTTAAAAATAAAAACTAGAGGATGTACCTACATTATACAAATGTTCATACTCAATGCTCCAATTGTAAAGTTGTAATTTGCATGTATTATGTTGGAATTTTCAGCTTTCTCTTCCTTAAATATTCTGTATTTCGTTTGTTCTTTTTTCGCAAAATTCGTTCTTTTTTTCAGTTTAATTCCAAGTTTTTATGATCCATTTTTACTAACTATACTTTATGTATTAGTATGTTTATTATAGCATTACGGAAAGCATTTTTTTTATTTATAGAGATATGAATAAAATAGTGCTAGCAACCACACAGAACTATTATTAATCGAAAAAACGTCCTGGGCATGCGCGAAAAATGCACCGATACTTTTTCTTCTTCACAGATTCGAAATCGGCTTGGTTTCCACAATTTGCACACTTATGAATCTCGGAAAAAGCCAAGAAAATAAATCACGCCAAGCAGTGTGAGATTCTGCACTTAAGACCTTAAAAAGAGGTTCAATTTGATGCACTTTTTTCTCCGTCTTGAAATCTTAAGGCTAAAATAGGATTTCAGGAAAGTTCAAGTTGAAATCCTGATTTTTGGCGCCAAAAACTATCATCAAATGGTTCCAAAGGAAACGTGTTTTTCAAAATGGCCAACTTGCGTTAAATCCTAAGTTTGAGTGAGTGTTGCTAAATTGGCGAAAACTTATTTATAAATAAATTTTTCCAGCAAAACGAAAAACTTTTTTACACAGAAAGAGAAAGTTGAACATAAACGAAATCTTAAAAATATCTGCAATATTTATACTTGAACCATTAATAAAATATTACAATTAACTTGAAGTCTTCAATTTCAAATAATTTTTTGGATAATATCATTGAATATGTTTTAAAAATTTCAAACTATACAATAAAATCTATTGAATATTGCCATTTCTTTTTTTTTCCTTCAAATTTTAAGTTCATCTTCTGCTTTAATTTTTT
>BMAV01011722.1:62417-81523 GCA_019973955.1 Trichonephila inaurata madagascariensis | reverse complement strand
TTCATTTGTATTGAACTCCTCCCTCGATTTTCGAATACAGATTTTAATTTCCACGAAATCACAAACAATTGCAAGTTCAACAAATATAATAATTTCTATTTAATGAAAGTAAAACTTTTAAAACTTAGCAGTAAATATAAATGGTTTTGAATAGAGATTTTTTTAAAGGTTACAAAATTTATTTCTCAAATATTACTTGAACGTTAACTTTATATTTCTCAACAGTATAATAAACGCGTAACACAAAAACCATGCATATAAAAAGATTTAAGAGTTACTTATAAAAAAAAAGTACTTGTTCCTTTAAAACCTCCCAACGTTACTGTCTTTCCGTTCGTATTAATGTAACGTCGTTTGGAATTTTAAATTTTTATGTTTTTCGTGAGACGTCAAAAATGTTCAAAGTTTAATGTTTTAAAATTTAACAACTTGTATGCATCGGTAAATATTTAAGAATCCTTAATTGTACTTATAATGGAACATGTGCGCATTTCTAATAAGTTCTTCTAGATAAATATTTAAAAAAAGGACATAAATATTTTTAAAGGCACATTTTATACATGTACTCTAGCTTGTATCCATGGGGCTATAAACTTTAAAATATTATATCTTCAATAATTTTTGTCGGCTAATGTAAATAAAATGCATGGATGAGCTTTCATAAATTAAATATTTACAGATTTCTAAGAAATTATGTTGAATTGAACGATTATTACTTTATGAAAAATAAATTTATTGAGTTATTTTTTAATGCATTCTTGCTAAGGAGAATTTTTTTTTCGGTGTAGTCCAGGCTAGAGAATATGCATTAACCTCTTAAAAACTCTGTAGCATTTTCTTTTTTTTTTTTTAAATGCAAGCAAAAATAAATGAAGTGCATACATGCGCGTGTGTATATGTTAAATACTAGCAAAGGCATTTTTTTTTATAACGGGATACATATTGGGAACTAAAATCATTATCACATGTATACGTATTTGGAGCAATTTTTCTTTCAAGCAACCCTTTGGAGCGATTTTTGCCTAGTTAGTATAGGAACGGCTTCGAACCATTTTTCCCAGTGAGATAAAATAATTCCTCGAAATTCAGCTCCCTACGTCATGAACAATATGGCGGTAAAGATGGCACACTCGGCTTTGTCAAACGCATCAAAAATGGCGTGTAATATTTTACCCATTTCTGTTTACGACTGCCAACAAAAGCCGAGGGCGGAATTAAAGAAATACTACTGAATGTTCATTTTCCGAAGCAGAAAATTTGGCTAATAATTTTTCAATGTGAAGATAGGACGCGGCAGATGTCAAAGTGTATAGTTTTGCTTACAGCAACCCTTCACTCTAACAGCTACTTGAAAAGGTTGTTCTTAAGAGACTTGAGCTGCTCCGAGACATGTTTAAGAAAAAGACCTTAAACCCTTACATACATGAAATTCGCCAAATGTGAGAGCCGTTTCATGGTGGCACCATTTAGTGGCGGCTCTAGCTACGAAATACTGACGCTTCATTTAATTTTATTTCAAACTCTTATCAGATGTTAAATTTTGCAATGATTTAATTTTACCGAGAGTAGCAGAGAGAAATAGATAATAAAGGGACTTTATATATATATATATACATGCCACACAATCGTATAACATGCGTGCCTACGATTTTCGTATCCAAAAAATTGGGCTTACAAAGAAGGCACACTACCTTTAAGCCACAGAGCCGACATAAAGTCAATTATAATAGAATAGAATGTGTACACCCATGTTGAATTCTAAAGTAATTATTTCAATCTTTCTTCATTCATTTCCATTAAGGCTTCTAATACTCTTTTAAATCAGTAATGAAAATTACATTTAAAGAAAAACATCCGCTAGTTAAATACAATGCCTTTTTGAGCGCTCTAGCTAGAATAATATTTCTTGGCAAGAAACATTAAATTATACAGACCATTCTCTAGAAGAAAATTCAAGAAATAATAATACAAAAAGTATAATACAAAAATACTAATGCAATAGAAATAATATACAAAAGAAATAATACAAAAGTTAACAAATGGAATGTTGTGTTGCATCATATAACAACTACTATATATCTTAAGATTTATATATAAGGCGTAGCCATCTCAGTTGCACTCATTAAAGTATGGTAGAATTGAATTTCGAATGCGTAGCGAAGATTCTATGTACCATTTTGTACTATTGTGGTCTCAAACATCAGATGTGTAAATAATTGAAGATGCGAACGTTATTGACAATTAACTTAATTAAAGAACAATTCAAAAATGATTAGATAATGATGAATCAAATAACAGAAAAAAGTTATTACCATATGCAATTTTTACATAATCAAAAATAGAAAAATAAAGTTCGAATTGTAGCATAGCAATAGCATAAAACTATAGTTTTATTAAAAATGTTACAAGCTAAAAGCGTGAAGTTAATAACTAAAATTTTTGAAGTAACATTAAAAATACTTTTGTAATTGTGTGCACTATAATTCTTACAGTTTTTGAAAAGTATTATAGGAATATATTATTCTTTACAGGCTACACACACAGAATCACCTTTAATGAATTGAGTAAGGGGGTAATTAAATGTAGATAACACATGGTAGTAAATGTGTATATTCAGACTTCCCTTATTAATTATGGAATCATTTCATTCCATTCTATCTTACATTAGAACATCACAATTACACAATTAATAGTAATCGTTGAAAAATTTTAATTTGCTGAATTTTCATATGTAAAAGTAATATATGTATATTAAAAATGCACAACCCCAAAATGAATATAAATACAGCGTCCTTTCATAATGCATGAGGGAATTTTAACCAGTGCATAAAAATTCTATTCCCCTCCACCCCTTCTTTTCTCATAGAATTTCTTAATACTCTCTACGAATTTTTATAAATTTAATCTCGGTCCCAATTGAATAACGAAATATTTCGAAGCTGTAAGCACGTTAAAGTTGTAAATAACGACGTTAAACGAAATTTGATTATAAAATAAGTAATAAAAATAAAATTTTCATTGTAAATAAGATCAAAAAGTTAAGCAAGAATAATTGTAATTCAATTCAGAACGAAAATTTTCTGCTGGTCAAATTCAAGAATCAAATGCAACAAACATCAAAGAAAAAAGCAAATGAAAAATCAGAAGACAGAATTAAAAAATTTATATTTTATTTAATGAAATGCATAGCCTTAGACTTATATTAGAGAACTTTGTTTTCCACTTTGAAAGAGTTCCAGAATTTGCTATGCAGTAAGTAAGTTTATAAGTATTAATGAAGAAAAGAGAGAAAAAATTAATTGCACATGGTCAAAAATGAATTAATTATATATTGAACGCTCATAAGAGTGAGATAAACAATATGACAACATCAAAATATTTAATACCTACAATATTTATTCATTTCTTTCTTAAGTAATGTCATTAATAGAACTAATTGTTCATTGCTATTCCGATTCGCTTACAAAAATAGATTTTTGTTCTTAAATTCGCTGCAATATAAATATACTACTTACTTAATTATATAAAAATTTGTCCTTTTTCTATATTTATTTTAATTTTAGTGTAGGATTTCTCTTTCTCTCTCTCTCTCTAAGCCTATTTTTTTAAAAAATATTACTTGTTTTATTTTCATGTTTCAACTAGGATTACAAAGAATCCCGCATTCATTTTTCTTAAAGAGGGGGCGGGAGGGGGATCCCACTTAGATCAAATCTAGGAACTTTACTTTTATGGCGTATTGGTGAGGGGGGCAAACTACCACAATTCATGTGGTTTTCGAGAGGCGAGGGTGGGGGAACGTCCCTCCGTTTCTTTTTAGGGGTGTGTATGTCACGGAAGACCTTGTGTGAGCACGTTTTCCGACTAAAGACGAAAACTGCCGAATGAGTGTTTCAAACCCGAGCATGACGTTCATTCAAGTTCACTGTCCTGCAAAACATGCCTATATAAGTTTTCACTTCAAAAACAAATCATATATTCAAAAAAATTATGTTTATTAGAGTACATTTTATTTACACATATACATATATGTGCATGTATTAAATAAAAATCAATGAAACAAAAACATTCACTATGAAATTTAATACAAATGTTCATGGACTTGAAAATCAAAACTTTTATAGGGTTTTTGGAAAATAATATGATGCCTTTTTTAGCGTCTTATTATCAACAAATTGTTCGATGTCATCTATTTTATTATTAATTTCACTATTAGAATGTGTGTCTATATAACTGTGCTTACTTTGCATGATGTTCCTCATTTCGAATGACGTGAGATCAGGAGCTGCATTATTCATCTCATTTTCATCGTCGGAGATATTTTTGGGGCTTTGAACCAGCTCCAAAATATCGTCTGTCTGCCATAATAGGGGCTGTACGAACATTATCTTTCTGATGAGGAACCTAAGTGGCTGTTTTTGTTCATTCCCAGAAGGTAAATCTTTTTGTGTTAAGTTATTTTCGTTTCATGCTAAGAGAAAAAAATGCATAGTAGATTACCGGGACCCATGTATTATTTCGTGTTAACCGATATTTCTTCTTAAGCGTTTTCCCGTTAGACTTCACACCTATGAAACATTGTTAAAACATCAAAATATAAGAAACTATTTGTACTTAACTACATTATTTATTCCATTAATACCTTAACTTAAAAACATCAAAAATATCTTATTACCACTCATAAAAGTACAGTCGAACCTTCATATAACGAACCTCTATATTGAGAATTTTTTTTCTAAATAGCGAACTTTTTCCTGGAACCAAGAACACTTCATTATTTTCTTCGTAAAATAACCTCCCAATAGTGAAGTGAATTTTCTTTATAATGAACTTTTTTCTTGGGTTCAATTTTTTTTCTCCCTAACTTTTAAGTATTTCTGGACATTTCAACACATCTCTTTTAACACATTTTATGGTGGTCATAAAGGGAGTTCTGGTGCATTTAAAGATGTGATATATATATATATATATATATATATATTATGAAAAAAAAGCATTTTTTCAATAAAAAAAAATTTAATAACTGAAAGAAAATTAACAGATTTTATTAGTAATTAATTTTAACGACGCATGTGGTAATATATGTTTAGAATCTTTAGTTATAAAATAATGTATGTTTAAAATTACTTGTGTATTGTATGCTTTAAATTAGAAAATGTCCTTAAAATTCATTAATCTTAATTTAAAAATATTTTCTTAATGTTGAAAATGCAGTATATTCCTCGAAATTCTTTTACGGGTTTTCCTTGTAGTTTTACTTTTTTTTTTAGTGTGGCCAAGATATTTAAAATACATTAATATTAATTTACAAAAAGATGTAAATGATGACTTTTTTTAATGTATAGTGAATGAATTTGTTTTATACGGTTTATAAAGTATATTAAAAGATGAACCTCTATATAACGAATTTTCCATAAAATTAACTTTTTTCGGGATTTAGCAACTTCATTAAATAGATGTCCCAATGTATTTGTTATATTTTGTCCGAAATCAATGATAAATATTATTTTACTTCTGATGCGACTGAATGCAATACAAAAATATTGCGTATCTTACAAACAAAAATAATTTTATGAGTTTCGTAAAAGGCCTAGATATGTATTTGTGCTACAATATCATTCCTGATGAGCAACATAATAAGGAATAGCAATAACGGTGAATACTACATATTCACTTCGGAAAACAAAAACGTCCACTGCATTTGGAGGTTATTAGTACGACCCTCAGTATCAGAAAGGACATGCAATCCAGTAATATCCGAGTTAATTACCGACTGATTTCAGAGCAGTGTATTACGATTGGGCTTTCGGAAATCATCGTGTTTATTTGTGTACCGAGATTTTCTCATCTCTTTCAATATGAGTTCTCATTCTGTCAATGACATGTCTTTGTTTATTCAGAACATGCAGTTGTGATCAGTATATGAGAATGAAGTTGATGTAAATACACATTTATTCACGATGCTTCTTTATATGCACAGTATTAGGGATTGCAATACCGGGGCACCGAATACCGGTATTTTGAGCCATTGGTACAATTTTGTAATACCGGTATTCACAAGTTTAAATACCGTTTTCTCAGTATTTACTAGAAATTTTTTTTAAAAAATTTTCCACTATATGTTTAGGGATGTCCAACATAGCACAACAGTATACGTTTTTGTTTTTATGTCTCCCTAACGGTCAAAATTAATTAGACTGTGAATACAAAGTTGTATCGTATATTTAAGAGAAGTGATAAAATATGTGAATCATTCAAGGATGCGGGCCAGAACTATCCAATCACAGCTCAGAGTGATAGTGCGCACGTGCAGGATTCATAGTCTGATATTCGTATCTGTGAAAACAATGCTGTAGTTGTAAAAAAAGTGTACAATATTTCGATATTTTTTAAATTGGTTATTCACATTGCATTTGCATACCATACTTGAGATTTCAAAATATTTTTTTTTCAGACTTATTTTTTTATATACCCATAAATAATAACCCATAATAATGAATAAGAATAAGAATAAGAATAATGAATAAGAGCTAAGAACATAAAACATCAGTGGATAATACTACGGTTTGATTATTATCTATAGGATGAAAACCACAGACGGAATAGTGATATTTACATTTTTTTTTGTGATTTAAATAAATAAAATGTTCCTTTACTTTTTGTGGTTCTTTATATACTGTTATAATTTATCAGTTACATATTATTTTTGTGATATCCACAATCTGTAATAAAAGATGCAAATAAAACAATGATAAACACCTGCGTTTTCTTTTTTTTTTTTCTAAAATTTCTACTACTGGTATTAAAACCGGTATCCCAGTGTTAAGACCTACAAGATACCGAATACCGGTATTGAACATTTGGTCGGATATTGCAACCCTCACAAAGTATTTACGTACATGCGTATATATATATAATGTGTGTGCGTACGTGTGTACGTAATACGTGAAAAAAGATATGTGTATACTCATTTGTATAGACTAAGCCAGCGTTTATCAAATTGTGGCGCAGCCCCCCCCCCTTCTAGAGTGAGTAAGTGAATATTAACGTCGCACTGTTCAGCTACACGAGGGCTTTTGGCGACGGACCACGTAATTTTGAACCATGGTTAAGTGACGTGGACGACACCTGAGCTGGCAGCCCTTCTCCTAACTATCACACCACACCAACGGGAAGACGTTTCAGCTCTCGACAGATTTAACGTGCATCGCTGTATTACACGGTGGGTCTTTAGTGGTACTGGGCTCGAACTCACGACATGCCTGCCATGATCCGATACCTTGACCACTGGGCTACCGCAGCCCCCCCCCCTAGAAAGGTGTGATAACCCATCGAGGGGAGAGTCAGCATGTCCAAGAGTCGAAAATAAAACATTACTTAAAAATATTATTAACTTATTAGATGGAAGCAAAACAAGATACATTCTGACATAATAAGAAATAAAAAATACGCATTTACACTGGTATAATACATCTATAAATGCATCAATATCCACCATGTATTTTTTAATCAACTTAACAATACCACGTTTAACAATTACCATTGACCCCATGAGCTTGTCATGTATGAAATTATGTGAAAAATTGTATACCTATCTTGATGATTTGCACGTTTTATAATTAAATTTGCATTGCAGGTTTACATCCAAGTATACTGAATTCAATACCTTGTTATTGTTTTCATGGGGGTGGGGGGGACGAAGAAAATTATGACTGAAAATTACGACGCAAATATTGAAAGTTTGAGAAGCCTTGAAATAAGCATATACTTTTGGATATACGATTACATATACACAGCTATGTACGATTAAGTGTATATAATCAAAGTTGAAAATGCAATACTTATGTTAAAAAAAGAGGTCTTTAATCTAAACATTATGAAAGTACCTTTTTGGACAAGCAATATAAACCCA
This sequence comes from Trichonephila inaurata madagascariensis, assembly GCA_019973955.1. Lineage (NCBI taxonomy): Eukaryota > Metazoa > Arthropoda > Arachnida > Araneae > Nephilidae > Trichonephila > Trichonephila inaurata. Next base: position 73,611 of record BMAV01011722.1, on the reverse strand, counting down.
AATCTCTATTCATAGAAATATTAAACTTAGTTATTTTTACAAAGGCTGGGAGGGGAGGTATCCGCTGTCCTCCTAAAAGCTGTCCAACCCAAATTGTGCAAATTATGCAACTGTTCATACTCATTTCTGAAATTGTGAAACTATAATTTACGTGTATTATGGCGTTTCAATGGCGAAATATTGGTGATACAGCAAAGTTGGCATACTTTTGGGCGAAAAAATATGGAGATTACAGAGAAGCTTTTGGAAATATTACTGAGTAAATCTAAGACATCACTATTTATGAAGCAAGAGGACTTTTCGAGAAGGTGCTGGAAGTTAGGGGGAGGGGATTGGGATTCCCAGACAAATCGTTTTTGGCGCTCCTCTACAGTTAAATTCATCTTTTTAAGCCCATTTTTTACTAACTGTATATATACCTTAGGTATAAATAAATATATTACAGCGTCACAAAAAACTCAGTAATTAAAAAAAAAATACTGTTTATCACATGAATGTCTTGCTAAATTTCTATATACTTATATTTATAAAAATAATGTAAGTATTATATTATCACAAATTTTTGTACAATATTTTGCATTATCTTTTCCAGTTTTTCTCCTATTCGCGAATTATTTTAGTTTAAAACATTTTATTGAGATGACGCCATGGTTGATTTTCATTAATTTATTGTCTTTTTCAATGAAATGGGCGAGATTTGCAATTAGTTTATGATTACAGAAACAGCAATAAATGTTAAAGGTTAAAAAAAATAGAAATAAATCACTTTGATTATATTTGGATGCAGAAAACTCATTAAAATTATTAAAAAGTACATATTTTGAATATTTTCCGAATTTTTTTTTTTTTTTTTTTGGATTTCATGTTCAGCAAAATTATTCCAAAATATCACAGAAGCAGAAACTCATAATAAATTTGTGTGACATTTGTATAATTTAAAAAACAATGACAACTCTATCCTTCATCCCAAATAGTGCGATAATGCATTTCTACAATAAATATTACATAATTTAGAAAAAGTAATTATTTCTTAATATTACAGAAAATTTATAGCGTGAAGGATTTAACAGTGTATTTTAAAAAGAGAAACTTAAGTAAATGTGTGGATTAACATTACAAAAAAGAAATAGGTTTAGTACTAGAAAATAGCTAAGGGCTGGAATTTTTCCTTTCTTTTGCTCTTTTTACTGAGGGGTATAGTTTGGGACCGGAAAAGATCTGAAGACCCACCCATAGAGATTTTCGTCCTTCCTAGAGAAGGAAAACAATTTAGAATTGGAAAGAAACTAAATTCTGGCCCTTCTAGTCTTTTGAATTTCACAGAGAAGGGAAACAGTTTGAAACTGCGAAAGAATTGGAGACTCGCTTCTTCTGACCTTCAGGAGAGGTTAAACAGTTTAGAATAGAAAAATAACCAAAGTAAGTCGACTGTCGAATCGTCTATTTCTAAGCAGCGGGAACAAGCGATTTGGGCAGTATTTTCACTCCTAAATTTATTTCAGTCCAATAATATAAACAAATAAAGGGAAAGGGTGACGCTCTAGAACTTTGCTCAACTCTGTAATCTTAGCTCTAAGCATAAAAGTATATTAAAATACTTTTCCTCCCTCAAATGGGGCTGCGGATTGGTATTTTTTACCTTTGCAGACCTAGTACCCCAGGAGTTGGTATCCCTTTTTAGTGTGACACTACATAGGCGACACCAATGGACTCAATTCATGAAGTCACATGATAAAAACAAACACGTGGTTTTCATTAAATTCAAAACAAACATTAAACTAATTGTAATTGTTGTTCTATTTGTAAATCTCAGATAAAATTTAAAATTTCATATTTGGTAAAGATGTTTAAATATGTTAGGGGAAAAAACTCCTTCAAAAAGATTTTTTTTAAATTTAAAAAAAAAATCATATTTTATGTTTATACTTTTAAATAAAATGCATTTTGTATACATATGTACTTTTTAAGAGAAGGTTTATGCAAAGAGAAAAACCCGGCAACACCGGAGCGCGTGAACTCATTAGCTGGAAACACTAGAGTTTTATCGTGTGACTATGACGTCGCATGAGTTTTTGGATTGATTGGCTTGAATCAAGTGGCTTTCACTATCATGTGACTATGACGACACATGAATTGAGCCCATTGCCGTGAGTAATTTTGACGCCCAGTTTTCTCCCCAGAGGGAGGTACCTGAACTCTGACGATGCGAAATTGTCCTTACAAATTGAATTAAGATATTAAAATACTGTGGTGCTTTTAATGCTTTTTTTTAATGCTTTTTTTCAATTCCTACTATTAGTTTACACTCTCCATTTACACACACACACACACATATATATCTTGTTAATTTTCAATTTTTTATAAAATACTTTTTATTCACCCATCCACTCAAGTTCAGATTATTTTTTAAGAGCTTGCAGTTGATATAGTTGATGACACTTGATATAAATACAGGTTTTTCAAATACTGATTCATTGACATTTGAATGATGAATGAATAAATAGTAACAAACAAAAATTATTCCGACAATCTATATAGAAAGGAAAATGGAAAACTCTTTTCTATTTTTTCACTTAATAGTGTGAGTCTGTCACATGTATATACATATTTATATTAATTGTAATTATTTAATAAAAATTAGCTAAAATAAAATTTTTCTCTTTTGAACTAAGTAAGAAATGACTTAATTTTGTTGTTTCTTTCTGGTTTGTTATAAATAAGATTTATAGTAATTCAATTTCCTTTTTTTTAATGATTACATTATATTTTATCTAACACACAGGCAAAAAAAAAGCCTTGATTTTAAAACTCAGCAATTTTTATTCTGCGTAGAAAGCTTTTTAACTAGTGCCTGTAATTTTTGGTGCAATTTTCTCCTAGTGAGTTTACAGAACAAATGATCATTCCACACACACACATACACATACAAAGATTCGTTTACTCAAACAACTCTTGTTATGTTTACTCTTGTTCGTTACAAAACAAACAAAACGTTGCCATCGCGCAGAAGGTAATTACAGTCGATGAAATTGGTGAATTGCATAATAAAAAATAATTAGTTTACGCAAATACATGTTGAGTAGAAATTGTAAATAATAATATGAATTGAATAGAAATTAAGTACACGTTATATAAATGAATATACAAATAAACAATGATAAAAATATAATTTGGTTTATAATAAAAATACAATACCCTCCAAACATATGTAATTTTATTATATATTGCTATTGCAGTATTGAATTTTTGTAATTCCCTTTTTTCTCGATGCTTTTGTAGGATTTATTTTTTCAAATTACATTTAATCATGTTCCTTAAAAGTCAATAAAATGTTATAGTTTTTGATATTCTGCATAGAACAATCGGAACAATGGAGAAATTTTCGTATAAATTGCTATATTTGCTCTTCATTACTATTTAATACTATATTCATTGTCAGATTAAATAATTTTAATTAGGAGATTTATCTTTATAGTAAATTCGCAGCATAAATAGCTATATTTATAGCATATATTCACAGAATAAATCTCAGAAGGCCTTCACTCATTTTACGGTGTTCAGACACAACCATCAATGTTTAAAATACATGTGTGTTAAAGATTATTCACAAGCACTCACTCGTCTTACTCTACAGCCGAAATAATAACTAATCTCTGGTCGGCTCTTCAGCAGTCAAAACAAAACTAGGTTCGGGGGACTATTCCCCTTGTATAGGGCTGAAGAATCTATCGAGCTAAATAGCTAAATCCGATTACGTCACTAACCCGCGATCACTCGCGCAGGGTTTCTGTACACCCCAGCAACAAGAAAATCCTCCAAGGATTCTAAAAAGAATGCGCAGAACCACGATTTTTTCTGTAGCTGCACATTTTAGGTCATTGAACCTACAGGCCTGATGCAATCCCTCTTTCTCGAACGATTGGAATGTAATGACCTTCAAAAGTTTATCTGGGGGGCTGAGAACTCCCGCGAGAAGTTGAGCATATGTATACAGTCTGCTCTGAATGTTTGGAAAATGATTAAAATATTATTTTTCTACTTTCTGCTATCATTATCTCATTAATTAAAAAGTATATTTATTACTGGTATATACGTTTTACTGGTTTATAAAAAATTATAAAATTATGCGTTTTAAAATGAAAATTTTGTATGTTAAGTTTAAAAAAATTAATGTTATTCTCATTTATATGCAATAAATTTAATAATTTTATTTGTATAATACAAAAAACATCTTGCACTTTATAAATGTGTATCATAATGACTTAATTTTTTTTTTCATATTTAAATACACATGTTAAAAGTTTGGGGTGTTCTCTACACCCCGCGAGTAACGACGGTAGCAAAAACACGCGCGCGTGACCGCGGTTTAATCGTGCTATTAGTAGATTTCTCCACTAATTTCCAGAAGAATCCACAAGGGCACGAACTCAATAAAAACGTTCACCAACATGGTCACCATATCGCCAAAATAGTCACCAAGTCGCCAACATGGTCATTTGATGATAGTCAATGATAGTCATTTTGACTTCACCGCCAAGATTTCGCCAAGTTTAAATTGAATCGCCATTATAATGTAAGTATCGGCATTGATTGCGTATATTACAATGAATCAAACACTACAGATAATAATAATAATAGTGTATTACATATTCAGTTATAAATACGGTATAGAATAATCCATTCCAACCTAACCTTTGCAGGATTAATCGCACATCATCAAAAACAAAGTTCGTTAGTAAATATGTGAGAAAATTATAGATCCCATGACATTATACAGATCATAGAATCATTTATCGGAAAATCATTAATAAATTCAAGACGAACTCTTATGCATACGAAGTTATCTAGAACACGTTATAATTCGTGCATAAGTTAACACCTTTTTTTGTCAGTTTCCTCCTTCCATCTGTGTACATAATTCATCTACGCAGCGATGAAATTTCCCTGGATTTGTTTTTGCCATTTGATAATATAAAGGTTTTGAGGAAAGATTTCTGCTTCCTTGAATTCTCTTCTACCTATTAAAACGGTTTCTTGGGATTGAAAACTTAAGCTTCCGCACCTGTTCCTGTCTTTTATTCTGAGCATAATTCTTGAAATCGGAAAATAGTTAAAGGTATTTTTCCTAATATAGCTGATCAGAGAGAACTATTATAAGGGCACACTATAGATAAATAGAAAGAACGCATTTTATTTTCTTGAACTCATTTTATATTCAGTAAATAAAAGAATATGTATCTACATCAACGAAGAAAGTATATATTAACTGTCCCTATTAAGTTCCTTAAGTTTAATCTCGATTAGTAAATAGTAATTATGTTAAACTCATCAAACAATCTCTTAAAATATTCATTCATTGTAAAACTTATCAGAATTTTAAGTAGTTATAAAGATATATATAATGATGATGTAGCAAAATTAACGGTGTGTGTGTGTGTGTAAGATTTTCATTTCTTTTAGCTAGTGAGAAATATAGTTCATATCTACGAATTATGGTCGACAAAATAAATAGTTTATGTTCAAGAGGGACAGTAAGACCCCGTTTAACGCAGGGTATACGCTCCATCAAAGTAGAGCGTAATATGTGAAACAGCGTTATAAACGAAGTTATCTCATCATGTAAATAATGGGGTTGGGGAAGATGGGTAGAAAATTGTTACGTATTTTACCATTCAATTTATTAATTATGTGTTTTATAACAATAAAACAAAAATGTATTTCTTACAAATATAGAAACATAATAAAGGAATATACGTATAAAAATAAATAAAATTCTAAGTCAGTATGTTTACATTTCAGATCATGCAGTATCTTCTGTATTTGGAATTTTTCGCTTTTTTTATCAAGATGGCATCTAATGTAATTTGCGTTTTCCTTTTGCGCTCTGTAAGAAGTTGTTGGTAAGTGAAATAAGGTATCCATAACGCCCCGTCTTGCTTTTGAACTCCTGTCAAAATTTGCTCCTGCTTTTTTTTGTTTTTTCTTGTTGCTTTATTTTCGTGTTTTTTATTATCACCCATGATAAAAACTATAAATCATAATATTTGTCACTATAGCAATCATTATATTACATAAATTTATATTTACAATAACGTTAACAAATGTTTGAAACTATAAAACTACGTTCAAGTAACACCGCTGGAAATAACAAACACAGACAAACTGCTTCGGATATCGGGAAGCCTACCGCTAATTCGAGGAATTGCACAATTCAAATAAAAGAGCGTTAAACCGAAACAGCGCTAAAGGAAACAGCGTTAAGCGGTATCTTACTGTACAGATTTGGTCCTGGATTTCGTGTGCAATCATCCATTAGGGTGTTGTTAATCAGCTTCAAAATTTATAAATTTACGAAACTTACGCAACATACAGACGATCAATTTCGCCTAATAAAATGTCGATGACAATTCAAAATACGTCACCAAATGTTGTCACCGTGTTGTTATTGTTTTGAGTATGCGCAGAAACGTTTTTACTCTAATGGTTACATATCGCAGCATTTGGCAACGTCTTTTGATTTGAAGATATTGGTCGATATCTTCAAATCGATTGGTATGTATTAAATTTACACTAATGGTAGCAGAGGAATATTATCTCTCTTCCCAGAAAAAAACAACTTTATTCGGATTGAAAATAAGATAACTACAACAATATATCTAACGATAAAGAAAAATTTCATGCACTTTACAACAAAAAATTCGACGCACCAAGGATAAAATTGGGTAGATGGGATGTACATACGAGTTATTGTGCGAAATTAACAATGATGTACAGTGCTGCGATGACTTCATGCCACATATTTCAAGAATTGTTTATATGATGTTAAATAATAAATCATTGTTAAGGTATCCGACTACGTTCGAAACCAAGATACTGAAAAAGCGTATAAATGGATAATATTTATGATATTTAGTGTCACTTAGATTAGAAAATGTATATAAAACTGTTTAAAGAATAGTATTACAATAAAAAATTATTTAAGTACAATATTTCGGCTAAAAATTAACTTAGAATAACCTTTTTTCAAAAAGTTCTCCTTTTGTGAAAAATGCTTCTATTATAATTATATTTTACCTGTATATAGCTCAGACATCTGTACAGAGGCTCAACTAGAATTTTTAAAAAATTCACATTATTTTCAGAGTTACCACCAATTAAAATAATTATGGCGTTTTTTTCTTAAAATTGCTCCCCTCTGTTGTCTCTTTATAAAATATGGATAAACCCACTTCTAAGTTATATATTTCAAAAATTCTAGTTGAGCCTCTGTAGAGAGGTCTCAGCTAGATTCAGGCAAAATATTATATAATAGAAGCATTTTTCACCAAAGGAAAACATTTTGAAAAAAGTTTATTCTAAGTTAATTTTTTGCCAAAATACTGTATTTAAATAATTTTTTTTGTCAAAATGTCCTTAAAACCATTTTATACATGTATTCTAATCTAAGTGACACTAAATATCATGAAAATTATTCATTTATGCGCTTTTGCAAAATCACGGTTCCGAACGTAGTCGGATACCTTAAATTTTTTTGTATTTGCTTTTAATGCAAAAAGAACCATAACCACCTATGAGTAAACGATAAATCCAATAAAAATTGTTAAATTTATTTTGCTGAATTTAAGAATAAAAATTAATATATATCGCTGTGAAACAAAAAAAAATAAAATTAACAAGATTTTTTAATTCAAAATACTTTGTAAGCTGATGTTTTACATTCATCCCTTTTCCCTGGACTGCTTCCAAATTCGAATCAAATATTAACAAATCAATGTATTATTTACTCATATAGTCTCTGTATTTACTTTTCTTTTTGATTTTGTTTTTCAATAAACACAAAAAAAACAAAAACAAAAAAAATCTGAGTATTTTTTGTAGGTGATTTTTCACAAACTCGCGTATAAAAAATAAAATATATAAAGCTTTTCTATGGATCAAAATAAGTTTATGTGCTCTAATATTAATGTTTACCTTATATTTCTTACTATAAGACAGTGGTCCTCAACCACTGTGCCATTGCATTTCTGTGTGCCGCCAAATGTCTTTTAAAACTTTTACTTTAACTCTTTAAAATTATTTCCTAAGCTCTTATATCTAAAAAATTTATTAGGTTTGTAATCCATTTGTGAGATAAAGCATATAGATGGACATGAATTAACCTTGAAGAGGAAGAGCAAATTTCGCTCTCAAAAATTAAAATTTAATTTCAAATCATCCGAAAGATCTAATTAATTTATTTTGAATTAAAATTAGAGACGATTTTCTCATAATAACCAAAAAAAAAAAAAAAAAAAAATTTAAAAAAATATTTTTAAATTTTTAAACAATGTTAAATAGGGGTTTTTTATATTAAAAAAATAAAAAAATAAAAAAAAAAAAAAAGATCCATACATTTAAAAGTAGAAGACGAAATGAAATTGGCATTCTCATTTTTACGACCCAATATAAACAAAATTATCAAAAATTCCTTAAGCTCAAATTTCGCATTAAACGCATGCTTATAATTTATTTGTAATTAATAACCTAACGCAGTGGGGCAACATCCCGTAAGAGCCAGGGCCTACTGTGCCGAACTCAATATACTCGAATTTGGGCCCTGAGATGCATGAGCAGATGTTCTGGTTAGGTGCTCAATCTGTCTAGAAATCCCCCATGTTAAGTTCCCAAGCAAGCCTGGCACTAATTTATCGACCCACTGAAGGGATGAAAGGCTGAGTGAACCTTCCCCAGCATGGGGTTAGAACCTCGGACTTGCGGTGAGGAAGCGCGATGCATTAATCACTCAGCTTCTTACTAATTAATAAGTNNAATAAAAAATTTTTTGTTCTTTTCGAACATATTTTTTTTTATTTAACATTAGAAACTATTATCATTAACTATTTTACACAGTGTATTATAGTTAAGTAAAATTCTTTGAAAATTATTTTATTGTTAGTGTGCCGCCAAATTTTGAAATTCTTAAAAGTTTACCGCAACAACAAAAAAAAAAGAGAGAATCACTTCTCTAAGATATAGCTTAGTTTTACTAAGAAATTTCAATAAGATTTTTATATAAATTTAAAAATTCCTGTAACTTTTCTTACTGTTACATTTCTACGAATTCCTGCAGCTATACAAACTATTTAAATTTTTTCAGCTAATAATTTCAAGAATTAAAAAAGAAACTTATTTATCTTCTCAAAATCTAAAATATTATTATCGTAATCTTAAATAAAGTGTTTGTTTTTCAAAATGTTATTTCTTTTTATTAAAAAAAAATGGAAATAAAATCACAATACTTTTCAGCATACTTTTTTTTTTAGCAAAACCTCTCCATGACCTTTGCATGCAGAAATACATTTAAACTAACCAATCAGGTCCTTTTTTTATGATATTAGAATATTTAGAACAAATAATTGCCTTCGTAAGAGAAAGTACTAATAAAAAAAAATCTTACGAAAGTAAGAACTTCATCCCTAATGATGATTGACCGCATTTTCCTTTGGGCTTCATTACTATTTAAGCTAGATTATCTTCTATATTACTTCATAAAATACCCCTAATGCTTCCTAAAAATACACTAATCGGAATAAGTAGTAGGGGAAACCTACATGTGGTATACATCAATTTACTAATATCGCATGGGCTTCAGTAAGAGGCTTTACTTTAATCAAATTAACTAACAATATTTCAGTTTCATTCTATTCAATTTCCATTTTATGTCATGGTTATTCTTTTATATCCACGGAGGGCATTGATGAGTATTACTCTAAAAATATCGAATTTTTTCTAGGAAAAATTTATACGGTTGGAATCCAGAATTTTTCATCTAATAAACGAATATATAAGCCTAAAGAGTGGATATTGAATGTTTTCTCATTTCATATTAGAAAAAAAATACAGTTTTTAGATTATAAAAGAAAAAAAAAACTTAATTAATTGTTTGGGTTTTGACATATTTTTTTTTCTGAAATTAATAAAAAAAAAAAAAAAAAAAAAAAATAATACAGTTTTAAAAAAGACTAAAAAATACCCTTTTATCTTTAATCGAACTAAGTTGTAACTTAATCTTTTAGTCGCCAAACTTGAAAATGGGATCTGAAATTAGTCACCAGATGCGGGATGAGATCTGAAAATGAGAAATCGTTAATCCTGACGATCCTGATCAGGACAATGGAATAAAATTATGAAATTATTGTATTGCCATCAGTCCTGGATAAGTGAGCAAAATTTCGAATTTATCTGGCCTTTTTAAAGTGGGTAAAAATTAAATTCAAAGATTCTTCGTTACATACAAAAGTGGATCTTATAAAAGGATGTTAAAAACACTTCAAAAAGAATATAAAAGAACATCCCACTTTCTTACAAGAGATGGCCTTGGAGGTAATATTGTTTCGAACAAATCAGCCAACCAACTTAATTTTAGAAATCTCTATTTTACCAGATATATTAATTATTTAAAAATACATAAATTTTAGGTATATGCAAATAAAAAAGTTGCTAATGACAACAAAATTAACACATTGCACACGGTATAACAACAATGTGAGTTCAAGCCCTAAATATCGGAACACGATTTCCTATCTACGAAAATGAAGAAAATGCAGTAGATTTTTTTTAAATTACGCCCACATAAAAACAGCAAGAAAATTATTTTAATTAAAGAAGAACATGTCTCAAAAATTTCTTCCGTTCGTCGAACATGTTTCTTTAAATGCTGGTACAGCTGCTGGTTTCGAAATCCTTTTTTTCTCAAAATAAAAGAAAAAATTGTAGATTATTTCGCTTCTTATGCAGCACTGAAACACTGGGGAAAGGAAAAAATTAAATTGTTAAATCTTTTAATGACTTTAAACCTGAAGCGAATCCTCTTTCTTTAGGATGGAACTGAACTCTATTAAATTTCTTAACTTGTTACGAAATGACACACATAACTCTTATTTTACATCAAGTTGTGCAGAATTAGTCTTTATTTTTTCACATGTAATCTCTTTGTTATGCTTTTGAGGCGTAATTACAATGAATGTGTGTGCTGTCTCGCTATAAATGCATTATTTTTAATTTATTCATAAAAAAGGAGCTTTAGAAGACAAACAATTATTTTTACGATTTTTTTTTATAAAAGGATTTTTTTTCTTTTTTTAACCTTTTAATTTAGATGTAGATTCTAGTCTTGAAAACAATTTATTTTACTCGTTAAAAATTATAGTTGCAT
>BMAV01011722.1:37452-62195 GCA_019973955.1 Trichonephila inaurata madagascariensis | reverse complement strand
AGAGGAAAAATAAATTAATTTTAATTAATTGATGACTTTGCATGCTCTTTTACACAATTTTCCAAGATAGCGAAAAAAATTAATAAAACTAGATAAAAAAAATAATAAAAATAATTAAATGGAAAATAAAAAATATTAATAAAATAAATAAAATATTTTTTAAAAATAATAATAAAGTAAACAAAATATAAATAAAAAATAATAATAAAATAAATAAAATACAAATAAAAAATAATAAACACAAAAAATTACAAAAAAATAATAATTAATGTTGCCAAATAAAGAGTCAATAAATGGAGCACGTTTAATTTATGAAATACTAAGAGTTTATTCAAGGAATTCATATATCAGTGGGCTCAATTCACATGTGACGTCACAGTCACATGGAAATGATTAATCACGTGATTCTAGCCAATCATTTCAAATTCTCACGTGACGCCATAGTCACACGATAAAAATTATCCTGTGTTTTCAGCTAATCAGTTAACGCATTTCATAGTTGCCAACTTTTGCTCTTTGCAGAAATTTTCTCACTGAAAAGTACATATGTATACAAAATGTATTTATTAAAAAATATATACAATTATTTTGTAATTTAAAAATAATCTTTTTGATGAATTTTTTATAACATTTAAACATTTTTACACAATTATGAAATTCTAAATTTTATCTAAGTTTTACAAATAGTACAACAAGTATAACTAGTTTAATGTGATTTTTGATTTCAATGGAGAACACGTGTTTGTTCTTTATCATGTGACCATTACGCACTGAGCCCAATAAAAAAATTTTAAAAATAATATGGATGCCAGGAACATTGAGTCAATTATATTTGCAATGTCTAAGTATTCATTTAATTCTAAGAAATATGTAGAAAAAAACAAGTATAGATATACTCAATAAATGCTCGACGTAATTTTTATTTGAACACGTATGTGTTGTTGTTGATGCCACCTGTCTGACGTAGTCAGAACGATCCCCACGAAATACATCGTGGCAAGGGGCTAGAAGTACGCCTGCCATTGGCCTAGGCCTTGAGCACCATACAGGTGACAGTACGAATTAGCTCGCAGAAATTCCCCGAAGGTACGATAGATGGTGACACCACCTATCTCCACCTCCACAATTTTGGCATGGAACTGAAGGGGAGGGAAATATTCTCCAGTCCCCTGCACTCGTGATTCAGCCCACAAGACTTTTGAACTCAGTGATTCTCGGAGGGTATTTGGTGGCACGTGCATCGAACCCAGGCCTTCCTTCTAGATACCGATGCTCTGTCCACTAGGCTGCCCACGGCCCGAACACGTATGTAAAAGTCGTAACTGAATACTGGGCATGGGCCGAAAAGTGAAATAAAATAACTGATGAAATCAAACAACGAAAAAAATGGGAACATTTCTTCGGAACCAGAAAAAAAAAAAATATTCGGAAATGTTACGCAAATATTTAATGTGACACATTATTTAGATACTTATGTTTCGAAATTAGTTTTAAAAGCTTTTAAAAGGTTTTTAAAGAAAATTATATGTTCTATTACAGTGGTTGGCAACCTTATAGCTGTGGTGTGACAAACCAATACACCAATATGATTCTGAATGGCACGAACTAGGGAATATTTGAAACTATTCGATTCTCTCGACAATGCATGTACAGTTAGTGATTAAAGGACAGGAATAAAGATATTTCGATTTTTGTATTCTATTAATTATGCATAGTTTATATAAAACTATTCATTGACATAAAAATAATCAACACAAAATATAACTGTCCTTTCAACATAAATAAAATATTAAAGTTGTACATATACTATGTATCTTTTAAGAATATTTTTTTAAAAAAAGAAATAAATATAATCCTGCAAAGCTCTACTTAATATCACAATATCAGGGGTATAATTTGCGACTTTCAATTAATAAACACATGATTCTGAAGTTCTGAAGTGACTGATAAATTCAGTTCTTAAGCAACTATGTGGATTCAAATATATTTCATATGAAGAAAAAATTTGTCTACGTATATATGTAGAACCATAAAAGGGAAGCAGGAGCATGCAATTTTTTTCAACCAATCAAATCGCTCTGGAAATGACATACAGAAAAGTTGTGTTCCACATACGCAAATCTTTTCATAATTCCGTAAATCTGGCATTCAATAAATCTGATGATTTTTTTTTTCACGACGCAGCAATACGTGATGCTCCCTTTTACAAGTATTACACAATCGTTTTGAATAGTTGGTCCTAAGAATGAGTCCCATTTAAAAAGAGGGTGCTTTTTTTCTACTTAAATTACACTAACTACACTCATGCAGATTCAACAGAATCGTTTTATGGCAAATAATTGAAAGGAAGAAATAGTCTTTATGCTTGAGACATAAGAGAAGAGGCAGATTTAACTTAATCTCATAACTTTGTAAAATGCCACTGAGAATTGCTTGGCGTGCCACATGTGACATGCATGCTATAGGTTGCCGATCTATGTTCCAGGTGAAATCAGTCGCTATCTATCTTATATCTCTGTAATTCTGAAAAAGAGGTAAACTACACTGCGCTATTAAACACTACTAAACTTAACTCCATGGTGCAGCAGCCTCTGAGGGACAAGGCTTACTGTGCCCATCTCAGTATTCATGACCTTGGTAATTGAGGGACATGAGCAGAAGTGAAACCCCCAATATTTAGTGCCAAGCAAGCTTGGTTTTCATTTTTCGACCCCCTGAAGGGATGAAAGGGTGAGTCAACCTTGACAAGCCCAGGTACAGGGCCGTTTTTAACTTTCCTGGCACCCTAGACAATTCAAATTGTTACGCCCTCCTCTTATTTCCAGAGCACCCACCTCCTTCAGTTCTTACATAGCCAGTTTTGTTTCTCGGGAGATATTTTCTTTTAACTCTATGAACTCTTTTCATTTTCTTTGTTTTAGCATTATCCACCACCTATAGACCCGCCGTGTCCTGATCTGGGAACCGGCAGTCGAAGAGGTAGGATAATCGCATAGTTTGTCGATTGTATTTAATTACTTTCATTTCTTTCCTTCTGTTATCACGGAACGCCTACTCAAACTTTTGTAAATTAGAATAGTAATTTAATAAAATCGTTTGCAATTACCGTATAGAGCACACATTACTGTATGAACTGTTTTCAACTTGTTATTTATCCTCCTTTTCATCGCTTATCATTTTACTATCTTTTACTTTTAGTTGTTTTTTTTATTCTTTGTTGAGTCACTGTCATTGTACTTGTATAAAAAAGGTTTTCTTTGAGCTTTAATCCTTGTAAAATCATTAAGGATGTCATTGTAATCCATTTCCATTATAATCCCATTTTGAGTGCATAGAAACATGTAATTGTTAAGCTCTTTTCACTTTCCATAGTAGATCTCATTTCAGTATTTGCCCTCTTAAAGGCAGAAATTGTTCTAGGGGGACTAGCTACGGGGTGGTACATTGGCTGCAATTTTAATTGTTTCGCTTTTTCACGCTTCTTTCTTTTTGCGGTGTCCCCTAATCGTGTGTGCCCTAGGCATGGACCTATAGTGCCTAAGAGAAAAAGCGGCCATGTCCGGGTATTAAACCTCGTACTTCTGTGGCGTGGAAGCACGATAAACTACCACTCGGCCACTGACCTTCATAAAACCCTGTTAACAAACTAAAATAACTTCAGTTGACATTTCTACTGCTTTATTTTAATCTACGTCACACTCAGAAGCGTTGGACCTTGTAAATTTGAACCACGGTCAAATAAAAAGATGACACCTAAGCTGGCATCCCTCTCCCCAAACTACCACATCACTCCAAAAAGATTACCTAGAGTCATGACAGATTTAATTTGTATTAGCCCCTCTACACGGAGGTTGTTCAGTTACACTGGGAGAGAGAGGGCTGTTGAACAACGCTAGCCACGAGTTCGCGACCAAACACATATATTGAGAGAGAAAATCATGGGAAATGCATTTATGATTGCAACGAGACCACGGAATTTGCCTCCGGATGTGGTGACGATTATTACAGTGCAATTCTGTGCTTCAGGGTGATTTTCAACTATTTAAATATAATTTGATGGGAATTTCAACAATCACCATCATGAAATGCTAACGTGATGTCTATATAATTAAGCCAATTCGAGATATGCTTTTAATCTTTAAATACACTTAGAAATGTTGATTCTAATATATAAATGGGTATTATATTATAATTTCCACGTTAAAATAAATTAAATTTAAATATTTATTGCAACATGTATCAAGTTACAATAATTAAACATTAAATCTGTTAATATAAATAGCTACTTGAATTTATATTTTATTTACTTTTATGAAACTCGACAAATTTAATTCACGAAAACATTGAATCGTTTAATTCCATCACATTTACACAAAATCATTTATCTTCAGTGGAACAAATTGTCACATTATTTTCATGAATACAAATGCGTAAGATATTCAATACCACATTTTTTCTTTCTGTATCTTTAAATATTCTTCTTTTTAATGGTGGTTATTTAAAGTAGACTAAAATAATATAATTATTTAAATAACGTAAAACTACAGATATTTTATAAAAGCCATCAAGATACTTTAAAGAATGACAAAACCAAAAACGTTCAAATAACGGGAAAAAAATATATAATGTACAAAAAGAAATCGCAACTAAATTACTAACAGTTCCATTACTGATTATTTTTTAATCATAACACAGAAATATTGTTCGCAAAAAGATCTTGAATGAGAATGGTCGACAAAAGGTCTTGAATGAGAATGGTCGACAAAAAAGTCAAACTATATATTAACCTCACCATATAAAGCAACACGAGGGCTATTAGCGACGGACCTTGTAATATTAAACCATGGTTTTGAACCAAGTAAGATACCTGAGCTGCAACCTCAGTCTCCAAATTACCAACGGGAGGGCATTGAGCTCGACAAATCTAACGTGTGCATCAACCCCTTCTACACGGTGGAGATACAATGGCACCAGGACACGAACTCTGCGACATACAGGCTACGAATTCGTAACCACTAGGCTTTGACAACGATTATTGAAAACTGAAGTATAAATAATAGAAAGCTGTTTTAAAATCTCACAAGAAGTTTTAATAAATTAAAAATGATATTGAGAGCCAAAAACATTTATTCGAAAAATTTGAGAAGATTACCGGTTTAAAATGAAAACGAAAGACGAAAGGTTGAATGAATACTTTTTACACTCACACACACACGTATATATGTATATATATTTATGTGGCAGGAAAATGATTAAATTAGGAATTTCATCAAATCCCTAAGGGAGATGATCAATTCACGCAAGATGTTAAAATAAGTTCTCTTTGAGGTCATTTCCCTGATGTGAGTAAGTGATTTGATCAAATTCAGGAACTGTTTTAGTGAACTGATGAAATGAACAAGTCAGCATTTGTAAAGCTCTGTTTTCGCTTGTTACCAATCCCTTTTGCCTCCCCCTTCTCCTCGTACGTGCCAAGCAGCAACGGGCTTCTGACGTGACGCATGAAAACAAAATGACCTAAATATCATTTTTTTTAGTTTTATTTAGTTATATTCTTTACATTATTATCTTTAGATTGATATATCGCATTTGTATGCCTGAAAATTAGAAACTGTATAAAATTTAAATTGAAAAATGTAAACAAAAACAAATTAGGGAATTCGACCACGCCCTCTTTATAGATAAGAAAGAGCTTTTTGATAATTAAAAAAAAGCTATTTTGAAAAAGGAAATAATAACTGGAAAAGAGATGTTGCAAATAAAGCGGGATATTTCTGAAGTACTACAATAAGGTATAATTAAAAAAAAAAAATGTCTGAAATTCTAATACAAATATCCTTAAAAAAAATAGCAGCTATCTAATTATTTTGTAAATTAATTCCGAATAAATAACTTGTAATTCAATGATTATTGTTGCATTAATTACTACTTTTAATATAATGCACCATATTTGCTAAATGAACGCTTTTAAATTCTTGACAATATAATTTCATCATTTTACTGAAACAGGCCAGGGCTTTGATTAAATCACTTACTTTATTTAGAGGGTAATCATCTACAGACTTCTTATTTTAACATCTTGCATGAGTTGATCATCTTTCTTAGGGATTTGATGAAATCCCCAATTTAATCATTTCCCTGCGACATATGTAATGGTAGACGAGTGGGAGATTTTATTTATGTATTATATCCATGTTAAAGCGATCTATTTCAAGCTGTTGAATGTAAGAGTTAATGTATTTTGTTGCAGATAATCCAATTTATTGTATACTTACACACACACAAACATAAAAATCAACACCATAAAGCACAAATAAGACATTTGCGCCTAGGACAAGAGAGAGGTGGATTTTCCAGAATGAAGCTGCAACAGAAAGTCTTGGAATCCGAGTGATTTATGGTAGAAAAAAATAGTACAGTAGAAAATTAAGTAAGCTTACTTTAAAAACGCAGAGCAGTTAATTTTCAAGAGACACGATTATTCCCATTATGTGGGAAGCTAATAATTAATTATTTATGTGAGAGTCCTAAAGGCAAGGACCATTACAAATTAAAAAGTTGCTTTGATAAAATTAAAGAGATTTAATATATATATATAGGAAGATATTTACTGTGAGGGAAGAAAACTCTACAAAAGAGCACTAAAAACTTTAAAAAGTTCAACTAAGATTAAGCATACAGAAAATGGTTCACAAACTTACCCAAGTCTTTTTAATTAACTTTAAAAATCAAAAATTTTAGACTTTTTCTAAATAAAAAGTAAATAAATATTATTCGCCGTAAAAAAATATGTAGAGGGAGAAATTTTATTTTACAAAAAAAAAAAAAAAAAAAAAAAAAAAAAGATTTGTTTATAAATCTTAAATTACACAAATTTACATAAGAAGTAATTAATTATTATTCCCAACTAAAATATACTTCAATTGCTTACAAACTATATCTTTGGTAAACATTTATTAATTTCAAATCACTAAATCAATTGTAAATATTTATTTTCACTCATATTTGCTTACAATTACAAAAACAATTTCTTATGAAATTTTTAGGTATTTTAAGTTCAGAATAATGAAATGAATACTTGTGAAACTCATAAACAAAGTTTAAACTTCAATTAGTTGTTGAGACAAATTTTAATTCCCAATTAAAGACAACGAATAAAAAAAAAAGAATCAAGCTATAAAACTGTTTACTGTTTTTTTCTTTTTCGTAACAGTAGCTACATTTATTCAGAGCCACAAGCGAGACCATCGTATGTTCACTTCACATCAATTATCACCATTTTACAGATGGGAAAAATATTACATTAACGAATGAAAATTAACTGGAAAACATAGGTCATAAATCCTTAAATCACAAAAAAGAGACTGAAAAGAAGGATTAAAATAGAAAACTTTCGAAACTGCCATCAGAGATATAACTTGTCTACTTCCTCCCTTCGCCTGCTTAAGAAAACAAAAATGTACATTTCTTAACAGTTGACCCTTTGATGATCTACGACGGGTAGTGCAACCAACACACACACACAAACACAGACAAAAATAATAGCGCATCGTACTATGAAAACGGAGTGGACGGATGAAAAGTGCGCAGTAAGGTTTTTAACAGGGAAAGAGAAGATTACGATGCCACCCTTGAAAACCAAAAAGAAGAAGCTTCGTGACTAGCCTATAATTCACAACCTATTTTCCCTTCAAAAATTGACTGTATTTTATCTACCACTATAGAAAATAAATGGAAAGGTGACACACACACAACACAACACACACTTAAATTAGTGAGATTAATGAAACATTAAAAAGAGAAAAAAATTGTTTTTAATTTTGTCAAAATAACGAATTATTCAACGAGAATGTATAAAAACTATATGCCAAAACTCATATTACACCAATTTGAATAACTCAAATTACGGTTTAGTATTAGAAATAGCGATATATATATAAAAATTTCCTGTTTTAAATACATTTTTAAACCTCGTAAAATTTAGAATGTTCTTGGGACATAAATATTATAAATATTTTTAAGTTATAGTCATATGTCACATTTATATAAGTCAGTGATTCTCAAACTTTCAATATATTTGCAACCCGAATTCCAAACATAATTCTAATCATGCCCTCTTCTACAATAAGAATGTATTGGATTCAATAAAAATGTACTTTAATGGCAGCTTATGAACAGAATTCATTAATCTACCTAGTACATTCACGGAAGACAGTTATCTTTTTTTAGGGCAACGCCATATAGGCGGATACCAATCGCCGCAGTTATTTTTAACACCCAGCTTCCTCCCTAGGGGAGGTACTGAGCTCTAATGATGCGAACCTGTACTAGGATTTAATTTTGCCTAAAGCACCCCCCTAGGGATGTTTTGCATGCCGTATAATCATACGACATGGACACTGTCGATTTTTTCTGCATCATGAAAATCCATGGACTTAGGCCGGGGTTGAACCTACAACCTTAGGTACAGAAGGCCAGAGACAAACCAACCACGCCACCCAGCCGACTAGCTACAATATTACTTTGATTATAAACCATGCAAATTATTGAGGTACGCGTATTAAATTTTATATATGACAATCCAATAAAAGGCACTTGTAAGTATCAAATTTGTTTTCAATGTATTGATAAATCTGTTAACAAAATATTGTGTAGTACTGATAATTTTTAAATATATTATATCCGAGTAATATTTATTTAATTTTTATTATGTCAGAAAGTATTTAAATTTGCTTCCTTTCAGTAAATTTTAATACTTATTTTGAATCTTTAATTTTCGCCTATTCAAAATCATTCTCACCCTTCAAAAATATGTCAAACCCCCTAGGAGGCCACGCCCCACAGTTTGATAAATGCTGCTATATATATCGTTAGACTGATCGGGGTTCTAGGATTTTATGCAGATCAGTCGCAAAGAACAAGACAGTTCCTTAAGAACGATGAGAATTTATTGTCGAGGAAACAATCCTTGAAATACAGGATTCAGCAGTAAAATTTGCAGAATAAATTTCAGAAGGTCTTCGCACCTTCAACAGCACTCAGACACAATTACCAGTGTCCAAAAATACACGTATGTAAAATATTATTTACAAGTACAGCCGAGCTATCGGTATCACGGTCAAGCAAATTTAATAATCGCTAGTCAAAGCAATGCTAACTTATCGCAAGTCAAAACCGGACTGACTGACTTTCGGCGAGATTTCTCTATTTATAGGTCTAGGGGATAATTTGAGAAAGATCCGCTTGCGTTATTGGTCTTGTAATTAGTGGAAATCTCTACTAATTTTTAGAAAAATCTAGAGGGTCCCGAACTCGCCAAAAATAATCGCCACCAAAATGGTCCTTAAAATTGCCAAATTGGTCGCCAAGTTCACTTTTGTCGCCAAAAATGATGCCAATTTAGCTCTATCGCCAAGATTTCCCCAAGTTCCCATTGAATCACCCGTATAACGTAAGGGACGGCGTTGTTCGTGAATATTACTATTTTAACATAAAATAAATATAACATGGAGTAATAGAAATGCTTTACACATCCAAATACTAATTATTTACACTATTGTACCCTAAATTCATAACACTATAAAGTAGAAAAGCGACTCACTCGCTCATCACGTGACCTCTAGAATTATTATACCTACAGACTTGAAATTTGGCATTCATGTACCTTTTATTAAATATAAATCCGCTAAGAACGAGTTTTACAAAAATCGACCCTTAAGGGGGTTGCGAGGGCGTTATAGACAAACATTTTCGTTTCTAAGATNATGTTGTAAAAATGTATTTCGTATGAAATAATACATGAATGGAGAAAATAAGTAACAAGAGATGTCAGCTTGCGTGTTCTATAATCCATTAGTAGAAATATTTTTTTATAGTGTTTCCAAATTATATACTCCACAACATAAAAAGCTCCGAAACTTTCTAAGAATTCATTTTTCTTTTCGTAGATGTCTGATAATTTATTATAATAATAATGAAAATAGGAATAAATCGTAATATATTTGTTTTTTGCACACACATAAAATTTAAATAAGAAAAACTGGAAATGTGAATTGTATATATTTTTAGGAAATTCCCAGATAAAACAAAATTCATATCATATTTGCATAAAATCATAATAAACTGTAATATAAAAAAAATCACAAAAAAAATACTAAGAGAATAGTGCATTAAGACTTCAGAGAATATATAACATGTACAAATATACATATCACAAGCTTCTTTCATCAAAATCTTAAAATTATATGTAGAGAATCACAGATTAATTTCATACGAACTTACACATGTCATTAGAATCAGTTGATTAGTTTGTCTTTAAATATTGTTCTCCGAATATATTTTAAACCTAAAAGAATACAACTGTATTATTCTATCCTATTACTTAAGAACTAATTTTAAAACACTTGAATTTGTTAGAAAGATATAATTCAGCTCTACACACAAAAATGTTACCTACATTTAATGTTTTTTATTATTATCTATCTAAGACTATACCCAAATCTAAAATTCATTCGAAGTATGGGTTTTTTATTCTGGAATGAAGTTAAGCAACTGTTTATGGTGGTAACTTCATTCAAGAATTATTTTGAAAATCAATGAATCCTTATGAATATATTATCAAATATATTAATTAGTAAAATTCATGTTAAAATTTAACACGGATGAATACTCATAAAAATACAAGCGTGTGGTTTTAATGCACTTGATATATTTCCACAAGTCACATATTTAATAATCTTTTGTAAAGCATTAACTATCCATAAAAGTAAGTTATGCTCAAAATATGTTCTTTGCTACATACAAATTAATATTATAAGCTCAATTTTTGCATTTTGTACCATATTTCATTTCATAAGTGTAGTATCCATAGGTTTCATGCTTAATAGTGAATGGTAATTCTTGGTTTCATAGTTCCATGTAACAATTTGTAATAAATCTACACATTATAGCGCTGTACGCACAATAATAAAAAAAAATGCTTAAAAAGGACATTAAATGACCATTATTTTAAAAGTAACTTCCAAAAAATTACTTTAAATCATACAGAAAAAAAACACCGTCCATCATAATACTTTTTCGTGCTCTTGTAGTTTTGTAGTTCCAATACTTGGTAATAAAAACAAATCAGCAGTCACTATCTTCAAACTCAAAGATGCATGAAATGAAGGGCCCAAATGCGTTGAACGTTATCGTTGGTATTAGTTTGTTTGTCTTCGATTTCTATCTTTCCACGTCTGTTTACATATACATCAGACTACGCTCCCTTGACATTTCAATTCTCGCAGTCAAATATTTGCGTCTCATGTGTGCATTCACTTTCCACTAAAACAAGCGTATACTTTTTTTTTTGCTGCCACTCTTCAAGCATCAGCACACATCATGGGTTTAAATTAAGGTTCTTCACAACTTTTTCAACACAGAATGCCGTCAACGGCGACGTCTCTTCGTATATCGTTTTCCAAAACATCTTCTACGCGTGACTTGATGCGCATTTTGAAATGCTGAGTCGTATATACTGAAAGAAAAGAAATAACCTTTCATTTGAAAATGCTTTCGTTCAGTAACTTATAGTGCATTTATCTGTCAGTACATTGTTGTATTTTGTTTTACTTTGATACATTTTACTGTTGGAAATATATTTTACTTCAAAATTTTTTCAATGTTACACTAAAGTTAAGATTAATTTTTACTGAGCTGTTACATGAATTATTTATGATGCATGTACAAGTGCCAAAATGTAGAGGTAATTAAAATAAATTTTAAAAAGCCATATTTGTTGTGAAATGATATATAGTGTTTGTGCTATATATAAGTTTTCTTACTATTTTGAGTAATATGAAAATAAAACCTTATAAATTTGTTTTACTGTTAAAACTTAAATCACATCTGCTTTCTCCTTAAATGAATTAAAATTAAAATTTTTGGAAATTCTTTTTTTTTTCTTTTTCTGATCCTTAAAAATAGCTTTATTACAAAAAAAAATGAGAAATAGTTTTACTATGCGACAATTTTTGTACTTGCATGTAAGGGAAATATTTTTTTAAATTCATACTAAATTTATCATAAAAAAATATAATACTGCTATAAATATACAAACCACAATTAGAATAATTTAATAATGATTTTAATGTATATTTTTCTAAATTTCCACTTAAAGAAACACGTGATAAAAATAGTTACATTTATTATCATTAAAAAAAATAATATCGTTATCAGTATTAGACGTGCGGAATAGAACACTTTAAAAATGTACTTAATATTATCTTATAGTATCAAAACTATATTATAAGATTTCTTTAAAAAATTTTATTTATATCTTGAGGCGAAAATGGCATAAAAGTGTTAATTAAAATTTAGACAGTAATGTAAACTAATCAAATGCAACATATTTTTCTCTTGATAAACATCAAACTAAGAGTAGCAATGAGCTAATATTCGTTCACTAGAGAATTAAAAACACGGATAAATAAAAACAGTACGCTCACTAATTATTTTATAATTTGTGTATCAATAAAAAAAGATACACGATTATAAATTACTTATATCTTACATCAAAAGTTTCATTCGCTTTTCTTTAGTTCGTAAAAACTATGTTTTTATATCCAAATCCTCTCTTAGTTTGTCTTAGTAGACAATTTCCTTACTTATAACGTTATTTAAAAAAAAGAAAATAACTAAATATATCAAACGAAATTATATCAAAGATATATACAGCTATCTAACTCAATCTATTCTATTTATATCAATATATCTATCTCTCTATATGCACCACATAATTCTAATAACCTAATAACTTTATATTCAATGTATGGCAGGCATAAAATGATTTATACTGATTGTGTGTCAGTGAAGAAAATATAACTATCGATACATAAAGTAAAAAGTTAAAAAGCATTTATTGTTACTCTAATACGTATTCACAATACTAATAACAATCTTTAAATCAGCGTTTCTCAAACTGTGGGGGCACCCCTTTAAGAGGCGTGATGAACCTACTTAGGGGCGCGAGCATATCGAAAAGCCAAAAATGAAAGATTTAAAATAACTGTCAATTTACTAAAAGGAATCAAAACAAAATACATTCTGACAAAAAAAAATACACATTCACACTGATATAATATACTCATAAATGTATCAGTACTGCATAAAGTAATTGATAACTAATTCATAAATAGTAAATTAATAAAAATTAGTAATTACTAGTGACTCCCATGGGCTTGTCATAAACAAAATTTATTACTAATCTTGATAACCTGTACTGTTAAGCATTAAAGTCGCATTGTAACCTTAGCACCAAAGTACAATATTATTGCATTCAATACCAGATGAAATATTGATTGAAATTGCGTCACAAGAATGTAAAGTTTAAGAAGCACTGTTTTAAATAGTAATTATGCTTTTAATGAAAATCATAAGCTTAATTAAAAAATTAATATTCCGAATTGAAAAAAAAAGTTTAAAACTAAAAATTCAGAAGCTACAAAGTAAACAAAATCAAAAGTTTTTTGTTTTTTTTTAAAGAAGGAAAAAATTAAAAATTTATTTATGAAGTTAAATTAACTAACATAAACATACTTAATAAACTATACAAAATATTTAGATAGTTTATACTTCGGCAACCATATCCACCATCCTACTACAAAAGAAAGCCTAAGCCGTTATTTCACTTTCCAAACACCATATATGAGTAGGCGGAATGCATCCCTCGATGTTGTTATATAAATATATTTGCAGATTCTTATATTAGTTTGCGGATTTGAGAAGTTTTGAGTTTTGATTGAAAACTTTCCCACACGCTCACTCCTTCCGTCTGTAATTTGTCATGAATTTCCCGACTCTTTCCCCCTTATTTCAATCGACTACAACCAATAAACGTCAACTGCTAAGATCCAAATGCATATGAAGCGGCAGACTTTCCTAGACAGATACTCTTCAACCCGGTTTGTTTCCGGCAAATATCCTCCAACGAATCAGAATGAATTGCAGTTAGGAACCGAGGTTTGAATTGTGGACCGAAATCCCTCGGAAAATGAAATGTCACTCAAACGGAAGTATGACCCTTCCGAGAAAAGTGGTCTTAAAGTTTAATATTTTAGCTGCACTTATATATAAGGAAGGAGGAAGTTCTTCAAGGAGGACTTCTTTTACTTCTCAAGGACCACACATTCATATCGTTTCATATACCCGGAGGAGACAGTGTCTGTCTGTGATTGCTCTTGTCTATCCGTTAAGTTCAATGACGAGGTAAATTAATCTTTTCTTGAAAAATGTCCTTGTCGGAGATTTCAAGAAGTACGTAAATAACAGTGGCGTAAACTTAGAGTTTCAGAAATTTTAAATGTTTGGCATTTTCTATTGTGTTGTTTGTTTTGCTTTTAAAGCAGTACTTTTTTCGAAGATTTCTCTGAACAATATTGTTATCCTGAAGAAATTTATTATGAACTAAAAATAAAACGGTAACTAATCCACACATTAATTTTAAATAATAACTTAAAAGCATATTATTCAGAAACCCCGAAAGTAATTAACATATGAAATGAATTTATTTACGCTCCAGGACTTGAAATAATTCAGATTTAACACTGAATTTTTAAGTGTAGTGCTTTATTTTGTTATGCATGCCTAGAAATACACACAAATAAGTTGTTTAAAAGTTTTATGAATACACTGAATTCACACAGAAGTCTATCAAATAATTTGTAGAACAACATATATATTATTTTATGAAATTACAAAAAAACTGGGCTTGCGTTGTTTCAATCATTGTCGAAAATTATAAGAATTTGATAGAATTCTAAGAATTCTTATATAGAATCTAAGAATTTAGAATTCTTAGATTCTTGTTTTTCTTAGAATTAAAGATAACAAGTAATTTTAAGTTCTAATATAATTATTAATCTATATTGACTCAGCCTGTTAAATCGAATATTTGGTCTATTGAAAATGCAGGACTACTGAATTAGTAGAAAGCAATTAGTAGAAGAAAGCAATTAGTAAGTTGTCAAGCAGGCAAATCTATAGATGATTTTGTTGTTCTATTGTAAAAATTATTAAAAATGAAAAAGTTTTCAACAATCCAATATAAATTAAAATATTAAAAAAGTATTTAATGTTAAGTCTAAATTTAGTATGAAATGAAATGTTTACAAATATTTTATATTAAACTAAATTAAAAACAATTAACTTATTAATAATGTAAATTAAAAACAATTAACTTATTAATTATGTAAATTAAAATACAAATATTTTAAAACTGTGCAATGTGACAAGTACATTAAATGAGCAATTATCGATCAAAAATAAATATAAATGCAATTGTTCGTTTTTTTATACAAACAATTGTCATTCAATTTTTTTCTGCCACATAATGGTAAAAATAATGATTTTTTAAACTATAAAGAGAGGAAAACTACATAGATGATAGATGCCAAATATGAAAATGTTAATTTTACTCAAAATAAGTGTATATGAATGCAAAATTATAAGCTCTAATTCAATAAACAATATATTTTTGAATCACATTCTTAGAGGTACGTCAGAAAACAACTAAACCTCTCTCTAAGTATTAATCCACTCTAATATAAAAGTCTGAATCAGTAATCGGATAGTTCCATGCGCAGTTTTAACCCCTTAAATGCCGACTAAAACTTACGCGATTCCTTCCCTAATGCTACAGATTTTCATGTCGGTGCACGTATGCAGTGTATTGGAAGGAAAAAAGAAAAGGCACACACACATAAGGAGGTTCACCCATGTGACGGCTTATTTTTAAAGCATTTTTAGGAAATTGTTGTTGACGAACAGTAAAATGATAGAACTTTACATTTTTTTTTATCATTTATTTATATGTATCTTAAGAATATGTATATAAATTTGTAGCCAAATATCCAATAGAACGTGAGTTATAGCGCTCTGAACACACTCGCCTCGAAAAAATAAACGCTTACTTCCTCCACGATTCCGGCTTATTGGTTTATCTGAAATAAAATTTTAAAAAAATTAACGGAGTTTTAATCTAAAAGCGTAAATGCTCCGACTGAACTATTCTCAGTTGAAAATATCAAAAATTGGATTTTTGGTAGACCTCTGAAGAAAAAGTTTCGAATTTCATGGGGTTTTTTTGTTATGTTTTTGTTATAAAAAATAGAAATATTTTGAGTTTTGGAATGAACATACTTAATTTAATGCGTATATATGTGTTGGGTTTACTCTATAAATTTGAAATTATTCGGTCAAACTGTTCTTAAGATATCATGGAGAAATTTTGAAAAACACAGTTTTGCGAAAAACGTGTTTAAAGTTTCAAGCCTGATTAAAACAATGAAAATTTTAACTTAGCGCTACGAACAGTTGCTCTTCTAACATCTGCTTCTTTATAACGACTTCTAATTTTAAATCACTTTACCACCGTATTCTAGACATGTTGAGGAATCAATTTATGAAAAAAAAATTGATTTTTGGCCCCATTACGTGGGTGAACACCCATACGGCAATTTTTCTCTGAAATAAGTAAATCCTTCGCAAACACTTTCAAGGTCATTTTGTTGCACTCTAAAGCCTCCGGAATAGTCTTACATATAGCAGCGCAAAGAAAAGAATCGTATTTCGGAAAGACGTATGACATATACATTATCGGGGAAAATATTGCTGTGGTTGAGCGAGACGGATATATACGCCGGTGGCAATTAAAGGTTTAAGTAATTTTCTTTTAAACAGTGATTATCATAGAAGTAATTACAGCAAATAACATCTTAGATGACTAAGTAATCGTAGTGAAGTCAGATTTCAATAAGCAAAATTTTAGGCTACCCTTATAATTTCAGTTTCACAAAACCTATACAAAAAAGAATACAACTTATTTTTTGAGTGAAACAGAAAAATTGACATAAATAATTACCGCTGAAATCTCAGTCACTATAGAAAAATTTTCCAGTTTCAAATTACTGTATACAAACCGGTTTTCTATTCAAATAAAAATATATATTTCAATTTAAAAATGTGCATTGCATGCCCACTTAATTTGATTTTACAAGAAGGAAATAGCTTCTAAGATTCAACATTTTCCATTTAATGTTTGTGACTTACAGCATTGAGTGGATTAATATCAAAGTACGAAAACATTTTTTTTTTAAATTTGAAGTAAAATTTTTCTTATTATGTAATTATAATGATTATAAACATTTTGAGGAGCAAATATGAAGAAAAAATTTAATAATTTGTTATAATTAAATATACGTATTCATGCTCATGTAATTAAATGATTAAAAACTAAAAGCAGTAGTACCCATGATTGGATGGCAATAATTTCAAATCGAATATTTAAATCATCAATTGATGAATCTTCTCAATGGCGGCGATACATATTTGCATATTTCAATGAAAAGAGTGTTCATCTTACGATACATATTTCATAACATTCATCAATGGTCCATCAATGCACATTTTTTGGCCTCCTTCCGTTTGGCAATCAACAGACTGAAAGCTATCAAGAAATATGAAAAATGTATAGGGCCTGGTACATATCTCGGGAAACAATGGCTTCAAGGTGATGTGCCAGGAAGAGTGAAATTACCGATCCTAATATATCATAATTATATCTTTGAGCTATAACAACTGTACACAGGATTATTAGAGATGATATGCTGTCTCTCCTATAAATAGTAATATTCCTCACCTTCAAAACCTTTAAATAAAATGTTTTTTAAGCTGACTTCCGTGAATTATCTAGAATACTTTCCAGCTGCTTGGCCAGCAAGGTCAACACACCTGCACCCATGTAACTTCTGATTGTTGAGTTTTCTCAAAGGTCGTGCTTATCAAGGTCGTAAGGAAGAGGAGAAGAAAGCCAACAATGACTGCTATGTATTGGTCAAATTCCTACTGATAAACTGTGGTTGGCTTTTGATAACGAAGTGACTGACAAGATATGCACATAGATCTCTCGAATGTTCCTGGCGTTCATTTGTGTGTTATTTTATTTTTAAACTGTTATACTTCTTTTTTACTTCTCCATAGTACCTTCTGTTAGAGAAATTTCAAAATATACCTTCATATCTTCAAAAAAAAATATTACTGGCTGAATCAATTCAGTATTCAGTCAGTTCCTATGTTTTCGTAAGATTCACTTTTATAGTATAAAAATTAAGAACTCGACATTGGATGAGAATACCACGGGTTAAGAGGTTAATCATTGGCTGCTCCAACATTTCATTATGCTGCACTGTAAATTCCTTGCAATAATTCTTTTTTGCAGGATTTGTCTCGCCGTAGATCATACTCTTGATTGAATCTCACTTTAGTTAGGAGTACACATATGGCCACATCCGTTTTAAATACTTTTCACCAGCATGGAATGGTTATGCGTCGTCATACCACATCATCGCTAAACGTAATGATTTGGTGCAGCAAGAGATATCAAGATAGAATAAGCTATAGGTAATTGCACGAGCAATCAGCTCGTCAGTGAGTTTCTGGAATCAAAAGTCGTATTTTTTATTCAACTCAACCTTGAGGCTCATACAGATGTTAAAAAAAAACTCTACGTAATGATCTTCCACATAGTACTAAGAATAATCAAACTTTTATATTCGGTAGAACAGATACATCTTCCGTTTCCTATTTATTAACTGAATATGTCAATAATTGAACAGGTTGAGACTTTTATCGGCATTATAATTGAGACACTTGTTTCGTATCTGATGCAAATGAACCTTGGTTTAGGATTTGAGTTAAATGTCAAATGCTCTCCCTTTGATACTCATTCAAAATATATCTGATTTAATGTTATGTCACACAGAAGTATTTATGGAAACGCGTAGTTCTATTTTACCAGATACTAATTTTTGACATTTAATGTATTCTATTTTTTTCGTAATTTATTCGATATTTGCACCTACTCCAGTTATTTACGAAATAAATTACATTTAAATCTGATGAATGTGTTCTGTTTTTATAATTTTTTATAAACACGAGATTATATCAAAACTGATAAGACATATTAATAGTAATTTTATTGGGAAAATTGATTTATAATCTTTACCAAAGAATTCCTTTTTTTTTGGTTATAGGGGTAGTTTTGTATAAACTGATTACAACGGGTGGAAATGAATTGTTACATTTTTTTATTATAAATAACATGAAAATATATTTTTCAAATAATCTAAAGCAGTGAGCAGTGCTTCTAAAACTTTCTATACTTACGTCCCAATTTTCAATCATAATTTTCATCACCACCCTCTCCATACAATAACAATATATTGAATTCAATAATAATATACTTTGACGTAAAGTTACAATACGACTTTAACTATAAACCATACAAAATATCAAGATAAGTATAAAATTTTGTCTATAATTTTATGGCATGCCCGTAGGGCCACTGGTAATTAATAAACTTGTCCTTAACTTAGTACTATTAGATTAATTATGAAACACATTGTGCAGTACTGATACATTTATATGTGTATTGTTTTAGTGAAAAAATGCAAATTTTATTTTTTATTATGTCAGAATGTATTTTGTTTTGCATCCTTTCAGTAAATTAATAATTTTTTAAATAATATTTTATTTTCAACTTTTTGATATACTCGTGCTCCCCTTGTAGGGTTATCATCCCCCCCCCCTAAATGGGCGAGCCCCCACTGTTTGAGAAACACTGATCTAAAGTCATCTATTCGAAAATGCAATTTTTCCCTAGCTTTAATATCAGCCATACCCTATTTTGGGGCATACAGTTCCATACTTGGTCACATAAACACAATCAGCAGTAGTGAGCATCCGATCAATAATATACATTTCTTTGAAAATCCCTTAAATATCCTAAATCCTAGAATCAGTTTCACGGTCTTCATTGTTTGACAAATTGAATCTTCTTATATAAGTCTCAGCGTAAAGGAAATAAATTCTTCGAATGTTTTTCAAGCTTTAGAATGTCACTCATTCATGTTCTTTTTTCCTCCTCAAGATTTAGTTATGTGGTTCAATTGTTTAAATTTTTTCATTACTTTATGGGGAAAAAATTCCTTGATCAAATAAATTAGTTTAAATATAATTATTTAACATGAGTTCAAAAGAAAAGTACAACTGACTCTAGCATGAAAACAATACTAGAAAATGAATAAGTAAAATAGAAAAATTGATTGGAAAAACAACCGTAGATGTGTAATATTAGGAAAATAGTAATTTATAATTATAATGTTATTTTCTTTAGAAATCGTGTAATATATTTCTTTCATATATGTTTAATTTCAAACAATTCTATAAAAATATTTTTTTTTATTCTTGTTTGAGAGAAAATTATTCTTAATATAACAACAATGCGATCTACCGGAATTGATTATTTAGTGAATTATCAGAAATCTTGAATCCAAAAAAATACGTAGAAGTTCTGAGAACTATATTGGTGTGAAGGAATTCAAATGACCCAAATGCACGAATATAAGGTATGGAGATATCTTGTCAGACAATATGCTGCAATCGTTGATAATTTCTATCCTTCAATGCATGGTGTTGCTAGAATTAATTCAGCTGAAGTAGTAAAGAACATGCTTGAGAAACTGAAAGAATACAGTGGATGGAGTTGTTAGAATGCTTCTCTTATCTAAATCCGAATGAATGTGTTTCGGATTCACTTGAATTCGCCTCCATTTTAGTCCAGAAATTGGAAGATATACCGTAAAATACGGTGTATAACGCGCACTCATACTTTGAAGCTTCACATTTTTTATTTTTAGGTATTTTCGCCGTTAAAAATACAAATTTAAAAAATTAACACGTTTTACAAATAATTCCGAAATATGCGTGGGCTATTATTTTATGTTTTGAAGTCATTTATTCAAGGTATTGTCCTAAAATAATGTATTTCTAGAACTACAGCCTTTTAAGGCTGTCTTCGGTTAATGTTAAAGAATAGGACCAGAATTCGGAACAGTTTTTCAGATATAAAAGAAATGAAACAATAATACGATATTCTTGCTGCATTATCCTTTAAAGAGCAGAATTTTTTGTTATACTTCCCGTTTTTAACCGAGTTCATTCATTTTTTCTGGTATAAAATGTGTTTCACGCTTTTTCTCCTATACCGTAATGTTAAATGGGCTATGCTTTCACGTATTATAACAAAACAGAAAGTATTCATGGAATATTTAGGCATTTTTAAAAATACTATATTGTTAACAGGGTATGAGTTATAATATAGCAAATTTCCATAGAAATTGAGGTTTTTTTTCTGTCTGAAAATGTGCTTCGCGTTTAGTTCAAGCTCTTGTACTTTTACCTAAGTCAGCCTTAAGGTGTTCACAAAGAAAGTCATTTTTATTTCGATATATGTCGAAGTCAAATTTTTTTTTTATACTCATCTCTTTTATTTTTTTATTTTTAAAGCTCTCATTTTCCTACCCGGCGTATAAAGTGAACCCACAACTTTCCATCTTATTTTTTGTGTTAAAAGTGCGCGTTATACGCCGGATTTCACGGTACATTACGAAAAATGAAAAAAAAATATTCTTATCAATAACCTCATTGTATGCATGAAAATAGTTGCGCAACAGTTAAGGTGTTTGAGGAGAACAAACACCATTTTCAACATCCGAAATCATTTTCAAACAATATATATATATATATATATATATATATATATATATTTACAGATAACCAAATTATTACCTTGGAGCACCTTTTCATGTTCCTTTCTTTGTTTCGAAGAGCTAAAGCGCACATATTAGTTTGTTGGCGTCTTCTTTTGTATATTGCGTTTTATACATATGTACCTTCCATTTTATGTCCACGCACGGTTTTCTCGCATAATTTTATACTTTGCGTACTCCTATAATTGTCTTAGCAGATTGTATGAATTATTGAACTTTTCCACTTTTTTATTTCTATAACGACAATTTTAATCAAATAACTGCTGATTAAAATTTATGCGATTCGCTCCCCAGTCCTGCCGATTTTCACAACGGCGAGGGTGTACGGTGTATTGGAATGGGAAGGAGGGGAGGGAGGGGAGAAAATAGACAAATCCTTCTTTAAAATAATTAATTCCTTCTTAAGCAAAATCAAGGTCATGTTATTGCATTCATAAGCCTTCGGAATAATTTTACTGATAGTAGCGCAAAGAAAAGATTGTACTTCGGGAAGACGTACATGTACGCCCGGGGCTGTTAACTCACTGGTTGAATGAGCCGTATATATGCGCCGGTGGCAATTAAGGGGTTTAATCATTGAAAGGAAGCAATTGTGCATGGGTAATTGAGACGCATATATCAAACATTCTATTACTTAAAATCAATTTGTTTCTTGAAAAAGATGCATGAAATGCATCACACAATGAACTTATTATTTATATTGATAATATGTAGATATATTAAGAAATATTTCTTTTAAGCTTTCACTCATACAATTAAAAATAATAATTAAATGTATATTGTTCAATAACGTATTCGTCTTAGTTCAGCACATATTAGTAAAGAAAATAAATTTGAAAGAATACTTTACTGTGCGGTAATATTAACCAATAAAATAAAAATGGTATTACGTAACATATGAAACTGCCTCACTTAAACTGTATTTGGTTTGATATATGATAGAGTTATTTTTTACAATAAGTCGATATCACTGTATAAAAAAATGATGTGAAAAATCTAGCCCTCCTTTATTCAAGGGAAAAAAGCATGTATTCTTCAAAATAAACTGATAGAATAATCGTTCAGCGAAAATGTAACTTTTATAGCTTAAATTCTTAGATCATAATTTTGTAAAACTGAAGTATGTTTTCCTTGACAAGAGTAATATAGCCTTGCGTGTGGCTAAATGTACTGGTACAATTTTTTGAGGAAAATTTATTTATTTTTTGCTAAAATGTTAAAAGATCTTTGAAACGAAGTAAAAGTAATTTACCAAATTCGAGTAGTTTATTCGTTTTCTCTGTAAAATTTAAAACAACGTATGACTCTTCAAAAGACAAGTTGTTATTTTTTTCAATGTGTTAGTATTTTCATATATATATATAAAAGACAAAGAAAACATAAGCGACTCTAATTATTGAAATTAAGATTCAGGCAATCAATGCAAACAAAAAATATTAAAAAATTAATTTAATATGAAAGATAAATTGAGGGATATTAAGTTATTTACACCGAAAACGGATTAATATTTTTTTAATAATTTATTAAATGTTAATACATTTCTAAAAATAATATTTATGTATAAGCTCGTATTTTTCAATTTACTACTTTTATCGTTTAAGTGTTTAAGGTTATTTTTCTCTATTTTGTAATTAGATATATATTAGTATTGAATATTAGTAAATTCAAAAGACAAGAATGCATTAAATACTTCTTAATTTTTTAGCCATTAAATTCATGGTATGCAATAATAAACTGAAATTTTACTTTATCTTACTATAAATTTGTATATATTTAGAAAGGAAAAAATTAATGTATCATAAGAGCATATTTAAATAAAAAAAATTTGGTTATAAATAATTTACATTTATAAACATATAAATGATACGACTATGCAACATTAAGTACAAGAAACTTACATATTTCAGAAAACGAATTGAAATCAAGATCTATCGTAGTGGAACTTTATTCTTTCGAAATAACAGTTTTGTATTTTCGTGAACCAACAGAAGATACATCTTTTATAAAAACAAATAGTTGTCACACGCACGAAGTCTGGAGAAAAGTTATAAAAGAAAATATCGCGAATTCCAGCTGTGATGGAAAAATGTAATCTCGAATGAAATCCCATGAAAAATTTCGAATCATTAAAAATATTGAACGAAGACGACACGAAATTAAATTCAATTTCACGCTTTGCACTGCGGAAACCAAAATAGAAATAGGGATGGAATACGCAAATATTGATCCACAATGTGAACGCAATATATTTCGTGTTCGAACAAATTTATTTCTTTCTGCCAATTTCTATTTAGCTTCTATTTTATCCGGGTGTCTTTAAAGTAATAGATTGCAAAGCTCTTCCAACTATTCTTTTTCTTCGTCTACAATTTTTCCTCACGAATTTATTTAAATGTATTTGGTTTCAGCGGAGATGGATTCGCGTAATTTATTTGTCTTGGACTTTGGCAACGCCTCACAGAACGGAAATCCTCTATTGAATTTCATTCAAATGGGATGAACGATTTTAAATAATATTTTTTTTTTCTTTTCAGTCGGATGATATATGATTTTGCATTAGATTACAACCCTTTTTATATAAAAAGTATCCGTAGTTTTTTTTTTTTTTTTTTTAAATAGATTTCCCACATGACAAGTTCTGAACATTTAGCTCAAAGTCATTTGATTGCAGTTTTATTTCTTAAAATATTTCAACGCTTACATAACAGAAACATATTTTGTGAAAAATAAATGTATAATACTGTACTTAATATGTGTATCCTGCTGTCTAAATAAATACTTTCTGTCAATTTTCTTCTTCACCGTTTATGTATGCTTTATGTATCTTACAAGTAAAATAACTTTTAAAACTAAGCATGATGCACCTCGACTGAATATACCGTTTCTTCATTGATTGAAGCCTTAAATGAACAATAATTTATATACTTTCAAAAGCAAAAATTATTGAATGAAAACAACGTGAAAACAGAATAAACTAAACGTCAAATTTGCATCATAGTCCCAAAATTATTCGATGAGCAAATAAGTATCGTTTCAGCTCCTTTGTACAAAATAGATAGAATTAACTCAGCCTACAGTTCTACAAAAAAAAAAAAAAAA
>BMAV01011722.1:3284-37352 GCA_019973955.1 Trichonephila inaurata madagascariensis | reverse complement strand
GTTTATCGCGCCCCCCAGGGGGGCGCGCCCCACAGTTTGAGAAACACTGGACTATACGGCAAGTTTCTGATTTAAAAGACGTAAAAGTCATTTTCATTCGACAGAGAATAAAAATCGAACAAGGTCTAATAAATTTATAAGAAAAATATAATTTTTTGCAACAAAGTGGGAGGAGAGAGATTTAAGAAATGCAATTGAGCATTGAAATAATATTTATTCCCATAATTTATTTAGTATTGCATCAAGATAGTAATTAGCAGATGGGAAGTTCTATTAATTACACCAGTGAATTATTTCAAGAAAAACTTCAAAAATTTGAGAACTTAGATAAAAACATTGCTTATATTACAATAATTACGATGCATTTTTACTAAGTTGAATTAATGGCTCACAAAATTCAATTAAGAATCAAATGGTACGATTAATTCTCTAATGAGCAGACATTCAATCAATATAAATATTTACATTCAATTTGTCCCCTAATTCTATTATAAATATTAATAAATGATATATCTTGTAAAAATATGATAAATAATTTGTATAAATAATCATGAAAAATTTATTAAATTTCAATGGAGAATCCAAATTTATTTAAATACAATATCATCTTGTTAAAATTTGATAAGCACATATGACTAAAGTTTAGTTTTTTATTACTATGTTTGATGATTTTGGTAAATTATTAGTATTCCTATAAAAGTGTATATGTTTTAACAAAAATAACAGCTTAACTTTAGGACAGTAATTGCAATCTAAATCAATGACTTAATTCACACATAACTCTTGACAGCAAAAGTAAAATAAGTACTAAAATTCAAGCTCTTATACAAATCAGTATTTATTTTAAAAATATACAACTACTAAATCTCCCACCCCCATTCCTGGTATGATCCAATTAATTAAATTAGAATTAAGTATGTGAAAAATTGCATAATTTAAATTTTCATCCAAGAACAGAATGTCCAGATAATTACTAGAAGAAGCCTCCATATTTTGAAAATTAATTTTATAAGTAAAAATATTCCTCGATGACGTTTTAATTATAGATTTATTATAAAGTAATTTATTTATTTTACAAGATTTATATCGTTAGAAAGTAAGGATTATATTATTAATATATTTTTCACGAGCAAAAGCTGATTTTTTACATGTTACAATTTTTTCTCTTTTTTTCGGTATTTCGTACGTGCATAGAAACATTTTGTTTCTGGAAATTCTTTCCACTTGAATATTATTTACATATTTTAACACTTCAGTAAATTATGCTAAAAATATTAATTTTTTAAAAAATAATTATCTTTTTTGTAACGAAACAAAATCTTAGGTTGTAATTTTTAAGAAATTTATGTGCTTAGCATTATTTCTGATTGCCTCACTACATAAATAAGTACATTTTATGTAATAAACATTAAGTGTAGACTTTTTTCTTTTGAATTTGACACCTCTATGTTCAGAAAGAGTTATTTACTTTAAAAAACACTTTGAAAAAGATAGAGTACAGAAATTCTCAATTAAATTTCTTAAAGTGATAAGGAATGTGTGCTTTAAAACCGTCTTGTCTCGTGTGAGTGTGATAAGATTTAGAAATTAGATTAGCTTCTGGTCTCATATACTCAATCTTTCGGACGTAAGAATTTATAATATCATAATTTTTTACACAATATAGGAAACATTAAAATGATATTACGATTTGAAGTCATGAAATCTGTCATTATTAATTTTTTCAGAATTATACTCCTTCATATCATATTAATAAAAATTAGTTATTTCAATTAAGTTATTTTAATATAAATCAAGTAGACATGAACTTTTGAGAGGAAAAATTCGTTTATTGATTCATAATTTTATATTTTTTGCTTTTTATGTAATTATAAACAGTTTTTTTTTACATAATTTAAATTTAAATAGACTCATATAGTCAGAAAATTTGAAAAACAAAAAATCTCATTCTGTACTATTATTTATTTCTGATCCTAAAAAAATATTCGTTTTTTACGAATTTATGTTAATTTAAAAATTCACGAAAATATTATCTCGATCTCGATGTAGGAACATAAAGACATTATTTTTAAGTATTTGAAAGAATAACAAATAGTTTGCTTTCTTAATTAAAAGAAAATTATTTTTAAAGACAAAAATATTATTTCAATAAATTTTTCAGATTTTTTATTTGCATATTAAATTTACGGGTTATACCTGTCAATTAAAAAAAAGCAGTAGCAAATAATACTTTACAGATATTTGAAAACACACGCACGATTTCTGTGTTTGCTCAACATTTAAATTTCTAGTTTCGTGTATTTTATTAATAACTTAAGATATTTGATGAAAACTTAAGATATAGAGAAAAATAATTTTATATTGTGATCGTAAGAAATATTCGAGGGTAAGTTAAAAAACAAGTAATATAAAAAAAAGTAAGTCAATTCCTACTAGGATTAACAAAGAAAATTTTTATTTTAGCTACTTTTTATTAAATAGTTGCAATTAATATAAATATGTATATACATATGACACAGAATCACAACATTAAGTGGTAATTAATTTTTATTAATTATCATTAAAGTATCGTATTGTCACCCAAAACAATCGTGTCTATAAAATTTCAGTTCAATTGAATGCTTTAAAACGTGAGAAAAAAACATATTCAAGTTTTGACACAAGTCGTCCAAAGGGTCGCTAAGTCGCCAAAAATGATGCCGATGTGGCTGTATTTGTAATTATTTAAATAATTAGTTTTAATCAATTAAGTTTTATTAATTATAATTAAATTATTGTATTGTCATCCAAAATAATCATGTATATAAAATTTGAGCTCAATTGAGCGCTTTAAAATGTATTTTATTAACGATTGAAAACTTCATCAAGATAAATAACTAAATAAATATATAGAGAGTGTGAGCTAATAGTAGGAATCGAATAAAATGACTGTGGCAATTTCAGTTTCTAAGGATTGGCAGCATAGAACTTTGGAAAGAGACATTGCTAAAGTCCCTATACTTTTTGGCTTACCCTCGTACTCTTAGGTTAGTGGAATCTTTTTAAGTGCCTAATATTATGTAATATGTACACATATACAAACCAATTATATTCTATGAATGAAAATGCAGTACAAATTTACTAATTTTACTCATTTAAATAAGAGAAGTAATGTAATGAGTGAGCCTGGGGCACAGATTCACCCCAGGAGCACGAAATCGCTAATTCTGGGAAAAATATTAATTTGTTACAAATGTCCTTCACAGTATTCTCCTATATGATAGCTTTTCTGGGAACTAAAATGTATTTGTCACACACACACACACATCTCTTTCTATTTTTTGAGTGTAGCAAACGTATTTTTACAATTTTAAGGTACTTGTCTTCACTGCGACTGTCCCCGTGCGACCAATTTTGTTTAAAAATATTTTCTATGAACACGCTACATTTTTCCCTTGTGAAAAACTTACTAGTTTTGATTGCTGTGTTAAACGACTTATTATAGTTTATAAATGTAAATGAATAGTATATAAAAAAAGAAGTGGGCACATTTTTGATCTCTTCTGAAGGAAGTTGAACCTGATCAAGCAAGAGGTGAATAATGCATATTAAACATGCTATTTGACGATCATCAAAGTACAATAAAACTACAATAACTTGCTTGCAAATAACGTTCCTGTAATGTTAGTGAAAGATGTCTGTGATTTATGTCCTTTATTACAGTCACGCACATTTGAAACTTCTTGGTTCAGTTTGATTGATATTTTTTCCCAAATTGTCAAAGAAAAAATTGGAAAGTCTTTAATAGTAGATAAGTATACTTTATCTTAATTAAATTATACACTTGAATTATTCACGTTTTTTATCATGTACAATAAAAATAATTATAAAAAAAGGATTGGGGTGATTCAATCATCTCCGCATGACCATTAACGTTAGTATCGATTGCGCGTCTGCTCAAGGGTTAACAAAAAAATTTAAAATTCAAATATTAAGAAAAACATCTTAAGAAGTATGATATAAGGAGTGCCAATATACTTCACGAAGGCTTTTCTCTACATATACAAATATCACTTTTATTTGAAAGTTTAAATAAAAGTGATATTTGTATATGTAGAGAACTATTTTGAATACTTATAATACACTACAAACCTTCTGCTGTAGATTGGAAAACAGTTTGTTGAAAAGAGATTTACAGTGAAAAAGTAATAAGAATGGAATCCGGTTGGAATTGAAAACCGATTTCGTCAAGTCTTTCTCGTTTTATCACAGTTTATTCCTTTTATCAGAAATTCTTTATTCAGAACGAATAACTGATATTTGAGAAGCATCAAAGTTTGGTACTGTTTTGTATTTATTTCCCGAATAAATTCAAAAACCGACCGTGCATCACAATACCGCACTTTTCTGTTTTGAGATAAATGATTCCTTATAAATTTCAGTTTTTAGTGTGAATCTTATTAGCATTAAAAATGCATGGGTAATTGACTATTATAAATATATGTACATGTAAATTATGGCAGTTCTCTTTTGTACATCATAATATTGTTAAAAGAAAGTCGAGAAAAGTACTTACATGTACTTTTGGTGATTTCTGGTATTTAGCCATGCACGCACACACAATCACATATCTTTCTTACATCGCTATCTTCTCTTACATCTACATATTTTGTTATGAAATGGATGTGTCAAACTAATAAATGTTAACTATTATTACTAAAATATTTTATTTAACTCTAAATTTGTAAAATTTCCTTAAAAGTATGAGTAGGCTTGATAGCAACTTAGCTGTTATTTGAATTCAAAGACCGTTACATTAATTTGAGATTAAGTTCCAGCACAATATACCTGTGTTGAAGCATATATAAGTCCATTTTTAAATTCTACCAATGAAGGTGAGCAAAATATTTTGGGGTATATTGTATTCATCTGGGATTAAAAGTTTCTAGTAGATAGATGCGATAAACATAACATGACCACATTAATAATTGTCCAGATACGCAAACTTCTGTCTAGAGTTGTCAATGCGCGGGTTCAAAATCTAGTGCCACTAAAATGCCGATGCATAGAGGGGTTGACGTACGCTAAAGCTTTTGAGGTTTTAAATCCTCTCGTTTGCATGGAGTGCAAAATTTGAAGATATTGTGTCAGATTAGGTGTCATCCCCGCCAAGTTCGACATCAATGTGGCCGCGGTAGCTTAGTGGTCAAGGTCACGGACCCTTTGCGGGCGAGTCATAAGTTTGAGCCAGTACTGCTGAAGATCCAGCGTAAAGGAGGTGAGAGATGCACGTTAAATATGTGGAAGATCAAACGTTCTTCCGTTAGTGTGGTGTGGGAGTTAGGAGAGGGAAGACCCTCGTGTGGCGTCACAGTCAGATGCAAATTAAAGTCAAACGATTTATTAAAGTTTCATAATTTATTTTGATTAACTTCATATAAAAACTAAATATATATTAACTATAATTGTCGAACTATAAAAATAGGTGTAAGGAATTCATACATTAATATGGTTATAAACGTATTGCACTCAATATATTTAAAGATTAGAAAAAATGTTTTTTATGAACTATAACGGTAGAGTTGAATGTTGGAAATGTAAACTCTCTCTCCGTCATGGTCATTTTCTGCAATTAATTTATACCAATATTAAGTTACAATTACAGTTACCGTAAAATCCAGTGTATAATGCACACTTTTAACACAAAAACTTTTCGCAACTGAACTCAGTGGCGCAACAGCTCATGTGGGACAAGGTTTACTATGCCCATCCCACAATACATGACCTTGGGCGCTGAGGTGCATGAACAGGTTTTCCGGTCAGGTGGCAGTTTGACACGATCATATTAACAACATATTACCAACATTAACAACATATTACTTACAAAATATATAAATTAATTGATGTAAGGCTCTTTGCAAAAAATAACGCAACTTAGTTGTACAATAATAAATAAACAAAGAAATTTATAGAACAAAATTTTTTAAAAAGAATACAGACAACAGATTTTTTTTTAAAAAAGTTTGTTTATTAAAAAATAGGTTCATACTTTTTTTTATTACATTGATTCATATTAAAACATTATTATAAAGTACTAAAAAATCCTTCATTTTATTTTTCTCAAACCTTTGAAAAAAAATATGAGCTACTCATATATAAGAGTAACATACCCTTTAGAAAGGAAATGTTTATTCTGAAATAATTTTAATTTGGAGAACTATAAAACCATTATGATCTTTTCGCCTTACACAGCTGAAAATCAGCTTCTTTATGTGGATAAAATAACGTAGTTTACCCACACGGGCACCCCTAAATATTGCGGGTTCTGTCATCTGATATCGTCCCGAAACCGATGGTCATGCACTCCAACGGCTGGATTCGACACATGTGAGCCGAAAACTCCATGTGTAATTCGAGGTGTCAGAGAAGAACCGCCTGACCCAAACACAGTGGGGGGGGGGGGGCCCATTGGAAAACACCAACGAGAACGGTCCTGTTGCCTTCTTCCTCCCAAATAACATACTCTGAACTAATGAACAATCAATCGTATGAATAACTTCAATGTAAATGTATATACTGTAATTAATAACCTTAACGTAAATAAACCAATTACTTAATTTTCCTAACTCTCAAGCTAACTTAACTTTTTTTTAACTTAACTTAACTTTTTAACTTTTAACAAGCTAACCACTTTTATAAAAAATTACAGCCTTTCACGAGGATGGTATATATGAACTGATATCACATCCTCGTAAATTCAACATCATGAAAAAAATTACAGATTATAAGAGCAGTAAAACACGCAGTACCTTCCATTATTCTGTATATAAATAATTAATGGAATTAAAATTAAAATACAACGGGTGCCATTTTTGGCTGTCCAACTTTAACCATTTTGCAGAAACAGTATTTATTCTATTAAGGTATCCGACTACGTTCGGAAAAGTGATTTTGCAAAAGCGTATAAATGGATAATATTTATGATATTTAGTCTCACTTAGATTAGAAAATGTATATAAACTGGTTTTAAGAATAGTATTACAATAAAAAATCATTTAAGTAGAATATTTTGACAAAAAATGAACATAGAATGACCCATTTTCAAAACATTCTTCTTTTGTGAAAAATGCTTCTTTTGTAATAATATTTTGCCTGTATATAGCTCAGATCTCTGTACAGAGGCTCAACTAGAAATTTTGAAATATATAACTTAGAAGTGGGTTTATCCATGTTTTACGACAATAGAGGGGAGAAATTTTAAGAAAAAACGCCGATAACTTTTTCAATTGATTGTAACTCTGATAATAATGTGATTTTTTCAAAAAAGACTAGTTCAAACTCTCTGGAGAAGTCTTTACTTAATATAAGCACACACACACAAAATATTGTTATTTTAGAAGCATTTTTTATAAAAGGAGAACATTTTGAAAAAAGGTTATTCTAAGTTAAATTTTTGCCGAAATATTGTATTTAAATAATTTTGTTTTTTTTTTGTCAAAATCTCCATAAAATAATTTTATACATGTATTCTAATCTAAGTGACACTAAATATCATGAAACTTAACCATTTATGCGCTTTTTTAAAATCACGGTTCCGAACGTAGTCGGATACCTTAAGATTAAATTTTTGTCTCAGTACCTACAATTTTATCGAAAAAAATAATAGTTTTGAATAGTTAACTTTTAAATCCGACTAAAAAACTTTTTCATATGTGAGTTCAAAAGTAAAATCTACATTTTCATAAACTCTGCAATTTTTAATTTTTACTGAATAAATTTTATAAAAAGTGTAAAAATTTATTTTGTTAAAAATATTTTATCATTATCCTCTCAAAATATGCGGCAATCGCTTTTAAGTAAATATATTATCTAAAAATCATCTTAACTTGAAACTATATTTAAAGTTACATTGATAACAAAATTCATATGAGGATACCCGTTGTTGAGAAATCCCAGATTATATTCGAATGACAAAGCATAATCATGAACTTTCAAAACCTCACAAGTAATATTTGAACAAGCCGTAACACAAATACATATAACATGTTCAAAAGCTGTTTCGCCCAGCTTACATTTGGAGTTGTTTTATTCAAAATTGGAAACACGGGAAAGATGAATGATTAAACTAACAGGCGAAGAGAAGATTGAATATAAACCAATAAAATAAACATCTTATACGAAGCTATACCTTTTAGAAAGTAATACATAGAAAAATCATTGAATTATTCCATTATACTTTAGTTACTTTGAAAGATATATGTTTGTTATTTACCAACATTGTAATGGACATCAAATTTTCTCGTCCTTTTGATGTTATCGATACTCTAGGAAAGGGCAATAGAGAGCTGTTGAAACCCAGCATCTATTTGAATACAATGCAAATATTTCAATTCAGTTTGTATTAAATAAGAGTATGCAAATTAGAAACTATATGGCGAAAGTTGTGTGTGTTCTTCGAAAATCATTCAAGGTATTTTCTTCAATTTCTTTATGGTCATAGTATTAGTTAAAATTGTAATATTTTTCTTATTGTATTACTTATTTTCTTGGCTTTCGAGCAAATTTAAAAATCACGTTTTTATTCAAAAAGTGTTTGGAACACTTATGTTTTTAAATTGGATAAAATTACAGGTTATTAAAAAGATAATTTCATTTCTGAAATACATCAGAATGCAAT
Source organism: Trichonephila inaurata madagascariensis (assembly GCA_019973955.1). Taxonomy (NCBI): domain Eukaryota; kingdom Metazoa; phylum Arthropoda; class Arachnida; order Araneae; family Nephilidae; genus Trichonephila; species Trichonephila inaurata. Next base: position 28,696 of record BMAV01011722.1, on the reverse strand, counting down.
AACGTGATAAATGACCATTAATTTTGAGAATTTTTTTTCATTAAGTTTTAAGAGACTTTAAATGAATAAATCTGATGCTTTTCATAGTTAGTAATTATAGTTTAAGTAATTTGATTAAATTCAAAAATAAAATTGGCACCAAACTTCGTTATCGACATGAAATCTTTTCTTTTTTTTTAATTTCAAGTAAAAAAGTTATATAATAGAAAATAAATATCCTAATTTAAAAAAATATAATGGTAATTTATAACCATTATAATATATAGGGAAATAAAAAAAAGTATTCAAAGGATTACTAAAATTTATATGTTACATAGTATTGGGTGCTATCCTCTTTCGAGATCAAAGAGCATAAAATTAATTTCAGTGAAGCAAGTTAAGCGTTAAGTTGCAAATACTTTTCTCTAACTTTATTCTGTATATTAGTCCAGGGGTCTGGAACCTAGTAGATGCGGCGTATCAAACCAATCTACTATTATGATCCAGGGTGCCTCACTGTTAGAAACATTTGAAACAGTTCAACCCCATGACAATGCATACCGAATTAGGGAATAGAGATCAAGGATATAAATTTAGAGTTTAGTTATACATGAATTTTGCATCATATAAAACTATTTATATTGTTACGTGGATCCGGGTTCCAGGATTTTATGCAAAACAATCACAAAGAACAATAAACAGTTCTTCAAGAGCGATGCGAATTTATTAACAAAAATCCAATCCTTTAAATACAGGATTCAGCAGCAAGATTCACAGAGTAAATCTCCGAAGGTCTTCACACCTTCAACAGCAATCAAACACAATTATCCGTGTGTAAAATGCACGTATGTAAAAGATTATTCACAAGCACAGCCGAGCTAATCTCTAGTCAAAACAATGTTGTCTACTCGCTGGTTTAATCGAGACTGATTGCCGTACCGGCGAGTATCTTTATTTATAGGCACGACAGAAACTTCCAGAAATATAACCGCTCGCGTCATCGAGCGTACGTTAATGGAGTGATCTACTACTTTCTAAAAGAATACAGTGGGTTCCGAACTCACCAAAATGGTCGCCAATGACGCCAAAATGGTCACCAAAGTCACCAAATTGGCTGCCAAAAATAATGCCAACTTGGCTCTACCGCCAAGATTTCGCCAAGTTCTCATTGAATCGCCATTATAACGTAAGGGGCGGCATTGCTTGTGAATAGTACAATTTTAACATGAAATAAATATAACATAGACTAATATAAATGCATTAAACTCCCAAATACAAATTATTTACACTATTTACGCAAAATTCGTAACAATATTAACAAAAAAATAAACAACATAAAATATAGCTAATGCTTTCACATAAATAAAAAAATTAAAGCTGTACAGGTATTATTTATTTTTAAACATACTTAAAAAGAAATAAGCAACACAAAATATAAGTATTCCTCTTCAATATAGTTAAATAAAAAATATATATTATTTATGTAAACATTGTCACTTGACCGCTCTGTTTCATGATGCAGTTATAAGGAGCATAATTTATGACTCTCAATTTGACACGATTCTGAACATTCAGTGATTAAAAAACTTCTTTGCAGACTCAAAAAGTTTTTTTCAAATGAGAAAAAAGATTTGTATTTCATAGATATGTAGAATCAAAAACAGAAAGAAAAGAATAATCAATTTTATTCATGCAATTAAATCTCTCCAGGAATGGCATCTAATAACCCAAAATAGCTGTCGATTTATCAGTAGAGTTAAATTTCAGAATTTATCGCAATTCCGTACACATTGATTTCTAAGACTCTGTAAATATTAGTATAATAATCTGTTTTTCAAAATTGTCAACTTCTATCCACTCAAAAATTTATAAATTTGGAGAGTAGTGTACAGCGTCACTGAAAATTGTACCACGTGTCAAAGTGGCATGCATGCCTAAGGTCGCCGTTCCCTGTGGTAGACAGTTACTAATAACGTTGTTAACACTTCATATTATACCACTATTTTTTCTAATTAAAAAAATTAAGCTGTAAATAGTTAAGGATAACATTTATATAAACAAAAATATGGACTATTACAATTCTAAAAAGATATTTAACATTATTATTAAGAGCCTCTCTTTAATCAAAAATATTACTAATTAATTAATGGTCAGTGATTATATCAAATCTGTAGTACATGGATTATTGCTTCTTTTAATTAAAATAAAAAATCGTTATTTGGAATATATTCACTATTTTTGCCAAAAGCAATTAAATCATTAATATATCTAATCATATCTAATATAAAAACCATTAATCATATAACTTTTTTCAAGAAAATATAAACATGAAGTAGTTATACTATTCCTACAAGATAGACCCTTTGTTAAAATTTAATTTGCTTATACATATTACAATTAAATTTAATATAACTTTTTTACTAATTGAGTAAGGGTATTAAATTGTTGGGAATTTATAACTTTATATAGGTTTAATACCATTTTTTAATTATATTATTAATATTTTTGAGTTCAGATTATCCGAAGAAATTCTAAAAACTAAGTGCTAAAGCATTATCTCTGAAAAATTTCATAAACTTTATATTATTTTTAATAATAGGCTTAACACCCTAACATTTTTTATAGTAGTTTGTTAATTGTTTAGCAATAACTTACCAGAAATAGCGATATATATTTTAAAGTCATTGGTAACAACTACGAAATGTAATATGAATTTTATTTCATACATACATGGACACACTGCATACATATATATATAGATAATACCAGTTTAATAAATAATCTAACCATGCGTAGAATACAGATATCTTTTACAAGGTAACCCAACACTTGAAAGAAATTTAAACTTTAAATTCAAATTTATAAATGATTCTTTATATAAAAAAGCATTTCTGCTTAATGTATAAATATTTTACTAGATCAGTATACACACACAGTTGTAAGGTATTGCAAAAATGCTACAAAGCTGTCTAAAAAGTTAATTTTTAACTAGATATCTTAAGGAATAGAAAGTTAAATGTATTAATATACATTTTTCAGATTTTAGACTGTTTAAGTTACAATTCAAAATAATTCACCGTCACTTGAAAAAGTGCTAACAAAATTAAATACTCATTTAGAAAAATGGAAAAAATAAATGTTATTGAACATTAAAAAAGTTATTTAATCATTAACTTAAAAAATGTATTAATTTGTAGCATGTAGTAATTAAAGATCGAATTCTGTGTATCATCGAATTTATTCACACGTACTTTTTTTTTTTTATTTATGTCAAAATAGAGCTTTATGTAAATTTTTTCCACCAATAGCCGAAGCAAGAGCGCAAAATTGATTACAAAATGTCACTATTTTTTTACTCTGTATACTTCATAGACGTTACTTGAAATTAAAAATAGGAGTATTTAAGTTTCTTATTTTATAAAAAAGTATTTTTTTTCCTTACCAGAACTGAAAACCTTTTATAACGTAGAATTCGTACCTACCTTTTTCGTGTTTAAATATGATACAATGCCATATCAAATAGGGTAAAAAAAATCTTACTTTTAAAACAAGAATGAGACAAGTATAAGGAGTGTCAAACTGAAAAGAGAGTTGAAGCAAGCGAAGAAAAAAATATAAAAATGTACATCAGACATACTGTTGAGAATACTATGCTCTTTCTTCTCCAAATGTTCATTTGTTCCCTTTCAAATATTTGTTTAGCGAAATTTCTTTGAGAAAGCAATACCTCTTCTCGACCCTCGTTGCTTTTTAAACATAGCAAAAGGAGAATTGTGTGTGTAACACTTTAGATCTCCGTCTTTTGTGTCAAAGAATGCTAAAAAAATATTTTTAGTTAAAGCATGGCAATCACTTTAACTTTAAAATCGAAAAGGTAATATTTTTAAGAATGGAACCTGAGTTAGTTCCACTTAAGTGTGAAAAGTAGTGAATACTTAAAGTGACAATATCAGTTGTAAAATTGGCAGTTCATTCTTTTTATTATGAGTAATAATAAGTTTTGCTTTAAAGCGATTCATTATTCATTTTCTAACAATTTTGTAATATAAAAATCAACAAAATGGAAATTTTGATTTAAAAAAAAAGTCAGAAATTACATTTTAAAAAGTTCATATTCCGTCTACTATTCTTTCTGCCAAAGAAGTTTTTTGTAAATAATAATTTTTTTCTATGATTTTTTTTTTGTTGCTTTATTGTAAATTTTGTAGATATTATAAAGTTATTTTCTTTTTTAACTTAGGATATTGTAGTAATATATTGATGTTCCCTTGAGACTGAAGTACATGTTTTTAAATCGAAATTGCATGTATAAAATGACAGTTTTGCAAATTAGATTTATTCGATTGAGTTTTAATAATTTTACCAAAATAATTTTTAATTAAAATAGTAGAAACTTGAATAATTTATTTGAAGCACTTCAATTATTAGTGTAGAAACATTTAAAAAGCTACATTAAGGTATAATGTCCTCAGTGTAAGTCGTAAAATGCAGAAACCGAGTAATCTGGGTTACAATCTTGTTGCCTGTATTATCAAGTGTCGGGTGGAAGTTCAAATTGCCTGTAATGAATTCACACAAAGGCATGTAAGGGACTAATGCACTTTGAACCTGTCAAAGCTCGAAATCTTCACGTTGGCTTGGTGTGGAAATTCAGAAAGAAGGGTGTTAACATATATATCGTCCACAAAACTGGGCCATGGCTCAAAATGGTTAGATTCATCACCAACAACCCAACAGTAACTTCAAAGTGTGACTACAGTAAACACATGCATTCGCCTCCAGAATAAGTCATCGCGAACTGAAATTTTACGAAAGGTTGATTTTTGAAATGAGGTTTCATTAATTACACGCACACTGGCATTCCTCAGGTTAGTAACAATTTACAAGAGTGGTAAAATTATTTCCACAGGAAAATTAGTACATTTAATTTAATTTTGCAAAGTAAGATGAAAAACGTATTTTTTTTTTTATTATTTTTTTTATGACAGTATTGCAAATTTTCTCACAAATAAATTTCAAAAATGCCTGAAATGTTTTTAAAATATTTCAAGTAGAATTTCTTTAAAAAACTACTGTGAATTTTAATTGTATTCCAAGTAACTTCAGCATATTTATGTATTGAGATTGGTTATATGACTTTAATTAATCATATTAACTATTTTATGAATTATCTTCTTTAAAAAAATGTTTGTTCTATATATATATTTTTTTTTTTCATATTTAATAGTTTTTCTTTTCCAATTCTTTCATATTTAACCAATTTGAAGTTTCAAATTTTCTTTTTTTAAATTAGTGTTGTTTTAGAAATATTTGAGGCCGTAGGCAATGTGCTTTCCTTATTTTTAGTCACAAACCAATAATTACTGTGTAATGTATCCCATCCCTAATTTCCTTCCCGGAACTTAAAATGGTCAATCCATTTTATTAAGAAGTTTTCAAAATTCTATTTATTATTTTGTAATTTACGTTTTAACTTAAAATTATGAGATTATTACTATATATGATGTTAGTCCAAAATTTTAAACAAATATATGTTTTCAACAGGTTTGTAATTTTTTTTATCAAAGTTTTTATTAAAGAAGAAGTTTTTAATTTGAAAATTCAAAACTATGCTGATTTGCAAGGTTTTGTATTAGTTCAAATTTCCAAATATTTATGTTGTAAATCTTCTGCATGGAAAAGTTTGAGTAGAATCCTAACGTCAAATTTCGATTATTTGAAACCCATTGAATTAAAGAAAGAAAGTCGGCTTCATGTTCTATGTAAAATTATTTCAAAATCCTCAGTTTGTGGGATGTAGTAGTTTCAGCTCAAGTACCAGTAATGTATCATTTGTTCGTTTCTCCCAAAATGTGGCAACATTAAACCTCAACACCACAATGAACAAAAAAAAACTGTTTTTATTTATTTATTTAGAGACTTATAATAAACAGAGGAAGTGAGCTTTTCGAGGACATTAATTTTATTTGTAATTCCTTTTATTCTTTTGTATCATATTTTGAAGTACCAATGTGCAAATAAAAACATTCAAAACTCAAATAGTGAGTTGTTTACGCTAAAATCAAATAAAATGAAGAACATTTATCCAGATAACATTCTCTGATTTTTATTCAAACTCAACTATATTAAATTTTCTTTTAATTAACATTTTTTCTACTTCTTTTAAATAAATAATCAAGCAAACTTCTGATGCAGAAAAATATCTATTTTCCAAGTCTGGATATTTTGTTATTTTTGCATTCAAATTAAGCGTCAAAAATTACTTTGGAGTAATCAGTTTTGCAGATTTGGCAGTAATACGAAGTGAACTTAGATGCAAATTTAATTATCTGGTTACTCATTCGCTGTCTAAGATATGAGAAGGTGACGTATTTCAAATTTGTGGCTGGAAATTTTATTTTTTCTTATCTATTACTTCTTTTGTTTCGTTTGTCGAAATTTTGATAAAATGTGACCTAATGACTTTAATACAAATTTGATACGTATTTCACGAGTGATGACTTTTTAAAGAGGGATTTTTGTTAGAAAGGCGCTGGTGTATTTCATAATTATAAAAAGAAAAAAAAACTTTCCGAAGTTCAGTATTGAAGCACGTCATACTATTTATTCTCTTTTTTAGTCACTGGTAACGGTTATTTAAGAGGACTTGGTGTGATTTTCACAAAACTTATTAATTTAATTATTTTCATAATTTTTTTGGTTGCCTCCTATGTGTATGTATCATGTAAAACAGAATTTGTGCTCAAAATTTCATAAAAAGTTAACCATTTAATTTCGTAAGGAAAAAACTTGAAACTTATGAAGTGATTATAAAATGCGACTCCTCCTACAAAATTTGATGCACATATATGTAAATTTGATTTAAAAGTGTGTTACATTATGTATAACAAAAGTTGGTATGGATTTTGTGATAACATGATTGGTATTCGAACATTATTTCCTTTTACGAATGTGTGTTTATTGAGAATACCTTAAAAAATGTGTAAATTCTAACTTAAATTATTTTTAAAAAAAAATATTGCTTTGACTGAAAAATGCATATCAACTTTTTTTCCATGTACTATTAGCAACAAGCGAAACAAATCCCTATTTATTAAGCACAATAGAACAAAAATCCTTAGCATTTTAAATGAAGACAAACTAGTTATTTTATCTTTCAGAAATAAGTCAGTTTAAAGTTATAATTTGCCATTGTGGAATGTGAATAAAAACAAACGGGAAAGTTATCATAAATCTGCATTTTTAAAACTTAGAGCCGTCAAATTTTGTGAGTTTGTAGAAAAGTACATAAAAAATAATTTAGACTAACAAATTACATTTGATTTTTTGACCGATTTTTGTCAATTGAATCGTATTGTGTCCCCTTAAGAAAGGGCAGCCAAATCTTAGATGTATTGATGGCCTAGAAAAAGATTTGGGAACTAAGAATTGGAGAACACTAACAGGAAGAAGGCTGACTTGGAAAAGGCTTCTTGAGAAGGCCAAGGCCTACCCTGGGCTTTCGAGCCACTGAGGATGGAAGGAATGGTTATTTAAAATGTTGTGTGTAATTATCGGAAGGTGGAGATTTCATAAAAAAAATTAATCTGTGCATTATAGATATATTAACAGTAATTATAATATTGACACCTAAATCACTAAAAAAAATGACTATTCTAAAGCATATTTAGGATGTTTTCATATTCTAAAAATTTTTCTTAAGAAAATCCATTTATTTATTATTCGGAAGTATTATATTTTACACTATCAGTTTTCTAGAAATGAGAAGTGTAAATGAAACTGTAAATTTAACATATCACGCTCATCCACAGGTCTACTTTCACTTGTCTGTATAATATCTATGGAAATATTTCGATATTTTGCTTTCATGATTCAAATTAGAACTGTCAGAATTAACTCATAAATGGTTACTTTTTAAAAATAATTGATGCTGAACGATTTAATTTACATTTTCAAATAATGAGGATATATTTTTGGCCTTTCGCATTATTATTAGATTTTAATTTCATTATTCTTTTCATAATTGAAGCATAAAAATAGCCGACATTTATTTCCTTAAAAATAAATTAAATCCAAATGATCTGGCAAGCATTAGGCAACTAGATTCATGACTGGTCTCAGAATCTGAGCTGAAGCAATTTCATTGTCCACAGCGCTCTAGCTCGAATACATTGCATAAAGAGACTACTGCGCTGAGGGGATAGTACCAATCTTTATTACATGCGTCATGTGTGCCATCGATGGATATTACTTGAGGTGAATATGGGAACACCAAGGGCATCTTACACATGTTGCAAAATGGCACAGGAGTATCTTGAGTGGCCGCCACTACGTGTTAAGATATGTGTCGACCCATGCAGACCGAAGTCCTTAGGCAGAACCACAGCTCTAAGCAAATTCGCCATTTTCTATACCCTAACTTTATTTGTCACATTCGGTATACCTTAAATGTGTCTATGAGTCTATCAGTAGAAATTTGACGTAGACAAAAAAATCATTCTTTCTCAGTTCAATCATCATGCTTCCTTTAAAATCGTGCGTTTTCTGGAACTATTGCAGACTCTATTTTTTGTATTATGGTAGATGACCTTTCTAGCAGAAAAAAAAATATAACATTGATTTCTTTAGCTGAAATAATATCATGAATTTTACCAATTCTGTAGATTCCTTCCCTTATATCCTATTAAAAGTGTGCTTGAGAGATTCCAGTTTTACGTCATTTACATTATTCAATAAGGTACATCTATCCCGAAAATGTATACATATCTGGTCACTTTTCTTGATGCTGCATTTTCAGTGATACATTGAGTATTATGGTAAATTCTGACAAAAAAAATTAGAGCAATTAAAATTCTGTGTTTATTACAATTTAAGTTACTTTGGATAAACTTAAATGAATATATCTTGTTTCAATGTCAAATTTCTACGTAACAGTATAAGGCGATTAGCAAAACCAATTTAATTTTATAATGTCCTGTCATTAGTATAAACAGATTACTTGGTAAGTTATAATAAACATATAATTTTGCCAATTATATTTTTCTCTTTCAAAAAGGCATTTGGATTTCAAGTGTTTGACAGTGTTGGAATACTATTTAAAAATATTAAGAAACATGTTTCAGAAAGGTCAGAGTTTACAAAGAAAATTGCTACGGTTATACGTATTTTTCGTATCATTTTATGTAGTTTAATAAGTCTCAGTAAATATACTTGTATATATATATATATATATATATATACAGAAGCTTGCCTTAGAACATGTTACTTTTTATTATTTTTTTGCCTATTCTCATACAATGAATACAACGTTTCGAAAGCAAAAGGGGGCATTGTGTGTGTATTTACATTTTCCACATAATTTGAATTATAAATATTTTTTCAGTATACAATATGATTTGCTTAACGTTGATAGAAAGAAAAAGAATGCGGATACTATTTTCTGAAAATAAGTCACTGGCCCTAGAATAAGTGTTTTACAAAAGAATGAACCTAAGCAAATATGCAAGAAGAATGATACAACTGCAGGGGAAAAACACTATGTTCATTTATTGAGGAAAACAGGGCTAATGTCACAGATTTTCAAAGGATTTGAACAAAATTAATTTTTTTTCTTTAAATTTATTTAATGCGATCATGTTGTGGTGCTTAAAACATCAGACAAACAGAGAATTATAAAGTTAGTGAGGGATTGAAGCCTAAACTATCTTCTCGTTTTGAAAAGGGCTGGTAGTTCCTTTTCTAAGCAATGAAAGATTGATGAAAAAATAAAAATAAAATAAATAGAAGGTATGTTTTAACTATGAGATGTATTATAAAAAGCTTGAAATCTTATACAAACTGTCTAAGAATGAAATTTCCTAAACTTGTAAATAGATAGAATATGCTGAATTGTATACGAAATGTATTTGTTTAAAAAAAAGCGGTGGAAAATGTACGAAAACAGTAATCCTGGAAAAAAATCTTTTAAACATTAATACTTTTAGATTCCTTAAAAGCAAATAAATCTATATAATCTGTGTTACTTAAAAGTATAAAATGAAATTATAAAACAAAACTAGGAATTTAAATTTTCTAATAAAATTATGAAGATGCACAAGTTCGAAAATTCTATGAGCCTTTCATATAATATTTCTTTGTGAAACTGAATAGTTATATTTTCCTTACATTTTAATACAAACCATCTAAAATTTATTGAGGTACTAAACTGAAAATGTTGATATCTTATATTTTTTTTGTGTGTTTCAATGTCAGGTGATTGATTTATTTTCAAACAAGTGATTATTAAACAATTACTTTCATATATTTTATTTATTGATTTAATATGTAAAAAAAAGAAAAAAAAACATTTTAAAGCATAAATCACACTTGAATGCATTAAAAATATGATCAACTTAATATTATTTTGATGCTTTATTTTATTAGTTAGAACCTCAACCAAATAAAGGTTAAAAATTATAAATGTAAGGAAATAATTCGAATATTATTTCAGTTCAATGAAATTATTGAAAACTTCCTTAAATAAGATCTTTAAGTACTCAGACATTGAATACCAGATATTTTGAATTTACTTACATAACTCTGAATCACGAATAAATAACCACTTAAAAATGACTGAAATTTTGAATTAAATCAACAAAAATTATTATTTCCTGTAAATGCACTCAGTTAACTCAGACTTTAACAAGCATTACGGCCTTTTTCTTCATATGAATAACTTCTAGAAATATAATTGGTCTTGGCTAAATCGATATTTGGAAGCATCCAATTTAAAAGTTCTTCGCTCTCTTACTTTCAAGTTTCTTTGATCGATTCAAAACTATCTTTCAAGTAGTTCACTTAGTGATAAACTTTTAACAGAGAAACTCAAAATGGAATTTCCATCTTCGAATCCTGAAAACTATAATAATTGTCGTTAAATAAATAATTTCAGTGTTTAATTAATTGATATTTGAATACATAATAATGATTCAATAATTATCTCTGATTCAGTGCATTTAATGTATGAAAACATGTAATTGTTATCAAATGTTGTTATTTTTATACTTAACTGCTGCAACATTAATCATTAAAAAACGTCGCTACAAAAAAACATTATAAAAAAAATCTTTAAAAAATGAACAGAAAATAATATAAAAGCAAATAAACTAATTTGAACTGTTATTGATATAAATGATTTGAGAATGAGAACTAATAAAATTAAATTATTACTACTCGTCTAAAATGCATAGCCAATTGAAATTGCAAGCTAGATGTAGAGAAAATAAACATTTTTACAGAAATTCCAGCCATAATTCCACTAAAAGTTTCATTCTTCAGTTTTTACTTATTTCTCTAATAAATACTAGTAACGTTAAACACCATGCATTGAAAATGAATGAAAAACATTTTTAAGTGTTATAAAAAGTTATTTGGCTGACGTAGTACTTTAAATACCTGTAACTTTTTCTAATTATTGCACCATCAAAAGAACGAAAATTTTAGAAAGCAGATTACTTGAATTTTTATTTAATAAAAGAAAAGGAAAAATAAAATTCTTAACTGAAAGTTACATTTTAAACCCTGATAAAACTACAATGCTAATGAAAAATACATATCTCTTACACACTTAATGATAAATAAAAACACTTATAATGCAGTGGCAACATTTTAAAAACTAAGATGGCTTGAAGCAAATTATTATATATAACAGATATGAGTATTACATAAAAGTTCGAGAATACATAAAGGGAAAATTAAATAACTATTTCAATTTAGTATATTCAATAACTTCAAATAATTCTTTTCGGGGTTTTCTCTTAGCCAGGAATAATTATCAATGTAAGTATATATATAATATAATACAAAAGGTAATTTTTTTTAAAAAAAAGCCTTAAAAACATGAATTTTATATGAAATATAATAAAAGTAAATATTCCATTAATTTCTTTCCGTTAACACAATATTAAAGAGATTAAAATAAGTAATGACTAATTAAAGAGTGATGGAGTGGTTAATGAAGTATTTTCAAGTTTATTTAATGTGTTTTTTTTTCAACGTAGTACTTAAACCAATTATGCTGCTTAATGTTTTGATTAAATTATTCCCAATTAACTGTGGAGATTATGGTTCTTTTAAAAAAAGGATTAACTTATAAGACGTGTTTTTCAATTTCAGCATTAATATTTCTACTAATATTGTTTCCACATGGACCATTCTGCGGGTATTCATATCGAAAAAACCATATATATTATCTCTCCAATAAATATTCACTCATTAGTTTTATAAATTTTTCCCCCATTTAACAACTTTCGATTTGTTTTACAAGTGAGACGAAAACTTTTTAATGCTTTTTCCAAAAAAGCCACAAACATACTCACACTAACACACACAGATGGGTTGATATATTCCGTAAAAAAAATTACAGTAATTTCTTTTTATCAAAGCCACGTTGTTTTTAATGAAATACTTTAAGTGCAAGAATATACATACTCTCTTTCTCTTAACCATACTTATACATATATACACAATTCCAATATTTTTATTCACAAAAATAAATACGAAAAATGTTTGATAAGTAAAAATTTTAAAGTGTGAGTAGAATTTTATTTGGGATGATAAATTTTGAATTTTATATTTGAGCAAAAGTGTACTGTCACCTGCATGGTGCTCATAGCTAAGGCTAATGACTGACGTGAAAATCTAGCCCCTAACCGCAATGAACTTCGTGCACTTTTTTCTGATGTTACTACCGATCAGGTGGCATAAATAACAACAACACAATGATTAGTTAAAGCATGTTAATGATATAACGTTTAGTTATAACTATATTTTACAATGTCAGAATAGTATTTTCACAAAAGCTGTAAATTTTCATTCATTGCTTTTAAATGTGATAGAAAAGTACAAAAAAATATATTATTCAATAAACTAATGAAAACAAGTGTAAAACTGGATAGTCATTTCTTTTACTGGTTTTTCACTAGAAAAAAATAATTTTAGTTTAAAGCAAGATATGACTTAAATTTAATTTAATAAAATAAAAAAAGACTGCATTAAGAATAAGCAATGTTAACAATATATATTTTTTAAATAATTGTATATTAATGCTACCCAAATTTGAAGCAAGTTCGTAAAACTGTTTCGTGTTAAATTATATTAAGTAATATTGTAATTATAAAAGTATTCGAAAAAGTGCACTTCTCTTACTATTTTTTTTAATAATTCTTATTGTATAATAATTAGTTTTGTTTCTTCCTTTGTTGTTAGAAAAAACTCTTTTCTAGTACCCCCCCCCCGTGACGTAAGAGTTAAAAATTTTATTATTTATATCCATCTTTGAAAAGGTTGTTATAAACATTGAAATTTCAGTATCTAAAATTTTGCCTTTTCTAAGTATTTAATACATTTTAAACTTGCATATCAAACAGGTAAAAGGAAGCTCCAAAGAAATCAGTATTGCTCTGATTAAAGTGCTTTCTTTCTGGTAATGTGTTTTTAGGTATTACAAATTCTACAGGATTATGAAATCAATTTTAGTTTTTAGAACATGTTCCGCTGCTGTGTTTATTTTTTTTTTTTAAATTTATTTTCTAAATCCTCATATCACTGAGGGAATATATCTGTCTTATCAAAGCATAAATGTTTTCTAATAAATTGAAACATACACTGTAACTTTATACCCCGAAGAAAAAAGCAGCGCCACTAGCCTTTCTTCTTCTACCCTTTGCAGCCATTAATCCTTCACGGCTTTCATTACCCGACCTTTTGCTCAAGCAATAAATAGAAAACTCACCGAATGCTAGAAATAGCAGTAACGATCTCCCTTGAGGCGAAATATTTAGGGTCTATATAGGTCTATCGAAGGAGACGGACAACCCAGAGTGTAGGGCCCGGGTCCCATTTCGTGGGTGATAAAATTCCTTTTTGAGACCCCAAGGTATTTGGCTGATACACAATTGGAGGAGTAAAACGGTAACGACCATGTACAAGCACAGAACTTAAGACGCTAGAATCACAAAAAATAGGGGCCATTTATACATTTCTGTTTGAAGATTAGGTTTCCACTTCGTATCTTCTTGAGATATATATTGTATATGTATAAATGTTTTTCCAGTTAAAAAAAGGATTTTATATTTTATGAGTTTGATATTTCTAGAGTAGTTCTAAATGTAATATGTTTTTATGTAGTTTAGGGAGAAGACATTAGTTTATAGAATATGAAAAACAAAAAATTTAAATGTAAATGTAAGTTAAATTCAGTGAATAATAATAGTGAGGCTAAAATGGACGTAACTACTACGTAAAATCAAATTCCTCCCCCCTCCCGAAACATAATGAGTAATCTTAGTACAGATTCATCATGAAATGTTTTTTTTTTTAATCCTTTTAAAACAAAATATTTAAATACTTGAAAAAAGTTCTGCTTAAAACCATTAAAAAATTAATGCCTAAATATGAAGTCAAGATAAACTTTTTCGTTTATACTAAAAAAATAATATTTGAGAATTAATGGTTGTGAAGATATTTTCTTTTAATGATACGATGAATAAAATAAACGCTATCAGTTATAATATAGGGAAAAAATGTCCATTTATATTATTATAATAAAAAATCTTGCACTAACTTTTTCAAATTAATTTTCAAAAAAAGAATTTACTTCATATTTTACCCCTTTTTCAATTCCTAATATTAACTCACACTCTATCTATATATTTATTTTATTTATTTGTTTGGTTATTTATTTATTTATTTATTTTGATAGAATTTTTTCAATCGTTAATAAAATAGTTTACAGCGCTCAATTGAGCTGAAATTTTATATACATGATTATTTTGAATGATAATACAGTAATTTAATCATAATTAATAAAAATTAATTGATTAAATCTAATTATTCAAAGAATTACAAATTCAGCCACGTTGGCATCATTTTTGGCGATTTAGCGACCCTTTTGGCGACTTACGTCAAAACTTTTTGTAAGATTTTTTTTTCTCAAATTTTAAAGCGCTCATTTCAGCTGAAGTATTCTATACACTATTGTTTTGGGTAAAAATATGACAATTTAATTATAATTAATAAAAATTAATTGACTGAAACTAATTATTTAAATAATTACAAATACAGCCATGTTGGTTTCATTTTTACCGGTTTACCGATGTCTGACGCCATCTTAGATTCATCTCTATTTTTGCAACAATGTAACTGTTAAAACAAACATCTCAGATTCATCTCTATTGTTGTAACAATGTAACTGTTAAAACAAAGACAAAAGTTGTCATCGAAAACCTGTATTTCAGCCGAACTAGCCAAACAGGGTTTGCATTGTTACAACAATGAATCATGCTCTTTTTTCAATTCCTCTACTATTAGTTCACTCTCTCCCTATATATATATATATATATATTTTATTCAAATTTTTAAATAATAAATTTAATAATTTTTTTAATAGAATACTTTTTATTCATCCATTCAAACTAGGAATTGACTTAATATTTTTTATTTCATATTACTTGTTCATAAATATTGTCTCCATATTTGAGATATTATAATAGTGAAATTACTTAAAGCAATTAATATAACATAAAATACAACAATCTAGAAAATTCAATGGGTTTAGGTTAAATTTAAGGAACAACACTTAATGTTTTATGTACAGATAAAAGAGATAGAATAAAAATTTTTATATACTTTCTTCATTTTATACTTATGACTGTCTCTTGCAATTTTTTTTTTAAAACACACATATTCGTAAGTCAGAAAAGACCTTAATAAGGATTTGTTTCAAATTTTGCAATTTATTTATAAGTATATGAGAATATTTTTAACATAAATTTTAACTCAAAAATATACTGCAGTACTTAAATAATTAGCAACACCTGAGAATTTTTAGAAAAGATGGGGATTTTCTTTTAAGTATAAGCAAAATTATAATTAGAAATAGCTGTTCAAACAAACTTGATGTGAATAGATGAATTTATTAGGAAATTCTAAAATAGGAAATCGAATTTAAAATAAATGATAAAAATTAAATCAAATGAATTTGTCATCTTTAAGTAAAATCTCAATTTACTTTATTGAAATGAAACAGAAATATTTGATAGAAACTCAATATGTAAATAATGGAATAAGATTCACCTATTAATAAACCTTACCCTATTTTGTGGTATAATTTAGTATTTTATAATACACAAGCATATTTAAAAACGACAAAACCTGTATTCCATTACTAATGCAGAAGAAACATATAATAAAGAAATTGTATTTTTTAAAACTTTTAAGTATGGATAATTTCAATAATTTTGAAAGACATAATATACTTTTCATTGATTCCTGTAAAAACCCTGGTTAAAAGTTACCGCAATGTTCATTTAATTAAGTTGCTTTAGAATAAAATATTATCTTTATTTTATTTATTTATTTATTTTTTTGGTGAAAAATTAATATATTGATAAATTATTTGTTGACGTAAAATTCTTCATTTTGTTACTTAACATAATTGATCCCTAAACATGATAAATTGAATTTGCTCATTCTTTTGTATAAATAGCTTATATTTGCTTTACAAATAAACATTAATTAGGACAGATGTAGTTTTCAAACAATAATTATAAGCATTCAGAATGTACACATTTCTTTTTAATAGAAGTAAATGTACAATTATCCTAATGATAGAAAAACATAAATAATGCATGATTTATGCAAATAAGTACGTCGTATTAAGCGCAAATTAATATCTAGTTGAAAAATATTGAGAAACATTTTCATAAATATTTAATTTTCCACAAAAAAAATCATCATCTACCAATAATTTATGAGCATTACAAAATCTATCTCAAAACTTTCAAAAAAGAATAATTTTCATTAAACACAGAAGCTCTACTTCAGCATTATTAAATAAATATTTAATCAAGCGAATGTAATATGACATAGTTAGTCTTAACTAAAATAAGGTCGTAAAACGAATGTTAGTAAATGTTTATTAGAATATGCTTATTAGAATAAAGAAAAAATTTATTATGTGCTAAAAATTGATTAAATGTTATTTTTGAAACCGGTTTCTTTAAAATATATACTTTCCATTTCGTAAATTTATTTATTCTGAATCTTATTAAAATGGTAATGGTTTGAGTTGGAATTTATCGCAATTAAAAGTGTAATATTTCATGATGGTAATTAACAATACATAAAAAATCACAGTGATTCACTATGATATTATCAAAATATATTTTTTATTCTGAGTTAAATTCATGTATAGAAAATATTATTTGTTTAAGTCTTTTAACTAGAGAATCAATTCATATTCATATTTCACCAATGCATTAAAAGTTTTCAATCAGTTTCTTGTAAGTTTTTACAAACCCGGTAAGAAAATCAAGTACTTACATAGTATCTCAATCTATTGGCGACATTATATGAAACGAAACATCTGGTAGTCGAATCAGCACGTACGACACAAAGGAAATAGGGATTGCCAACTTAGTGAGTTATTAATATACTTGACAATTGTTGTGATAATACACAAGTACAGAAAATAAAAGTCAAAAAATAATTGAATCCCTTTGAAAATCTCTTATTCGAAGAGACGACGAAGTCTGAAGATTTCGAATTATTTATTATATGTTTTCATACTAGACTACTACATTCTCAAATGTGCATATATTTGAAGATATGAGACGTGTTTCTTTTTTTACCCTACCAGTGGCCATGTGAAGAACAATATAGTAAAAATTATAAATTAATATAAACGAGGTATAAACAAGTTTGTTACTATCGACGTTATCCCCTGCCATCTCGGTGGATGCTCCAATGTCTTCCTCTTGGCAAGAATATTGGGTACTTACGTATTATCGCAACAATCGCCAAGTCTATTACTAGCTCTCGAAGTAGGTAACCACGATTTCCTGTGCGTTGCGCTCTGAATTAGCATCTAAGTGCTTCGTTTCATATAAAATCGCCAATAGGTTGCGATAATACGTAAATACCGATTATTGACACTAGTGATGTGAGTCCAATGAAAATCCTCATTGGTCTCATATCACTGACTTCGGAAATTTTAGCTTCCCAGTAAGTACTTCGGCTTTACCAGCAAGCGCGACCACACGTGACACGCATTGTCCAAAGAATCTTCGTCAATCACCAGATTGAATTGCTTCCCTGGCTGACTCACTCTCCAGATCTTTCACCGATAGAAAACATGTGGCCCATGGTTGCTCAACGATCGACCCAGATTACACCCCAGCTACCACACCAAATGAACTTTGGCAGCGCGTGGAAGCTGCTTGGTCTGCTGTACTCCAAGAATTCATCAGAAAAGTCTCTTTGAATCAATGCCGAGGCGTGTGGCAGCAGTGATCTCCAACAATGGTGGTTACTCTGGCTACTGATTCTGGAAGGAACCACACTTCACAGTAGTCTATAAATTTAATCATTTGATACTTGGTCAACATGTTATCTAAAAAATAAATTTTGTTGTGCTATCTAATGTCTTTCTTGGTATTGCATTTACGGTGGCCAGCAGTGTACTTTGGACAGTTCCAGTGAATGCTTTGGCACCTACATGTATACTTTATAATTTGGCACCTTATTAGATATGAATCCTATCGAATGTATATAAATCATAATTAAAAGATCAGTTCATACGCAAAATACTGTATTGCCAATATTTTCGCCGTTATGGATGGTTTTTGAGGCAGCATGGCCGGATATTTCTTCAGAGGACTTCCAAGGCTTTTTCAGTCAATTTCCCGTTGATAAACCAAAAGATGTGGCCCCCCCCCTCTATATTAAAAGTTATCCCGTGACTATCTTCTTGTTATACAGTTCTTATACATACATATATATTGTGCACGCGAGAGCACATGAGTGCAAAATGCAAGTACATTTTGAATTTTGAAGTCAAATGGGATATAAATTTTAGATTACAAAAGTTTGCACTACTCATGTATTTTTTATGGTATCTGTGATTCTTAGCTTAAAAAGAAATGTGGAGTGGTTCTCTACTGCTATTGAATAGCAAAGACGTACACATTTGTTACAAAAAAATTCGGAAGTATATGCAATCTTTTTTTTGTTAATATTTTAGGCATGAAGTAATTACATAGTTTTTGTATTAAATAATAGTGTGAGCAAAGCTCTAAATTTCTCTGTTATTAATACGTTGACATAATATTTTCATAAATTGGTTGTGAAGTCCTAATTAATCTCAAGCAATATTGAGAAAATTAATCACATATGTTGGTTTGGTTACGCGTTTTAGGGTTGGCTAGTGTTGAACCCTCGAAACCCACATTTCTTCCAATCCTTTTCAGAAAAATCTAAGCAGATTTAACATTTTTTTTCCGTATGTATTTATATTTTTCCTACATTTATAAACAAAAATTAATCTTAAGATATCTATCATGCCTTATTGTCATCTATCGTTAGACATATTTTTTACTTAAAGAAAGATTCCTCATATATTATTTGAAGCGAAGGTTTTAAAACTGAATTCGAAATGAGATGATGTTTATTTAGAGGTTTATACATTATTTTTTTTTTAAATAAATTTGGTTCTTTTGCTTTTTGGGAATCTTAATTGTTAAAAGTTTGTGATATATATATATATTCTTTTAGTCGTTAAAATAAGCTATCTGAATGGCTACCCTTTGTCATGAATATAGTAGTCTAAATTGTTCGCATGTTATAAGTTAGGTACAGAGTTAACTCGTTCCAACAACATGAAAATGATACATTAGTTACATAAATTAAAATTGGAAGCTTCAATATCTCAACAGTTTAAGAATTATTATGTGCCTCTTATCTCAACAAAAACACATGAAAAACATATACACATCAGCTTAACCCTTTATCTACTGACGATACATATAAGTAACATCCACTTTAAAATTACATAAAATAATCATTTTTATGAATATTCTGACTGTAAACATTAGCATTTTTTTAAATCATCTATACCAGGATATAGAGCTGCATGGATTCTATGATTGAGAATTTTATAGGGAAAGGAGACTAGTTTAAAACTCTGAAATTACATTTCAGCTGTCATTTTGATCGGATTTATTTTTTTCCACAAAATTAGTTAAAGTAAAAAGGTATTTGTCTCATTTTTCAATTCTTACTATTAGCTCACACTCTCTATATATTTATTTATTTATTTATCTTGGTGGAATTTTCAATTGTTAATAAAATACATTTTAAAGCGCTCAATTGAGCTGCAATTTTATATACATGATTATTTTGGAGGGCAATACAATAATTTAATTATAGTTAATAAAAATTAATTTATTAGAACTAATTATTTAAAGAACTACAAATACAGCCACGTTGGTATCATTCTTGGCTACTTGTATCAAAACTTGAAAAAGTTTTTCCTCACGTTTTAAAGCATTCAGTTGAACCGAAATTTTATATACACGATTGTTTTGGATGACAATAATGATTATTAATAAAAATTAATTACCACTTAATGTTGTGATTCTGTCATATGTATATACATATTTATATTAATTTTAACTATTCAATAAAAAGTAGCTAAAGTAAAATTTTTCTTTGTTGATCTAAGAATGGATTGACTCAACTTTTTTTTTATATTACTTGTTTGTATGTTAGTTAAAACCTTAGAAAAAACGATACGACTATTTATTTAAAATGAATAATGTTTGTAATTGATTTTAGAGTTGAATAATTTGTGGTATTTATAAGCACCGTCAGTACATTGGTTATTAGACAAAGCAATTCGTGTTTACATTTCGTCCATTAACTTTATTACTTTTCTTGTTATGTTGTAGAGGCATTATATTAGAAGGGAATAGATAGTTTAATTTAACTTATTAACTTTTTAATTTGCTTTAGTTTAACTTATTTTTATTTTGCTTTCTTTATTGTTTTTTTTAACGTTTCAAAAAAAATTTTGAAATTCGAAACTGAGCTTTTTGCTACACAATTAAATCAAATATCTATTCTTTATTAAAAAATGAACATTATAATTTTTTTGTGTGCTATTGAGATTTAGCAATAATAGGAGGTTTTCAAAGTGCTGTAACTTTTTTTTTCTTCCTCTGCTTAAAATGGCTTTAGATTTATTACAAAACCTGTTGCCTAAAAGCAGTGATGCACTAACAAATGATTCTTCAGATGAAGAACTCCCAGCAAATAATCTGCTGTAATTTTTGTCATACTCTGAAGAAGACGATCAAGAGACTAAGCAAGACTCAGGGTACAGTAGTTCATGTTCAGAAAATACAGCATTTTCTCCTCCAGCATGCATTGCTTTAAAAAACATTGTCGAAACCTCAATCAAAAAGCACAGCATATAATGCGTTTTGGGTATTACTTAAAAAGAAGACTGTTTCTTTGAATATCAGCCAATTAAGTTTGTGTGTAAAACCAGTTTTTATGTGTAAAAATTAAATAAATTTGAAAATTTTTACAATTTTCAATAATAAATTATTTGTAATGTACAATATTAGTGTTCTCTGGTTATATTTAGGGCACTTTTAAGAGTAATAATTGCGTTAAAAAGTCAAAAGGTCTTTTTGAAAGATATGAATATTTTAGCCATCCATGCACCGACGGTACTTTAAATTACCAATATAATTAATTAGCTCTAACACCTAAATTTTCCAAAGTTGTGTATTTTATTTATGTATAACTCTTAACTTTCAATGTAGTGACTAAAAAAAATTTCATGAAAATAATTGCAGTAAATTAAAACGCGGTAGATAAAGTTCAAAGAAAGTATAATGATATGTCTATAATGCATAAAAAATCGTTTCAGAGTGCCAAATTTTTAATTTCTTTCCCTAAGGTTCTGCTAGAGTAAAAGTCACTTATTACCTCTTCATATTACTGTCATTTAAAAATCACTCAAATCAACTCATGCAAATATTAAAACATACTCTTAATATATATGGTTTAACATATTTAAAGTAAGCATATTTTAAGTGACTAAAGTTATACACACAAGTATGAGAAAAATATTAAAATAAAAATCTCACAATGGCACAACAAACATTTTTTAAAATTTTTCAAAATTAAAACTTCTTTATTTTATAGAGCACTTTTAAGAAATAAATAATTTTAACACGCCATTTACAAAATGAGAAATCTATGTCATATTCTATTGCTAGAAAGTCTATCTGTGATATAATTACTGTAGTATTTGAAATGGCATAGTTTTATTTTTCAGATAGGCAATGTAATAGATGTAGGCTTCTTTTTATTTCGAAGAATGCGAAAAAAATTCCATTCGAACTCAATCTTCGAAATACATTTAAATTAATAAAATATTTTGACGAATCAAGGAGTTATAAAAATATATATAATGGTAATATAGAACATCCTTTCTTAGAAATATTTACTTAATATTGAAGAAATTATGGGTATGGATAAAAATAAGAATTCATTCAGAAAACTGATGAAAACAAAGTACCAGATGAGCAAGAGGAAGAAGTATACATAATCACAATTAATTAAATTTGAGAATTTAATTTCTATGGGGATCTCCAGATTGGCTCTTTTTCTGCAAATAATATAATTCATAAGTAGCAAACCAATTCCATACAAGAATTTGCATATGAACTGAAGAATTAAAGCATAAAACATGTGAATTAATGTAGAAATCTTTCAAAAAATAGAATTTCACTATACCACATTTAGAAATATATCTAAAAATAAATCAAATTATATGTACAGATGTAATTACATAAAAATATAAAGCCTAACTTTTTATAAATAAGAAAAAGAGAGATACATTTCAATATATATTCTCCTGAATAGTTTTTTCTTGCATGTTTCTATTATGAGACAAAAATTTTCGAAAATTCATTTCAGTAAGTATAAGAAAAATAAGTTTCTTTTCCCGAATGATTTTCCTTTTGAAAATTGGACTAGTCATCGCTTACCAAACTTACCTGAAACCCAAAATTTTAATCTAAGCACCTGAAAAATTCATATCAGGTAATCAAAAGTCTATAAGTTTTTTTTTCTTAAATTATGATAAAAAGAACTGCACACCCACATACATCTATTTTAGGTATTAATTCAGAGGTTATCATCTATTTTAGAGGTATATTAATGAAAAGTGTATTCGTAAGCATTTACTTATTACAGCAGTAAGAGATGAATTAGAAAATGTTAATGGTAGATACAATAAAACGCACACACATAAATTATTAAATAAGATTTATATGAAATGAAATATTTATTAATTCAATTGCAGTCGTTCAGTTTATTATATTTCAAGGCACCTTTAAATAGAAAAGTGAATCTACATGTATTAATTGAATTGAATTAAATGAATAATATTTTGTACAAACATTATATTTTATTAATTCATAATACAAACTCGGAAATTTACATTTGCAGGAAATGCAATAATCTTTGCACAATTAGGAAAATTAGAAACATATATTAATGACGTTACTCTTAAACTAAATTAATAAATGTTAATTAATTGCTTGAAATAAAGTTCGTTATAGGATATTATTATTTAAGGAGTAATAATAATCTTAATAAATAAATGACTTAAGTAAATATATTAATAAATTCATGCATATCTTAATAAATACATTTTCTATTAAAAAGCCTAGCCTTTCTTCCTCAAAAATAATAATTCACAATTGATAAATATATTACTCACATTCTTATATATAGCATTACTATTACTATTCAACTTATAATTAGATTTTATAAAATTTATTATAACCATTGGTGATTTTGTCTTGTGTACGCCGATAAAAAATTGAAAGTAAATAATCGAAAAAATATATTAAAATGTTTCAAAAATTAGAAGGATTACTGGTGAATTGAAATACATACATGTGTAATATTTGCAAATCTGTAATATGATTCACCAACTCTAAGAAAAACTCTTCATATGATAATCTGTAATATGTTTAGGTTGACCGCATTCTTGAAGGACTAATCTTTCAATATCTCAATGAAAATTATACGTGCTGTTGAAATGTAATTATTTCCTTTTCGATTTAAGACCTGTTCCTTTCCGTAGTTGCAAAACGAAATTAAAATCAGCATATCTGCCTTGACTTCTTGACATCTTTGCATCGATATATATTTTTTTCTCAAAAAAAAGAAAAAAAAAACCTTCAATTGGAAATCTTGTCAGTGAAGGTCTTGCTATTCGATTAACCATCTGAAATTGAAAAGTATTCATTATCATTTACTTTTGCTCCAGTTTTTTAAGCAAGTGTATGAAAGATTGATGTAGTTTATTACAAAAAATATGTTGCGTTGTTTACTCAAAATGAAATGATAATTGTGCAGCTAACAGAACTGAAAAGAGAACTGAAGACAAGTAAAACATCTTTTCCTTTACATTTGCTTCTCAAAAGTATTTAAATAATCAATTTAATTTGTATGAGAGAATATATATATATATATAGTTATGTAAAAGTATGTCTCAAAACTTTTTGCATTTCAAGAATTCCTTAAAGTTCATACAAAAGACAAGAGGACATGCCCTATGGTTTTGACATTCTCTAAAACAACGTTAAAACTTGGAAGTCGTAAAATACATATAATATTAATAAATAATTATTGATCCTTGTAGATAATATTTCTTAGCTGTATTAATCTGGTTCTAAGCAGAAATTATTTTATAATATGTTCTTGGTCATTGTGTTCATGTACTGTATGTAATTATTTTGATTATGAGTTTTTCCAAGCAAACACTGAATTAAGTTTATCGTTAATTTTTAAGAAATGTAATAATTCCTTTTTTTTGTCAGTGGGTCTTTTTTTGTAATTATAATATACACTGCTCAAAAAATTAAAGAATGTTGTAAATCTTTCATAAAAGACGGTATAAATATTTTTTTTTTGTTGAAAATGGAAGATATCCCAAATGCTAATTTTTCTCACGTTCAAACTTCGAAGTGTACAAATTTTAAGTTTCACGCCAAAAATAACCATTCATGGGCACCGAATGAAATTTGGCTTTTAACTTAATGAAAGGCCAAACAGAGAAGAGAATGATCTAAATTCAGTAAGTGCTTTGTTTCGATGAGTGCAATGTCTCAACGAAGTCATTTAACAGCATCAGAAGCTTGAAGAGTTGATAGTCGGTTATGGGGGGTGGGCAAACACATGTCAAAGTTGCCGAAGCGATTGGAGTTTTACAAAGTGTAATTTCCAGACTCCGGAAACCTTTTTTGGAGATTGCTAATGCAAGCCAAACACAAGGGCAATGTCATAGACTTGCAAAAACGTTTAATGAAGATCGATATTTAACGCTAAGATCTTGGAGACACCGAAATATGAATGCTACTCTACTTTAACATTACCTTCGTTTGACTACTAGCACCACAGTTTCAATACAAACTGTCCGAAACTGGTTCTGCGCAAAAGGTCCCTATGCTTGCCGACCAATGCTGTGGGTTACATTTACAACAAGGAACCATCGGGTTTCACAAAGTGGGCAAGAGTACATGTATACG
>BMAV01011721.1:0-102926 GCA_019973955.1 Trichonephila inaurata madagascariensis | reverse complement strand
AAATTTTAATACTAAAACATGTCTTTCATCCTGATTCCTTTAAACGCAGTCATTTTATCAAATAAATCCTGAGAGGGATTCTGAAACTCAGATTTAAACAGAACTTAATCTACAACTGGATAAGTAAATGCTCTTTTAATGAACTTGACTTTCGGATTGACAGTTTTCTCAGCGAATGTCTCTCAACATTCCGCCATTTTGAGAATAATCTTCCACTTCGTGAAGTTGCCATTCCATCTTTAAGTAATTATGAAATCTTTTGGGCACTCAACGAGACTCGGAAGATGGCGCTTCATCCAACAAGAATTCGTCACGTGGGAAATGAAACTTAGTGCGAGTTATCTTCAAAAACTTGAAAATGGTTCGATTAAGACGATATTGAGTTTGCTTCAAATCGTTTGCGAGTGCATCCGACCTTTAATTGCTTTCCATCGCTCTAGGGAAAAGCGACACGTTTTCGCCCAACCCACGTGATAAACTCTGATAAGGAAGTATAAACTTTTACTTAAAAGAATGAGAATGCTTTGGAATGGCAAGATAAAGTTTACTTTTCTACGTCATTACAGAAAAACTTTCTTTCAAATGTAAGAATTTGTTCTTTTGGTAAAGAGACCTGTAAAAGAGTGTTTTCAAATTGGAAGGGGAGGAAATAGTAAAACTTTGATGAAATGGGCTTAGTATATTTCAATTCTCCACAAAAATTTAAGGATTTTTCTTTACATCAAAAATTTTTTGCAGATAGTACTATATATGCCATAGTAATTCTATAAATCCAATAATAAAATAAAACTTATTCATTGTTAATATATGTACGAGTATTTTCTGTCGTTATCATTAAGGTTTTCATGATGATTAATATCATGTATATTTTTAAAGTTTATATATTCTCATAATTTAACAGGCATTTTGGATATTTAAGTTTCCAAACTAAATTTTACTAATTAATTTTATATACCCACTTATATAAAAAAATTTCTACGAATGCTTGTTTCTCAACTATTATAATGTAACGGAAAATGAGATAGATATAGAGAGACAATACGTTGAGAAGAATTTTAAAAAATTCTTAAGTATTTTGTTAAAAGCATAATTTAAAAGTTTATACTTTTATTTTAAAAATAAATTAATCAACTTCTGCTTAGCGGTAAAAAAATTAAATACCATAATCTGGAGAAATAGGTGGTGTAATTATCATTTACAGAAGTCCAGTTGCAATGGGGAATTACAATTTCTTTTAAACTGTTCAAAATTGAAAAGAAATACAAAATTTCGAAAAGTTTCGCTAAATATTTGAATTTTTAAAAATTCACTTAATTAAACTTTGATTTATTTTCGAAGGATTTAACTATTTTTCGTTATTTATTACTAAAGTTAATAATAGAAATTATCTTGAATAAATCTGAAGAAAAATTTCTTTTGCAGAAAAGAAATAAGTAAATCAAAACGTGCAAACACTATAGAACAAATGTAATAGAACAAAATGTTTAGATGAAAATAAATATCTTGCTTGAAATTTGTTTTCATTTTATGAATACTGTACAGGATACTATCTTTTTTTTTTACGAATAACTCAGTTGTAAATTGATATTTATAAAGGAAAAACTAACTAGATATATGATAGAATATACTACGATATTAGAGTTTAAAAAATTGTAAATTTTTTAAAGACAAATTATGCAAGTGTAAATTGACTAGAATAATCATATAAAATGACAAATCAATTTTAAATAGAAAACGTCGTTTGTAAAAATGAGGCATATTTTTATAAATCGAGAATATGCGCTTTAAAAAAACACACACACAAAAATAATATTATCTTAAGAAAATATTTATATCCATACACACACGTAATTATAGTAAAACTTTTATTCAAGAATAAACTAAAAATTAATTTGACTTGAAATTGATAGGTAATGAGCATATTAATTTTCTCGCGAGGTTTTTTTAAATAATTGTTTAGCATTTTTCTTATCCGTTAGCCCCAAATATTCAGTATCTTAATTTAGATAAAAAAAAAATAATAATAAGTACTCCGATTTTTGTACAATGTACATAATTAATATCAGTTTCTTATCGATCATTTTTTTTTCGTTATTTATGATGTTATTCCTCTAACTCTGCAAAAAAAATTTCGGTGTTCTAAATCTTGTAATCTACATTTCTAAAAGAACAGAATAATAAATTATTATGTATCTAGTTTCAAAATAGAATGATTCATTTTTTCATTTGCTTTTTCTTTAAAACGATAATTTATCCTGATTTGATAGTTTATTCATAATAAAGAAAATTCTCTGTTTAAATTATTAAAATTATTCATACTTAATTAAAGGAGCTAAAAAGTTGTAAATTTAGATTCAAAGCAGATTTTGAAAATTTAATAGAATTATAAAAAGCTACATCTTACAATCGATAAAAAACATTGTAATATTGAGAAGCTTTTTAATAAAATCCATGCACTGTGGTTATGTTGATTTTAATAATTAATAGCAAAATACAAAAAGGTGATGCTATTGCAAAGTGCAAAATTTTATCATTAAACAGTAAAAATAAAGATTTAGACAAATCTCAAATATACCAAAAGCATTTTTTTTTTTCATTTTGCATTTTTGGTTTTTCTTTATATCACTGTACAGCTTGACACCAAATTTCAGATCAGATAACAAATTAATCTTTCAGATATTTGTGTGAAGCTTTCTGAACTTAGATTTGGGTTTCGGTTTCATTTTAAAGCTTTTTACCAATATAAAATTGAAGTAATTAAAAATATTTTTGAGTAGAATCAACACTTTCAGTGCAAAATGGTTATTAGTTTCAATTTTCATTATTAAAATCATTCATCTTGATTATGTTTTGAGTTTTTTGAGTTCTCATAGTTACTTATTTCAGATTGACTTCAAGGCCAATTGTTGTTTTTAAAAATAGTTTATACAACTTGGAAGTTTTATCATCAATTTTTTCCCGTTGAGATAGTTCCATGGCCAAAAGGTTCTGAGGTTGCTATGAGAAATAATATTTTGAAGGGAGGGAAGGCTACTGAAAATGATAAATCTAAACACGCCCTCAGTTGATACTGCAATTAGGCTGAATAAATGTATTCTGAATAAATGTATTCCAGATAAAACTGAATATTTTCACCATGTGTACTAAACTCCATTACAATAAAATACGTAAAAACATAGTATTTTAAAATGCGCGACAAAAACTCTAACGCTAAACGCCCCCAATTTAAAACTCAAAAAAAAAATTTTATGTACAAACCTGGCAATTAATTACCTGGCTTAAATTAGTATCCGTGTTATTGTTTATATAAATACTTTAAGTTTCAAAATTTTTGTGAAAATATTAGGTTAAGATTAAGCTGAATAATATGTCGTCGTAACAAATGCTATCATTATTATGCAAAAATATATTTAAAATTTAAAAAAAAATTTCAATCATATTTAATTAAAATGGTATTTTAATGTAGAATATACATTATAAAACAACATATTAAAAAATTAGAGCTTTATGGGCCTTATAAGCCTGCGTTTTTCTCAGACTTTTAATTTTGAAGATGTAAGTGTTTCCTAATCCCTAAAGCTTTTTTCTGCTCGAGAAAGAGTTTTGAAACTTGTTTGTATATATTCCGCGAGGTTTTTTTTAGGGTTAGTAGGGTTTAGGGGTAATTCTAGTTATTTTTTTAAATGCTAAAGTTATAATATTTTTAAAAATTTCGTGTTTTTTCCAGGTTTAGCTAGAAAAATAATTATTAAAAATCAACAAGGGAATAGATTTTCAAATCCATGCTAACTTTTGTTCACAATAATCCAAAAAATATAAATCACTTAAAATGACTAAAAATTTTTAAAAATTGAGTATTTTATAAAAGTTTGAAAAACTTTAAAAATTCCTAATTTTTAAAATTGTAAAATAATGGCTGGTCAAACTGACTTTTTACTTACAGAATCAGCTTAATAATATAATATAAATATAAAACATAAATTATTTTTACTGTTACTGCCTCCGAAAAGTTTTTTAAAAAGGGTACTGTGTAGTCTTAATAAGGATCATACTGAAAGATCTTTTCAAAATTGGATTGTTAATTTGAATAGATGATGGACGTCTTAATTTTGAATCATTCATAAGTGAAAAGGATAAAATAACAAAATACTTCACTCTCCTTTCAACAACCCTTTATGAAAGGGTTAAGCTCAGTTAAGTTAAAAAGGTGCAGCCTTCTTATATTGTTCCAGACTCTAGTCTTCGATGGAACTGAGACGTGCATAGGCAACAAACTCAGAACCATAATCACTAAGACATCTCGAAGTCGATTTTAAAGTTATAGACAATATACAGTGTCCCCCAAAAAAAGCGCCCATACTTTGCAAAATCCGATTTCCCTCGTTTAAGGAGTACATAAAAATGTTCAAGGGTGTACCTGTACCATCAATGCTGTAACTGGTATACTTTTAGCCAGATTCCTCGTTGGGAGTATAAAAAATTTTCAAAGAATCGTACCTGTACCATCAGTAACTGTAACTGTACCTGAACCTGCACCAGATTCCTCGTTGGGAGTACATAAAAATTTTTCAAAGAATCGTACCTGTACCATCAGAAACTGTAACTGTACCTGAACCTGCACAGCCAGATTCCTCGTTGAGAGTACATAAAAATTTTTCAAAGAATCGTACCTGCACCATCAGTAACTGTAACTGTACCTGAACCTGCACAGCCAGATTCCTCGTTGGGAGTACATTAAAAATTTTCAAAGAACTGTACCTGCATCATCCGTAGTTTACGAGAAAAATGCGGTAAATGATGATGAATGATTATTCATGATGGAGTTCCGGCTCATTTCTATGCTCCTGTACATTATAAGTTG
Organism: Trichonephila inaurata madagascariensis; assembly: GCA_019973955.1. Classification (NCBI taxonomy): domain Eukaryota; kingdom Metazoa; phylum Arthropoda; class Arachnida; order Araneae; family Nephilidae; genus Trichonephila; species Trichonephila inaurata. The sequence goes on along the minus strand of BMAV01011721.1, from coordinate 98,065 downwards.
GATATGGCATATCCCGGTCCCCTGGATCCGACGTAGAGGTTCCGGTTCTTTGCTTGCCTCGATCACCAAATTTCACACCGTTCAATCTTTTTCCTGTAAGGTCATCTCATGGAATTGGCATGTCGAGGGCAGAAGTAACTACGGGGTGGCAACCGCGGCGATATACATAGTGTGTGGCACGGTGGAGTTGTAACAGTAGTACGCGAAGACTTACTGAAAATTTTTAAACAATTTGGAAAGATAATAAATAATTATTTTTTACACTTTTATTGAAATGGGTTTGTGTCAGACAAAAAAAACCCCTCAAAATTTGGATCAAGATATGTTGTGACGGGCTCATCGCGTTTTCTATTAATTATCCTCTTGGGTTCTTTGGGGCCGAAAAGGGCAGGTGCAACCAAATCAGAGCCCAGCGTGATTATGCAAATTAGGAACAGCACTAAATATAGCAGAAGTTTAGCGTAAGCAAGGTGTGGCCTTTTGGGAAGTGATTATGCTAGTCTGAGTTTAAACGTGTAAAGTGAAGTAAGCCGATATTCCAGTGTTCAGCTATCTGTGAGAGTGAGTTCAAGTCAAGTTGGATACCATTCCACGCGAGATAAAGAAACGACATTGAGGTTTCGAGAGTGTTACTGCTTACTTAGGATATAGAGGTAGGATCGTTCAAATTAATACTAAGAACTGCGTATATACTGAGATTAGGAATGGGCGGTAAAGTTAAATATAGTGAGTAGATCGCGCTTATTTGGTAGTACGTATTGTGTGTTTCTTCACCTCAGATCCTCTAAGTTAAAATATAAATATTATCATTGTATAGTGTTTAAGTTAAGATCTTAATAAAGAGATATTAAGATTATGGAAACGCCTGGTTCTTCATTCACTCCCACACCCCTAGGTCACGAAGATAACTTAGAAGTAAGGCAGCACCCTCGGGCGAATGCCTTACAATGTTTGTTAATAAATGTTTTCTGTTATGAACATATTAAAATAAATATCACTCAACACTCGCTGATGTGCACCTATAATAACCTAATTTTGTAGGCATCTGTTAGAGCTAATCCTAATATAGGTGACTTGGGGTAAAGAAGTTGCAATTCAAAAGCCGCATTAAGTAAATACTGAGCATTTAATAATTATTTTGAATTAAATGATTCTGGTTACTCATTTTTATTTTATATTTAACCTAATTGATGGAGCTTGTTTCAAGTTTATTAAAATAAAAACCTAAGTTTGTATTTTCGTCTTATTTATTATATTATTTTTCAATTTTGACTGCATAGATGTGCACTAAAAAATATGCTAATTGCGTAAAAATGCCATAATAAGCTTATAAGTAACACTTCTTCAATTTTCCACATTTGTTTGTGGAAAAGTTGGAAGCGGCAAGTTTAATTATTTTTTATCAAATAGTTGCACTCTTCCCAAAAAGGTTCCCACTTCTGCACTGCACAAACGGAATCGGTCGCTCTTCCACATGCTGCTTGTACCTTAGTGCAACCTTTTCATCACTGCGGACCGGTCAACGTTTGATAATTTTACCACGGCCCGCTGAGGATGGGACACGTTGATTGTTTATATTTTAGATTGTTTTCGCCATTCGCCTGCATAATCCTACCAAATTCAGTGAACTTTATTTTTCCCACTCAGGTTTTCCACTTGTCAGCGCCAAAATACTTATCAGATAAGGGATAGAGGATCTATTGCAGATCCATATCCCTGTGACGTGAAGAAACGTGAAGAAACGTGAAGATTGTTTTGATTTAACAATTTTAATTTAGTTACATTTAAGCATGCCTTCAGAATAAAATACATTTACACAAAAAATGAATAAAAGTGATTTAACGTGGAATGTAACTGATTTTAAAATTTGATGCACCAAATCGAGAAAGAAATGCACACTTTAAATAAAATGGCAATAGTTTAATGTTCTTTGAAACCCCAGCACCTTTTGATCCACGGACCGGGAGTTGCGGATCATTGCTACAACGAGTGCTTTCATCCCCTCCACGGCATTCTTAAGCATACTTCGATATGCACTGCGGATATATATATATATATCAGGTTTGAAAAGTTTTAGGTTCAAAATTAAGTAAATAATAAATAAAAATAGAGCGAACTCTTTGCCCATCACGTAGGTTGTAGGTAAATAAGCCTATATTTAAAAGGTGGAAGAGCTCACTGGCAGAGACTGCTGCAAAAGGCTTGCTTTGATACATTCATTTGGGTTGCATGTTCACTGGGCACTGCTTGATTTTATACGTGTGTCCCTGGTGTTTTCTTTCGGCCACAGGCCCTCTTGCTTCCTCCTACTGAGCATCCTCTTTAAAACATGCTAGTATTCATTTTCCACTTTTTAGCTGTATTTCATTCATTTTTGGTTCTTCATTTTTTTGAACGTTTGGTTATTTTGTATGATGGCTAGAACTACGTTTTTCCACGGTTTCGAACCATTCCACTGTGTGGGCCTTGGCTGAGGCTGCTTTCTAACAGGGCTGCTTGGGAACTGGCCTGCACAGAACAGCGGCCTCTGCTAGAGCCACATAACACCTCCTTATAACTTGCTATGCTTTAACCTCCTTTGACTGTGTGAAACACACACAGCTTGGTGATAATTCAGGCTCTCACATTTAAGGGTTTCAGCCCTCCCATTCAGAACATTAAAGTGTCTTGTGGGCCATTTTTGAGCTGCGTTTTGGCACCTCTAGGCCAAAACATTTGCTGAAAATAATAAACTCCAAACCAAAAGCATTTTCGAAAGGCTGCAAAGTTTTGGCGGATTTACGAGGCGACACGAGCGAACAGGCGCGGTGGCAGAGAAGATAGCGCGGAAGGCCTTACTGCCGGCGCTTAAACCACTGGTTGACGGTACTGCCGCGATGACTTCGCTGATTTGAGGTATGGCAAACGCGGCTTGCACCGTGAGCGCTGTGAACGCCAGCTGTGCGGAGGTACGCCGTTTCAACAGTGCCGAAATATTGCTGCGGCCTCTTTTCCAGCATCTCAAAGGTTGTTGACACGTTTCGCGACGCGGGCGAAACGGGGCGGGCGAAAAGTACTGGCGGCGAAAATTTGGCAGGCAGCCAAGCCAGCTGGTGGCAGCAAACTAAAAAATAGTGCATAAATATTGTCTTTTGGCAATTACATTATGATAAGCATTTTTAACAGGGGCGAAAAAAGGAACATTTCCATTTAAAATCAAACATTTTCAATGCGCCGTTTTATACTAAAAATTTCATTTCAACATTTCCATTTTTCCATTTCAGGGTGTTTTTTTGACAGAACAATTTAAGAATTTACAAAGGGCACTTTGGGTCATTCCTTCCATTCATTTTGAGAGTAAGATTGTTTCTTGTTTTGATACATTTCATTTCGATTTCACTTTTAAAAGTCCTTGATTTTCATTTCTACTCTAAGACTCGACTTGTAATACAGAAATTTTCAAAAGGAAACTTCTTCCATCTCTGATTATAAGGAACTTTCCTTTATTCAAAGAAATTCAAAATTTTGGAAATCGGGCTTTTAAACAAAAATTCTTTCTACATTTGGGCGACGAAATGGAAGAGCCCCGGCTGCTGGCTTGCTGCGAGGCTACATGGCGCGATATTAAATTTTGCAAAAGAAGGGAAAGAATGATAGAACATAAAAAAGATTATTGACACATCTCCAAAACGTTCAAGAAGATGTCTCATCGAAGAGAACCCATGACATGTTCTACCCAGTAATTGCTAAAGAATCTCCCTCGCGTGTGTCGACTACCGTGGTTATTTCTAAGATGTCTTCAAATATTCTGGAGGAATGTATCTTTTCCTCGTCGTCTCTAAAAATAGTGAAATGCGAAACGGGGGAAGTTGGCGAAATTCAAAAGAAGTATGAGAAGAAACGTACTTTTCTTAGTAGAACGAATTTTTGTTCCCGGCATGTCGCGCGATGAAAGTATTTTAGAATCAAATCAAGCGGAACGAAGCTTCGCTTCGATAACCATTTAAAGATCTCGTTGAATATTCCGTGACAGTTCTTTCTTCGATGCACCTGTAAAACACTGATTATCACACAGGAACAATTATTAAATGTTAAATATATATTTATTTTAAAACCAATTATTTTTCTAAAACATATAAAGCTGCTTTATATGATTTTAGTAGAATAAGGTAGCTTTCGAGTTACAAAAGCCTCTTCCCTCCGTCATGAAACCGCTTATATTCTTAACTAAATATATACTTCATGACAGGTCTCCTTCAAACTAAATGTAATCACGTGTTCTCAATTAAATTTCAAGAAATTTCAACACGAACTTGTACTTGCTGTTCCACTAGTAAGGGTAGAAAATAAAATTTCAGATTTGATAATTGGATAAACGTGTTCCAATATTGAATTCTTTAGAAGTTTTCATAGTTTAAAAAAGGCTTTATTATACGTGTACTTTAAAATCAAATGCATTTTGTTTACTTTTTTGTGGGTTATTATTATTTGCAAATATATACTTTTTAAAAGTCTGCAAAAAACAAAAAGTTTGCAACCACCAAAGTCATGAAGCTGGTTGGATGGAAACATGTGATTGTATTTATCATGTGACTACGTGAAGAAAGAAAATATATTTCGGTTTGAAATTAATTTATTGTTTGACATTGTGTGTGTGTGTGTGTGTGTGTGTGTGTGTGTGTGTGTGTGTGTGTGTGTGTGTGTGTGTGTGTGTGTGTGTGTGTGTGTGTGTGTGTGTGTGTGTGTGTGTGTGTGTGTGTGTGTGTGTGTGTGTGTGTGTGTGTGTGTGTGTGTGTGTGTGTGTGTGTGTGTGTGTGTGTGTGTGTGTGTGTGTGTGTGTGTGTGTGTGTGTGTGTGTGTGTGTGTGTGTGTGTGTGTGTGTGTGTGTGTGTGTGTGTGTGTGTGTGTGTGTGTGTGTGTGTGTGTGTGTGTGTGTGTGTGTGTGAGAGAGAGAGAGAGAGAGAGCTTATAGTTATTAATTACGTTAAAAAGTAATATCAGTATAAAATGAAAAATTCGATTTAAATTTATTGTTTTTACCTAAAATAATCATATTATTTATGGAACAATAGTTTATTGGATTATATATTCTCCAATATAATCTATTTCAAAAATGCAAGCAATAGAGTAACCAAGCATTAACTGGCTGGACAACATTGGAATAAGCCCCTTAATGTGCTAACAAGATTTGATTGAAAGCAAGTAGTTTTCTTGTAGTACAAGTTTAATAAAATCATTATTTTTTAGTTTATTACTTTTCCTCAGCGCTATTTATCATATATAACTGCCAAGACATTAATCACAGTTAAAATCTATATATGAGTAAAAGGTCTTAAGAATGCATAAGCTTTTTTGCAGAAAATTTTGCTTGCCTTTTTATGACTAATAAAATCTCTAAAGCTGTTTTTGAATTATAACTCTAGCCTTAAAATTATCCATATTTATTTTAATAGATTAATCCTAAATTTCTTCCAGGAACTGTTTCATACGTTTTGCCACGTGTGTGTATTGCTAAATTTAGCAAGATTTCATGAAGTTTAGAAATTAAAAAAATCACAAGATATTTATATTTTATAGAGTGAATACTTTCAGTACTATTCAATATTACAAGACGAATATTAGTTCCTTTATTACTATACATTTCAAATATATGGAATACATTATTGTTTAAAATATGTTCATTCAGCATTTTACTAATAATATTTACATATAAGCGTAATATTTGCAAGAACAATATAACATATACAGTTACAAAATCCCTATGTAAATTCTCCGTAAAAAGTTCAAGATTTTATAATTTAATATTTTTTTCAACCTTGAAATTCAAATTCAATATCAATTTTAATATTAAGAATCTATATTGATAAAAAGCTTCAATAGGGTCATTCTATATTTGATTCCAATTCAAATATACCAAAAATGTAGTCCTACAACAAAGAAATGTACTTAATTTTTAGCCTATTACATAAGTTTTCTTCCAATTTCTGTACATTTTTTTCAATTACTATCTCAAAAATATTCACTTATAAATTATCTTCAGTGAAAGGTCACAAAAATGATATGAAAAACATCACATTCAACTTTGATGAACTTTATTTTCAACTCTAGCACTTATCAAGAGATTTTATTTTCTGATAATAAGCGAAGGATTTGCAACCTTGAAGTGTCTTAGTGATCTTTTCTCTCTTCCATGCAGTTAATTGTTTTAGTGACATACGAGAGGGAGATGAGCTACAGGAATACCTAGAGATTTTCTATTTTCAGCCATTTTATACCTTGCCACATTTCACCTTTTTTCAATTCTACTATTAAGCTCACTGTCTATATACTATTTATTTATTTTATCTTGGTAGAATATTCAGTCGTTAATAAAATACATTTTAAAGCGCTGAATTGAGCTGAAATTTTATATACAGGATCATTTTGGATGACAATACAATATTTAATTATAATTAATAAAGTGAATTGATTTAAACTAAATATTTAAAAATTGAAATACAGCCACGTTGGCAGAGCCTTTGGCGACTTGTGTCAAAACTTGAAAGGTTTTTCTCGTGTTAAAGCATTCAGTTGGACTGAAATTAAAAGTACGATACTTAAATGATAATTTAAAAATTAATTACCATAATGTTATGTGTGATTCTGTCATATGTATATACATAAATAAAAAGTAGCTGAAATAAAAATTTTCTTTGTTGATCTAAGTAGGAATTGACTTAATTTTTTTTTATATAGTATATATATATATATATATTATTTGGAATTTAAACTGTATTTAGAGCTATTGACCCAAACGATTTAACGAGAAACAAAACATTGCATTAAATTTCCGTGAAAATCAGGAAAGGATTGTTTCGCCAACACAAGATTTTATTTAATTGGTTAATTTTAATTCATCTCAATCCTGCAGACTACTTGTGTTTCTTTAATACAGTTTTTGATGAATAACTTCCGGTTTTAAACATATTTAATATTTCGTAAAGCTATTCATAGAAATCTACATGAAATTGCAGAACAAAATGATACAAAACTTGTTGATTTATTTAATTATTAGTTGAAAAATGTAAGAAAAACAAAGAAAATTCTTCATTTTTGTTAGTATTTTTCAATAGTATAATAGGTATGTTTAAGCACAGAACTTGAGGTGTGGCAAAATATCATTGAATTTATTCAATTCCTACTATATATTAGTACACTCTCTCCTCCTATATATATATCTTATTCAAATTTTCAATCGTTATTAAATACTTTATATTCTTCCATTCAAAGTAGGAATTGACTTAAAATAAAATTTTATATTACTTGTTTTCTTCGTAAACTTTACCATGATTACACGTGTTACGTAGAAGTTTCTTTCATAAATTAACAATTGCTTAGCGTTCTTGTGTCAATAAAATAAATTAACTTGTGTACTCTCTTTTTCATGTTTTAACTAACCATTTTCCTAAAGTCTCTCATTCCCAACATAACATAAAATATTCATTTACATACTTTAAAAATGTATATTTAATGCTATATTATAACCTAAAGTACTTTCAAAATGGATTATGTATCTTAGGTAGATGCCTAACAAATTTTTACACACATAAGCATAACATTAAAAAATATCATAAACATTTAAAATTTCAAGTGAAACAATAAAAATTAATAGAGAAATTACAGGCACATAAAAATAAGACACGACAAGGAAAATAACACTGACGACGTGCTTGGGATGAAGTTTTATTTTAAGAGAATTTTTTTATTTGTAGAAATTTTTGTCATTTTGTGCATTTTTCATTGAAATTCAGTTTCTCGACTATTATTACTTTGATTGATTGATTGTTTTTTCTTAATGAAGTACTTTGAAGTCACAAAAGAGCTACATATTAATTGTTGCAGTAAAACTGATCTTGGTCCGTTTTGTTTTAGGTATCCAGTGAGTGAGTGAGTGAATATTTACGTCGCACTGTTCAACTACAAGAGGGTTTGCTTTTGCGACGGACCTCGTAATTTTGAACCATGAGGAATGGACGAGGACGACATCAGAGCTGGCACCTCCTTTCCTAACTACTACACCACACCAACTGGAGGATGTTTGAGCTCTCGACCGATTCAACGAGCATTGCTCCCCTACACGGCGGGTCTTCAGCGGAACTAAGCTCGAACTCATGACACGCTGCCCACTTGTCTGTTACCTTGACCACTAGGCTACCGCGGCCATGTTTTGAGTATCAAACACATAATTTTAATGGTTTTTATGATGGGAATTTTTAATTAGAAAAAAGAAGGAACAAAAAAAATTAAAAAATGATTAAAACACTATAATGTAACACTGTAATGTAAACAGAGAGTTTTCTAAACATTATATTACTTTTAAAAAACACAAGCATTTTTTATACAATATTAAAAATATAACTCAAGAATTAAAGCGCAATATTAAAAAGTATAGCTTTTTTTTTATTGAAAATTCTCAAATTTTTGCACGTGTGATGTATCAAGTTATCGAATTATTAGCTCAAAATCCTCAGAAGTATATTATATAAAAAAAAATATTTCTAACGTTCTCTTACGATAAATTTTATTTGTAGGTTTCATTCATCAATGTGTACTTATATTTCATACCACTAAAGGCCTATCACATAAAAACTTGTTTATGCACTTATAATAAATTTTTATTTTAGGGTAATTAAAGGTTAAAAGTATAATGAAGTAATTTTTTTGTTCACTCAACAACGAAAAGCTATTTATAGCAGATAATATTCCTCTGTTTTTCGATAAAGGACATACGTGAGCTGTGAAGAGCTGATTGCTTAATTATGCCACCCAAAAAATTCTTTATTGTGGTAACGACAGATTGTTGCACTCAGCAGATTCGCTTTTCCCAGATGGCGCTGCCATCATTCTCCGGTGTCCTCTTCTTAATTATTCTGCAGTGAAGAAGCCATCACCCTAATTTTAATTTTTAACTTAATTACTACCGGAGGCAAATCGGGTTTAAGATTTCAAGCACTTTTTTTTTTCTTTACATTTTTGCCATGCATGTCCTCTTTACGAAATGCGATATGTTGTCCTTGGGCTCCTGAATTGATGACGAAATATCCTTCGAATATTTCAATCATGTCTTTACTGATATGAAAATCTTTAAAAAAAATTTTTGCTTGATGCAACGAGGTAGCATAATTGCAAGTTACTAAGTTTCAAAAACCAAACTTTAACTTAAATACAGTTATTAACATCATTCAAATATTATATAACTGATCTGTGTAACAATGGTATGTCATTCTTCCAAAAGACCTGAGAGTTTTTATTAGGAATCTGTTTGTATGTGGCGCTACATGTTTCTGATTGAAATCCAGGGTTTTTCAACTACTAATTATTCCAGCATCTTTTGAAGAATTGATTCAGAACTTACAATTTAGCATACAGAGTAGGTGAGGTAACTAGGATCAAAGGTGTAACGCGGAATATTTGGGCCCCCCCCCCTTGCAAAGTCAGGTTTTGGACCCCCCCCCCCCGATGCAAGGTTTGCGGGGGTGTACGTTACGCCACTGTGTAGGATGTATTTAAGGTTCCTTAGTCCTCAAGCTATTAGATATTAATTACTGGAAAAATATTTTTTCTTAATTCATAGTTCAATAAAAAAATTTAGCAATTTTAAATTAAATTTATAATTGAAACGAAAAAGAAAAGAATTCTACGCCCACAATCAAATAACTTTAAGCATGCATTTCGGTGCACTGATATCTCTCGCACTCACAAGCGAGCAGGAGCAGTCATTCACCCCATCTAAATAAAATTACTGAGTACTGCCAAGGAAAAGTTTTACGAAATTCACCCCCCACCCCACCCCTTGCTACTGTTTTTCCCACAGGCGCATTGTTCCGCGGTTTATTTGGGATAAAGAAAAGGAGTGTTTTTCCACTTAAAAATTGTTCAATTTCACTTTAAAAAAAGAAAGGGGGAAAAAGGACAAAATAATAAAATAAAAATAAAAAATTTAATCTCTATAGTTAGAATACAATAGAAAATTAAGTTATATCTTTTTTTATCTGTTCTTTGACATATCCTAAAGCATGGTTGAACAAATGAACCAGCATTACATTCAGTGCATTCGTATAAAAAAAACTAAACAGCTCCTATTATGCAGGGTATGCGAAAATGACAGCAAATGAGTAGAAAAGAGCACACTCAAACGAAAAAAAAAAGAAAAGAAAAATTGATTAGCAGTGAATTTTACCGTTCCTGGAACATTCCCTTTCAAATTTCTTCCCCACCTCTTTTCCGAAATAAGTAAATTCTTTAGTAGAACAGTCAATGTCATGTTATTGTATTCCAAAGCCGTGGGATTAGTTTTTAACAGAGCAGCTAAATACAAAAAGTCCTCCTTTGGAAGGACGAGTATACACGCCAGGCACACTAAAGGCACCAACTCAGCAGGACGTGTATACGTGCCCACGGTATTTAAAGGGTTAAATCTTTTTTTTATTTTATTTTAGTGTGGTATTATTATGAGAGTTATATTTGGCTTATATTTTACTCCAACATAATTTGTTGTTTTAAGCATGGTTATAAAAGTAACCTTGTACCTGAAAAAAGTGATTTTACGAATTAATTGATTTTCAAACATGTTTAAGGTACGTTCGGAACCGTGATTTTGCAAAAGCGTATAAATGGATAATATTTATAATATTTAGTGTCACTCAGGTTAGAAAATATATATAAAATTGTTTTAAGAGAATAGTATTACAATAAAAAAATTATTTAAGTACAATATTTTGACAAAAAACGAACATAGAATGACCCATTTTAAAAATATTCTCCTTTTGTGAAAACTGCTTCTATTGTAATAATATTTTGCCTGTCTATAGCTCTGATCTCTGTACAGAGGCCTAACTAGAATTTTTAAAATATATAACTTAGAAGTGGGTTTATCCATATTTTACGACAACAGAGGGGGGACAATTTTAAGAAAAAAACGCCGATAATTATTTCAATGGGTGGTAACTCTGAAAATAATGTGAATTTTTCAAAAATCCTAGTTCAAACTCTCTGGAGAAGTCTTTATATATAAGCGCGCGCGCGCGCTTATATAAATTAAAGACTTCTCCTTTTATAAAAGGAGAACATTTTGAAAAAGAATTATTCTAGTTAGTTTTTTGCTAAAATATTGTATTTAAATATTTTTTTTTGTCAAAATGTCCTTAAAATAATTTTATACATGTATTCTCTCTCTCTCTCTCTAATCTAATTGACACTAAATATCATGAAAATCATTCATTTATGCACTTTTTTAAAATTATGGTTCCGAACGTAGTCGGATACCTTAACAGATTTCTGGATTTTCAAGTCGTAAATACGAAGGATACATTGTAAGTTTCATGAGTGGCAATAAAACTATTCCAGATGACATAATGAAGCTGGCGACCATTGACTAACTTTACAAAAACATAGACGTTACCATGAGAGCTTTACAAAACATATAAAAAAAGAACAAGATACGTTTGTACAGCTTGCAATGTTCCAATATGTGTCCATGGCTATTTTTTAAAATATCGTTGAAAATAATATATATAAATTGTTAAAAAATTTTAATACAAAATATTTCTAATTTATAATTCCTTTTGTAGAGAGTTTACTGTTATTTATTAATTATATTTAATAAATATCGTGTATTGCTATATAAAAAGAAATGTAAGACATATAGGATGTTCTTGAATAGATCCTAGTATAGACATTGGGAAACTTCTCACCAAAAAAATGGTCATAAAAATCAAATCAATTTTAGGTAATAAGTTAAAAGAATTTATTTCACAAATCAGTCTGTTATAACAATATTTTAATATAGTATTACTAATAAAAAATTTGTCACATAAGAGGTTAAGTCAGTTTTTGTAAAACATGAACTGTCATACAATTAGGAGTATTATAAAAAATAACTTATGCATGATTATTGATATATTTGTAGACTTCAACTGTTCATAAATATTATATTTTAACTCAATGTAATAACTTTGTAATTTTATCAATTTAAGGTACGATATTCTATTATCATTGGCAATAAGTAACATTTTCTGTTCTATCTCAACAAAAAAGAAAGATAATGTTAGGCATCAAATTTACTTCACTCAAATTAGTCCGCCGAATTTTAACCTCCACGTCAAAGTGAAAACGATTCTCTGGTGGAATCATTTCTCCCCTTTTATTAAGCTCAGCCTTCAACATCAAATGTCGAGGAGTGACGTTTCATTTTAATATGTCCGCGGGGCTCTCGGACTGTCACTCATTCTTCAAACAATACAGGGAGGTAGAATGTCGTCTTTGCTGAGGAGGGATCAAAGTGCAAGATTACCTTCCGCGTTCTCATCATTAATCTTTGACTATCTTGGTTGGAATGGTGCTTTCTGTGAACAGATATCTATTGGGGTTGTAACGTAGGAGGTTGTAAAGACTCATGCTTGTGTGTTGAGTATGTAGAGATCAAACAATTTTGAAATGAATGCTACACTTTATGTGGTGGAGCATGTTGATTCCTTTTGAAATGGAAAAAAGGGCGATTATTTAAAGTTATTTTCGGGTAACGTAGAAAAACAAAGTAGAAAAACGCTTAAGGTATCCGACTACGTTCGGAACCGTGATTTTTCAAAAGCGTGTAAATGGATAATATTTATGATATTTAGTGTCACTTAGATTAGAATACATGTATAAAATTGTTTCAAATACATTATGACAAAAATTATTTAAATACAAAATTTTGGCAAAAATTAACTAGAATAACCTTTTTTTAAAATGTTCTCCTTTTGTAAAAGGCTTCTATTGTATTAATATTTTGCCTGTATTCAGCTCAGACCTCTGTACAGAGGCTCAACTAGAATTTTTGAAATGCATAACTCGGAGTTGGTTTATCCATGTTTTACGAAAACAGAAGGGAGAAATTTTAAGAAAATACGCCGATAATTATTTCAAATGGTTGTAACTCTGAAAATAATGTGAATTTTTCAAAAATCATAGTTGAGCCTCTGTACAGAGGTCTGAGCTATATGCATTCAAAACATTAATACAATAGAAGCATTTTTTACAAAAGGAGAACATTTTGAAAAAAGGTTATTCTAAGTTAATTTTTTGCCAAAATATTGTATTTAAATAATTTTTTTTTGTCATAATGTCCTTAAAATAATTTTATACGTGTATTCTAATCTAGGTGACACTAAATATCATGAAAACTATACATTTATGCGCTTTTTTAAAATCATGGTTTCGAACGTAGTCGGATACCTTAAATGATACTAAATAGGTGTGTTTATACAATACAGATTTCTGTTTATTATTCTTAGTCTTTAAAATTAGAAGAAAAAAATTACATAAATGCAAAATATGTTTAATGATAAAAATTTAAAGCTTATCTGTAAAGTAAGGGTATAGGAGATGAAATATCTCTCTATTTAAAAAGTTTTTCATGATGCTGTAATAAATTTATTTATAAATAAGGCTATAGTTAGTAAAAATGGGTGGCAAAAAGTTTGATTTAACTGAAGAGAAGCGGCAAGGACGAATTTTTCAAAAAAAAGAACAAATGAGAAAGACAAAAAAAATTTTAAGAAGAGATTAGTTAAAAATTAGAAAACTACACAATGCATGAAAATTAAAGTTTTACAATTTGAGCTATGAGTATGAATAGTTGTATAATTTATACAATGGATGGGGGTCACCGGATATCCCCTCTTCCTCAGTATGACAAAGTATTCATTTTCAGACAGAAAAAAATGCATAATAACACAAAGAATAGGATTCTAACAAATTCAGAATCCTTTTTAAAATAGGATACTAAAGTTAGAATATCATGCTAATCTTAAAGCATTTTTCAGACTGAAAAGATTTTCATAGTTTGTGTACGGTTTCTTAACATTAGAAGGGGCTGTGGTGGCCAAGTGGTCAAGGTATCGGATCATGGCAGGCATGCCATGAGTTCGATCTCAGTACCACTAAAGACCCGCCGTGTAGACCCACCGTAAATCTGTCGAGAGCTGAAACGTCCCCCCGTTGGTGTGGTGTGGTAGTTAAGAGGGGGTGCCAGCTCAGGTGTCGTCCACGTTACTTGACCATGGTTCAAAATTACGTGGTGCATCGCCAAAAGCCCTCGTGTAGCTGAACAGTGCGACATTAATATTCACTCACTCACTTAATATTAGAAGAAAACTTCGATTTTAAGCCCAAACGGGTTCAAGATCTACGCCATTTTGAGATTATCTTTCTTTTAAAATGCATTTATTTTAATGAAAGTGCAATAAAAACAAGCGACCAATAACTGATGAAAAAAAGAGAACGCGTGATATCTAGTTGAAATATTGCCATGCTTAATTCCATGACCGTAGAGTTTAAATCAATGGAATTCGATAAGGAAAAAGCAACAAATTTGGTAGCATGACTACATCAGTTACTGAAATCAATAAAATCAATATTATTAAAGAGCTTTCATTAATATAACATACATTTCTAGAGATCGGTGCTCTAGAATTATTTGAACATTACACAAATCCAATTTTTCAATGAGCATATGAATTGAAGGAGTAAATATTGGGAATTAATTTTTTCATACTTAATTTATTTGTATGTGTATATTTTTTTAGCAAAATTAAAATCTTTATGAAAATGCAAATTTTTATTTATTATTAAACAACTGTATTACTAAACAAAAATGTTAAGTTTATTCAATCATAATATCAATAATGCTTGAAGATTTTTTAAAAAATGTTCATCTATAATTACTTTTATACTTGTTTTTCAACGTATTGAATTAAAGATGACTTTGAAAGCACAAATATATGGTCTTGGTTAGCTGACAAATGTGCAATTATCTCAGGTAATTTGATTCAATGTGTACCAGCATTGCTCTCTTATTAAATAATTAAATCACTTGTTTTATTGTGAAGTAAAATTCCATATATCTAAATTCTTTTCTGATAACAAATAATACTCATGTGTGGTAAGTGGGGGCTCTAGCTGATTAAAGTGAAAAAATGACTTAACAATTTCGAACATTTACTCTACATCATTAAGCAACAGCAGTATAGCCTTGATCACAAGCTCGTGCTCGAATTTGGATAGTCACGGTTCGAATCCTGATGTGCCTCTGGAGATCCACCGTATTGAGAACTAATTTAAATTAAATCATTCGTAATGAAAATCCTCAATTTCGTGTGGTGTGGTAGTTTGGAGAGAGGGTGCCAGTACAAGTGTTGACTTCGTCACTTGACCGTGGATCAAAAGTACTACAAATTCATAGTCAATAGTTCTCGTATTGTTTTTTCAATTCCTACTATTAGTTCACATTCTCCCTATATATATTTATTTATATATCTTGTTCAAATTTTCGATCGCTAACAAAATACTTTATATTCTACCATTCAAGTTCCAATACATTTTTTAAACTTGTAGTGGATGACACTTGATGTTAATACAGTTTTTTCAAGTATTAATTAATTGTATTTATTTAATTAATCATAGTTTGAGAGATATATTTCAGTCGATATTATTCCTCTATATGGCAGCACCATTAGATAAAACAACTTTTGTAAAATTTGTGAAGGTTTAACAACCTGAATAAAATAATATGCTAGTTAGACGTCAGCATTCCTTTTACACTGGTTTAAAAATAAATTCTTACCAATTTTATTCAACTTTTATTAAAAAATGTAATAACAAATTTAATGTGGTTAAAAAGTTTTTAATGTTAATTTAAAAAGTGTTTTGTGCCACTCAATATTGAGATTCTGTCATATGTATATATACATATTTATATTAATTTTAACTATTAACAAAAAGTAACTAAGATAAAAATTTTCTTTGTTGACCCAAGTAGGAATTGACTTTAAAAAAATTTCTTTATATTATACTTGTTAATGTTACGTTAATATAACTCTTTCACTCACTCTGAAACACGTTTAACAATATTCTAATAAAGTAGAACGTCGTTTATCCGAATCAATTGGGACCGGACACCCTTCGGATACGCGATTGTTCGAATAACCGAATGCGATCCATGTAGTATATGAAACCGGACACTATATGAATATTGAAAATCATCACATGCGGGAAACGTGCTTGAAGAAAAAGAAAAATGGGTGCAAAATATCGCAATTTTACCTTTATTGTGGTAAATAATCACTTATTTTTCACTGTACCATTGTACACCTTCGTTTTTAGCTGCAAGGTCTCTGATTCTCTTGAGCAGCAGTAGTTGAGTAGGACAGCACTCTGATTGTAATTTGTACCACTCCATAGCTGTCTCTAATGCAGAAAACACGCCAGCATTTGATGGACCCTTGCTACTTTCGTTGTTGTTGTCCTCGTCTTAATCCGTTTCATCGTCGAAAGGGTCGGATTCTGCTTGCACGGAAGTCACAATCTCGTCATCTTTTAGCATTTGAAATCCACTGAGTCTTCTGCATCGATTGCCATCCAGGTTTCTATATTTTCATTGCATTCTTGAAATCCTGGGATCGATTGGACAAAGTCGGTAATCTCATCCCTGAGGTCGTCATTGTAGTCTTTTTCACCTTCTAAATTGACAACAGTTGACAAAAAAACTGGTTCGGATATTTAACACTCCGTATAATTGACGTTCGGATAAACGACGTTCTACTGTGTTCAAAATCCAAGCAAGATACAAGAAGGAAATTATAATTAATGAACCAAACTAGGATAAAATAACATAGAACTGAAATTGAATTTTATGATGCATTCCACACAGAGTGCCAAAAAAAAAACTTTTCTGATTTAAATTTCAAAGTAACAACGCGTTTTATTTTCTTAAAATCGCTGAGGATCTATCCTTTAAATACATTCAACTGAGCAAGCATTATATATGTAACCAAATAATGCACATTATAATCCTTCTAGATACACTATTCTAAAGCGCGAGAGCTGTAACACTACTGAGAATAATCTACAATCACATGTCATCTAATGGTCTCGAAGGACTTCTAGCCCTCCTGTTACATCTGAGCCTAGATTGGTCAGGTTTGCTAAATAAGGGTTTGGTTTGCATGGATTAGAGTCACACAACAGTCATTTCACAACGTGGTCTTGGATTAATTCAAAGGAGAGAAACACAACTCTACTGTAGAGGACTCAAGTAGAAGCTTAATTCAGAATGATGCCAAAACGTATTTCAAATAATTTTTAATAAGAATATGTACGTATTAACGTTTAGATAAAATCCTACTATTTCTGTATAAATGAAATTACTTGCTAAAATAGCGACTTCATGTTGATTTCTGAGGGAAAAAAGTTATGCTCAATTAAATTTATTACTTCGCGTGCGCGCGCGCGCGCATGTGTGTGTGTGTGTGTGTGTGTGTGTGTGTGTGTGTGTGTGTGTGTGTGTGTGTGTGTGTGTGTGTGTGTGTGTGTGTGTGTGTGTGTGTGTGTGTGTGTGTGTGTGTGTGTGTGTGTGTGTGTGTGTGTGTGTGTGTGTGTGTGTGTGTGTGTGTGTGTGTTTTAAAACGTCATTCGTTTCCCAAACGACTTTCAATTACAGTAGAACGTCGTTTATCCGAACGTTAAATATCCGAACCAGTTTTTTCAGAGCCCTTACAGCGAAAAAGCGAAAGTGCAATGGTACAGCGAAAAATATGTGATTATATATTTTCCACAATAAAGGTAAAATTGCGACATTTTGCTTCTATTTAGCTTTTTCTTCAAGCACGTTTCCTGCATGTGATGATTTTCAGTATTCATATAGTGTCCGGTTTCATATACTGCATGGATCGCATTCGGTTATCCGAACAATCGCGTATCTCAACGGTGTCCGGTCCAAATTGATTCGGATAAATGACGTTCTACTGTAGTGATATTTATTCTTTATTACAGCGTTTCTTAAACTGTGGGGCATTCCCCCCTGGGAGGGTGATAACTCTACGAGGGGGATTGCGAGTATACTGAAAAGTTGTAAACAAAAAAAAATTTAAAATATTATTAATTTACTGAAAATAAACAAACAAAATACATTCTGACATAATAAAAATAAAATACATATTTATACTGATATAATACACTTATAAATGTATGAGTACTGCACAATGTAGTATTTTATAATAATTTAACAATACTTAGTTAAGAACAACATTAATAATTACCAATAATCCCATGTGTGGTTTTCATATATAGAATTATTTACAAAAATTAACACTTATCTTGATAATTTATACGATTTGTGATTAATCTCTTAACTGACGATCAAAAGTTACTCTATTTGCTTCCCAATACCACCTTTTTCCACGTAGATGCGCGTGTGTGATGTATTGAGGGTGGTGAGGGGAGAAAAGGAATAAAATAAGCAAATCCTCAGAAATAAATAAACCCTTTGCAATACTGTCCTTTTATTGCATTCCATAGCTTTCGGAATAATTTTATTGATAGCAGTGCACAGAAAAGATCGTAGTTTTGAAAGACGTATATATACGTTGTCGGAAATTAACGCCTTGGGTTAGTGAGTCGTATTGTAGCTTTAGCGTCAAAGTATAGTATTATTCAATTCAATACATTGTTATTTTAAGGAAAATGAAAATTATGATTGAATATTGTGTCGCAAATATTAAAAGTTTGAGAAGCATTACGTTATTATAAGAAATAAATTAAATAAGAATATTTTCGATAAATAGAAGCCTTCAATTGTAGCATTAATAAAGTACCTTTTTTAAAGAGTAATATTCCTCTATTTCTTTTTGTAGAAATATTTATTCTTAATTATTTACTATGTAACAAAAATTAAATTAATTAAAGAAATGACGCATTAATAAATTTTTAAAAATTATTAGGTATTGTTTAGATCATTCAAGTTAGGTCATCTATTCAATTACTTTTCTTTACACATACACATTTACTCTTAGTACAGTTTTATTCGTTTATAATAAGACATTTTTTTTTTTTTCTATTTTTTATTATTATTTCGAACTTCACTCTTATTTTTCATTTTGTTTTCGATAGATTGCTTCACCTGCTATTTTATTTGGTAATTTTAAATTTAGAGTAAGCTCTTATTTTTTAACTATGCAAGTCTTTTCTTTAAATAAAATATTTTTAAAATTCATGTGATTTTTGTTTTTTTATGTTATATGTTTTTTTTAAAGTATTTTTGAATAACTTTTTCTTTAGAGCTTTCCAGTTATGAATATTTTAAAGGACTCTGATTGGAGAATTCACCTAATATTTTTCGTAATTTAGATTTCCTCTTTTATAATTTTTCCATTTTTCTATGGATTTTCGAGAAGAGGGGGAGGGGTATTTTTATTAATACCCCTTTATATATAAGCTTCACTTGTATGTAACAGAATCTTTGAAC
This sequence comes from Trichonephila inaurata madagascariensis, assembly GCA_019973955.1. NCBI lineage: Eukaryota > Metazoa > Arthropoda > Arachnida > Araneae > Nephilidae > Trichonephila > Trichonephila inaurata. The sequence continues at coordinate 78,765 of BMAV01011721.1, read as the reverse complement.
ACTCAATTTTTACCCACTTTAAAAGGTTAGATTAGTTCAAAATTTTGCTCACTTGTCCAGGACGGATGACAATAGAATAATTTAATAATTTTGTTCCAATGTCCGGATCAGGATCATCAGAACTAACGATTTTCCATTTTCAGATCCCTTCCCGCATCTGGCAACTAATTCGAGATCCCATTTCTAGATTTGGCGACTAAATGGTTAAGCTACAATTTAGTTCAATTAACTATAAAAGGGTGTATTTTGGGTTTTTTTAAACTGTAATGTATTTCTTTTTACGGTACATAGGTTCATGTTATAAAATTTAAGTTTCGTGTATTTTTGAAATTAATTAATATTTTCATGCACTATGTTTTCTTCCTTTCAGCCTAGTTATATAAGCAAATTTAGAGGAATATAGGGCTAAAAAAATATAGATTTGGTGCTTTAAATCTATATTTTACAACCCTACAGTCTTTTTTCCTAAGACTAAGAGTCTGTTAATATACTACTGAGGATTTTTATAACTTTGACATATACTGTCTAGTAATATTTTTATTTTTTTTGCTTAGATTTAAGTTACATTAAGCTATCCGACTAATTTAAAATCATGATTTTTTTAAAAAATTGACAAGTTTTTTTATGATTTATTTTATGGGTCATCTTATTAGCTTTATAAAAATACCAAGTTTTTTTATTTTCCTTTCACTAGAACAAAAACTACAAGTGTTTTAGTAAAAGCAGATGCCATAACTTTACATAAGATGTCGAACTTTAAAATGCGTTTTAATCGAAATGTGTGTGTGTTTTTCAAAAAGCTCAAACGGGGACAGCGATTGCTCAAAAAAGTTTTAAAATAATTTGATAAAATTTTCTTTGTATGTTCTGTATAACAGTAGAAATGTTTTAACCTTCAGATTTAGCAATCACTGTTTTATTACAAAATTTACAGATCTTTATGTGAATATAAGCACTGTTTTTTGAAACAATTTCGTATAATAGCTAAGATAAAGTTCTCTAGTTTTTGTAAAAATTGTCAATTGTTTTCAAATTTGTCAAAATTAAAAAATCGAGAATTTGTTCATTTACTATTTGTACAGAGCGGGCCCCGTTTATATAATTTTTTGTCAATGTTTGCCCATTTTTTCATTTTTTAGAAGTAATAATTTATTTTTTTCTTCTTATATTTAGCCTTTTTTTTCTTAAGATGTACTAAATTAATCTAAAAAACCACAAAAAAATCTCCATATCTCCATTTTTTTAAAAAAAGTTATCGCAAGTATTAATAGCATTTAAGTATGTGGTTAATGATTATATATGATTCTACGCATGTGCGTATATATATATATATATATATATATATCCAATTTTATACCTAACATTAATTTTTATCCACATTATCTTAATTTAATACAGACAAATAATAACAACAATGAAGCAAATTTTCTTGACATACATGTCAAATTATATGAAAATGTAATAGTTTCTAATATTTATGATAAAAGAGAAGATTTTAATTTCAATATTATAAAAAGTTCCTCATTGGGGAGTAATGTACATGTTTCTATATTCAGAAATATTGTTATTAATTATATACAACGTAATAAATTTCTTGTGTCAAAAAAATCAGACATTATAAATAACTATATACATTTTACTAAATATTGCTTAAATCAGAAATACCCAATTAATTTTATTAATAGTTATATAAATAAAGCTATTCAAAATAGTTAGGATTAAAATTATGAGATTGATAATAGCTTATTACTATAAACAAATATTTTGTTATAGTTATCTCCATAGTCTAATATTAGATTAGAAATTACTATTATTTTATTCATATTTACTCTGGTGTTATTATAGTTATGCTATAATATGCAACTATTATTAATTTTTATTTCCATTCTTTTAATCTTTTGTTAAGTGCTACATTTCAGCCAATTTTTGATTTAAATCTGTATTAGGGTATAGTATCTGGCAACAAATTGAATGTTTCCACTCAGATTTAGCGCGGGCTTTGCATTTGTAAGTGCAATTTTATGTAAGTTACCTCTATCTTGTATTGGATTTAGATATTTCTATCCATTATTTCCTATTGGTTTTTGCTCAGTGTTATTTACAAAAAAAGGGGGAAGGTTGGCTGGCCAAAAACATGTTCAACCCCACTTTTATATAATTTAATTTTTTATATAATAACTGTCCTAAGTCAGTAATGTTCATAGCACTGCAGCATCCATTTTATAATTATTATCTCGATTACTCTTTTGTCCTTCATTGTGTGATTTTCCTGCTGTCTATGTGTTTGTCGAATATTATTGTTTGGATGTGATCTCTTGTTAGTAGAGAATTGGCCTATATATATATAATTCATAAATATATTTAGTCTTTGTTCATAACACATCACTTGTATTAATTGATTGATTGAATATTAACTCGCACTGTTCAGCAACACGAGGGCTTTTGGCGATGGACCACGTAATTTTGAACCATGGTCAAGTGACATGGATGACACCTGAGTTGGCACCCCCCTCTCCTAACTACCACACCACACCAACGGGAGGACGTTTCAGCTCTCGACAGATTTAACGTGCCTCGCTGCCCTACACGGCGGGTCTTTAGTGGTACTGGGCTCGAACTCGTGACAAGGCAAGCCACGATCTGATACCTATACCACTCGGTTACCGCGGCCACGACATCACTTCTATATATTTGTTGTTGAATCTAAATAAAATTTTACCCATCTCGGTACAACCTTTTACTATGCATCGAATTAATACTCATTAAAATTCCAGTGTATTTAAGTTGAAATAATATATGGACAAAAATATCAAATGATGCTAAGATTTTCCCGAATTAAATACTTCATAGAGTACTTTGACAGAATTCTATTACTTTATTAATTATTTTTTTATGAGTTGCAAGAAACCCCCCAAAAAATTTTTAACATTTTTAATGTATGAAATATTTTCAATAATTTATAACCTAGGGATACTATGAAACTTTCTATATTGAATTAAATTTATAAGCAATCTAAGGAATTTTAAAAAAATGTTTAAAAAAATTAATCAGATTCTTGCTTGAATATTAAATTCCTACTGTTTTAGATATAAACATCTCAAGTAACCAGATTGAACACTAATATTTTTTGCATTTAAAAATGGGAAAATCATTTGTTTGATATGTAGTGATATATATATATATATATATATATATATATATATATATATATATATATATATATATATATTATATATATATATATATATTATGTATTATATTATATATATATATATATATATATATATATATATATAAAGAATAGCATCCTTCCTTATTTGAAAGTTTTGCGTGTCTATTAATCTTTTAAAGCTGTCTTCGGCTAATGTTAAAGAATAGGGACCAAATTCGGAATATTTTTTCAGATATAAAAGTACTAAAACAGTGATATTATAATCTGTCTTCGCTATCCTATAGAGAATCACTTATTTTATCATATTACTCATTTTTATCCGAGTTGACGCATATTTTCTTTTATAAAATGTTTCGCATTTTTTTTCCCTACACCATAATGCTAAATGAGCTATCTCTTTACATGTTAAAAGAAAAAAACTAATTATTTATGAAATATTTTCAAATTTTAAAAACACTATATTATAAAGAAATGCATGAGTTACAATGTCACAAATTATTATAAAAATTAAGGCAATTCTTCTGTCCGAAAATGTACTCCACGTCATATTTGCGATCTCATACAAATGGCGAAAATAGCCTTCATATATATGAATGAAAAAATATTTAAAATGTAATAATTGGCATTTATATTTTGAATTCAATACTCCAAATTGTAGCTTAAATCATCAAAAAAAGAAACGCCTCATTTTTTGGGAATAGTAATTATTAAGTGATTCGGCATTTTCTTTTTCAAAACTTATCAAACAAAATATAATCATTCATTATAACTTTCTTTTCTCTTAGTGTAAAATTTCTGTTTTTTTTTTTTTTTCATATAATTAAATGGGCTTATTACGGATGAAATTTAAAATATATTTAGGATTTTTTTGCTGCAATATTTTTTTCCTTCCTTGACTAGATCAAAATATTTAAACAACAAAATGCTACCTTTTTTTAAAAAAAAATTTCTAAAACTTCATGAACTTCTTTAAAAACAAAATCTCGCAACTTCACCTCATCCTTAATTCCATCAATAATTTAAAAAGATGAAGATCACGCAATCACGCTACAAACGTCAAATATGAAATTCGAATTAGAATTATTTTCTCTCTGTATCACAAATTCTAATTTTTAACTAGTTACAGAAACAGTTGTAACGGGTCTATTCGCGCTTCTACTAATCCTCTTGCGTAAAATATTCTCTTTAACTGTGATTTCAGTTGAAAACCACTTTTTGTAGAGATGACTTGGTTTTATGCAAATCTGAGCTTCTATTTAAGTACTAGTCGTGGAATAGGCAGGAGGATGGTTGAAAGTTAAGATAGAGGAAAGCACACATAGCGTTAGCGACCGGTGATCTGTATAGCTAATTCAAGAAGGAACGATTATCAAGTGTTGAAATAAGAACACTCAGGATAATAGATAAGTGTTCTTATTTCTGTTATAATTAATTTAATAGGTTTGATTGTTCCTCGGGTTTAGTGAGTTAAGTGCATTCTCAGTTAAGCTGATCAAGTCTATTAAGAAATATAGGCAATAAAATTGTTTAGATTGAAAAATAGCTGATCTGTACTCGAACATTGCAACCCCCGCGGTCGATGGACCAAGACACAGTTACTTATTAAAATTATAGTAAACTATGTACGAATTCGAAGGAATATATTTTAATCAAGTAAATGTAAATATCCAACGAGGAATGAGGTATACATGTAATTTTAATTACCAAAGGATTTATAAGAAAATGTAAAATTAATCCTTTCCTGTCTTTTCCCGAGATGATCTCGGGTAGGCGGAACGTACATCCTGGCTCATCCCGAGTGTAGGTCGGGCACTGTGAAAATTTACACTACGCAATCGGTCTTTCCCAAATTATTTCACATGGACTTTTTATAGTTTAGAACATAGGTTCTCAAGGTGGGTGATAACGCCCCCTTCTGGACGTTTAAGGCTTTTAGAGGGGCAGTTAAAGATCCAGGGTAAGTTAGGGAGTTTTGAGATGATATGGGCAAATTAACGAAATATAGTCTAAAAAGGACTAAAAAACACGCTGATTATGTTCTAACAACAGTGTTTCTCAAACTGTGGGGCTCGCTCCCCTGGGGGGGGTGAGCATATTGAAAATAAAAGGTTTAAAAAAATAATTTTTTGGAATGAAGAAAAACAAAATGTTTTCTGACATAATAAAAAATGCATATTTACACTGATATAATTTATGTATATCATCTGGTGATCATCAAAAACAAAAGATTCCACTTCAAACACTCTTTAGCTATCTTTGATCCTATAACCAAATAAAAAAAAGACATTTTGTTTGCTTTACTGTAATCCCACGATGAGAGATTTTTTTTATTACGTTTCATTTATATATAACTCCTTAAATACTACTCTTGACTATCATATATTTAACCTTCAAACTTACTGGTATGTTTCACTCCATCTCTTATTCTTTTAGGAAAGTTGTAAATAATATTTTTCTGTTGCTTTTTTTTCCATGTGAATGAGTTATATGATATATGGATAAGCATATTGAGCACTTTGAAGGATTATTTGGCCAAGATGTATTTTTATGAGTATTCTGAAACATATAATGCATAACGAAAAACTTTTTACGCAATTCTTTTTTAGAACTAATATCCGTATGTTTTATTGAATACACTTTTAACACGGGATCGGTCACGTGATGCTCATAGTCATCTCATGCTCACGAAATCGCTAATTCTGGGACAACTGTTTATTTGTTACCAATGACCTTAACAGAGTATCCTCCAATAAGACAGTCTTAAGGGGAACTATAAAATGAATTTATCACATTTCGCCCTCTTTTTTTTGGGAGTTGCAAACGTTTTTACAATCAAGTTACTAGTTTTGATCGTTCCCTGCGCGACCACTTTTGTTCAAAAATATTTTCTATGAACATGCTACACTTTCCCCATGAACAATTTTGTGGTTTTGATTGCTGTGTTGTACGACTTATTATGGTTTATAAATGTAAATGAGCAGAATATAAAAAAAAATGGGCATCTGTGATCTCTATTGAAGGAAGTTGAAACTGATCAAGCAACTGAAGAACCTACTGAAATAATACATATTAATGAAGATAGCGAAAGTAAATATGAGAAAAGCGATAGACATGAAACGTTTGAGTTGAATTTAAATTTTCAAATGCTGCCTGTCATAAATGTAGCACTTCGCCTTGTCTAAAAGACACAAAGAGGAAAAAATTAAAAATGCTATTTGTAGATCATCAAACGACAGCAAAACTACAATAACGTGAACAAAATATGACAGTTTTGCTGGAAAATAACGTTCCCGGTCTGTGATTTATGTCCTTTATTAAGAGCACGCAGATTTAGAACATTTTCTTTAGTTTTATTGGATTTTTTCTCAAATTATCAAAGAAAAATTGAAAAGTCCTTGAAAGTAGGTAATTATATTTTCACTTAATTAAATTATTCACTGGAATTATGATTTTTATCGTGTATAGTATAAAAATAATTATAAAATAAATTATAGTTTAAAAACAAACTAAAAAACACGCTTTTATAGTGAATCGATCTAAAAAGTAAAAAAATAAAAATATATGTTACTTAAAAGTAACATATACAAAATTTAAAACTTATCTTGTTAATTTGTACGGTTTATAATTATATGATCGTATTGTAGCTTTAGCGCCAAAATGCATTATATTATTGCATTCAATACATTATTATTGTTTGGGGGGCGCGATAAAAATTATGATTGAAAATTGGGTCACCAGTAGTGAAAGTTTGAGAACCACTGGCTGACAAAAGTAAACTTTAATACTGGTTACCTTATGTTGACTGTATGTATTATAAATTATATATTCGTGGCAATAGCTATTTCAGATTTGCAAGTAAAAAAAAGAAATTGGGGGCTTAAAAAAATATATTCTATTAGTTTTAGAATATTTTTTTAATTGAATTCTTGTTTTCACCATGTATTATTTGCGCGCTTATTTCTCTGGAGTGGGTGGAGGTGGTATCGAAATATTCATTAGAAAAGGGAGTTCCATTTAAAAAAAGTTGGGGAACCTATGGCTTAGAATAATTGAAAAGTATCTCTCGGTAGAATTTTCTACCAAAAGAAGATGGCCTTCGGCTGAGCACCTCCCTTCTTGCTTGCCTGAAAGACACTTTGTTGACTACATTCCCCAACAGAGAAGAAAACGAATCCAACACGACAGTGTATTATTGGGTGCTCAAAGAGAGATAGTAAAGGGCAGAAGAGAAACAAGATCCATATGGTAGTGTTGGGTTATGTGCAATACCGTGTTTTTGAATTTACATACACGATCAAATTTTGATTAATAATTTCATAATTATTTATGTAAATACAAAAGATGCAAATAAAATTTGTAATGCAAGATAAAATCTAGAGATTCTAAGCTTTATATTATAATTAGTTTAAATTACCACCAAAGTCTAAAGATTTTAGTCATACAGAAAGTCATCTTTATAAGTAAATTACTCATTCAGTTAAATAGATTGTTATACATTAATTTTTAAGAAATTTTGTATGCGAATACTGCTATTATGTTTAAAAAGATACGTATGTTTGGAAAAAAAATATTTAAAAAAATGACAATTTTTATCAGTAATCCAGAAATAAAATGAGCTTGAAAGGGATTATTCCATCCCAAAAGATATTTAACATTCCTGCAAAGTAACTGTTACATAAACAAGTAATACATATATTTAAAAAAGAAAAGTCAATTCTCCTATTGAGGTCAATAAAGAAAAATTTTATTTTAGTTACTTTTTATGAAATATTTACAATTAATATAAACATATATACGTATGATAAAATCACAATATTAAGTGACATAATAGAAAGCGATTTTCCTTGCAGTTTTCCATTTTCCTTTCTATGTAGTGTGTTGGATTATCTTTTTTTGTTTGTTAATATTTATTCAATAATTAAATTTAACTATGCAAATAAAATAGAATAATGAAAAAAAAATCACCTTCTCAGAAATTGGGCCAGTCCAGGAGGGATTCGAACCCAAAACCTTTGGATTAGAAGTCCAAAGCACTATCCATAGCTTACAGTAGGGGTGTCAAACTGAAAAGCAAACTCGGGCCAAACAAACAAGGTTTAACTTTAGGCAGACCGCAAAAAACCCCAATATTCATAGAAACGTAGGGGGTATTTCGAATAATACATTATAATAAGCACATATAAAAGAACAAAAAAAAATGTAATGTTCATATCCTGACACTTGGCATCTTTTTTCTGCATCTATCTTTTCTATTTCAGGAGAAAATTTTTTATTTTATTATGCATTATTGTGGGGAGATATATTGGTCGGTCCGCAAAAAGGTTCGTTATGGGCCGCAGTTTGACACCCCTGCTCTAAGCGAATTTCCTTTTTTTATATGCTGTTGGACTATTATTGTTACTATTTATTCACTTTTTAATTTAATTAATGCATTAATATTTGAAAAAAACTATATTAACATCAAGTGTCATCCGCTACAAGTTTTAAAAAATGTATTTGAACTTGAACGGATGAATAAAAAGTATTTTATTAACGATTGAAAATTTGAACAAGATATATATTGTTACGAATTTTGTGTAAATAGTGTAAATAATTTGTATTTGAGTATTTAATGCATTTATGTTACTCTATGTTATGTTTATTTCATGTTAAAATTGTACCATTCACAAGCAATGCCGCCCCTTACGTTATAATGGCGTTTCAATGAGAACTTGGTGAAATCTTCGCGCTAGAGTCAAGTTGGCAACATTTTTGGCGACCAAGTTGGTGGCCAATTTGGCGACTTTGGTGACCTTTTTGGCGTCATTGGCAACCATGATGCCGAGTTCGGAACCGTCTGGAATCTTCTAGAAAGTAAGTGGATCTCTCCACTAATGTCACGAGCGGCTATATTTCTGGAAGTTTCTGTCGCGCCTATAAATAAGATGTTTTCCGGGACGGCGGGGAGTCTGGATTAAACCAGCGAGTAGTGAGGATTAGTTTGTCTAGCGATTAGCTCGGCTGTACTTGTGAATAATCTTTTACGTACGTGTATTTTTAAACACCGGTGAATGTGTTTGATTGCTGTTGAAGGTGTGAAGACCTTCGGAGATTTACTCAGTGAATATTGCTGCTGAATCCTGTATTTAAAGGATTGGATTTTTGTTAATAAATTCGCATCGCTATTGAAGAACTTTATTTTCTTTGTGATCATTTTGCTTAAAATCCCCGAACCCTCGGATCTGCGTAACAATATATAAAAATATAGGGAGAGAAGTGAACTAATAGTAGGAATTGTGAAAAAAATTAGGATTTGAGGAATGAACATGAAACGTGATTTAAAATGTTTTGAGTTTCAATAATGCATAACAATATGAATGTTTTTGTGTATATATAAAAGCTAATTTTCAGTTTCTTTTTTGGAAAGTTTTGTTAAATTGCACCACGTTCTGATGTCTTGGGGATCTTATGGTAATAGTTGTATCGTTTTTGAACACTTTTGCATGACTTTCGCTAGAAGAAACTGATTTCTCACCAGTGTAGAATACCACTGTATTATACAAACGTATTTATATATAGCGATGGTTCATCACACAATATGCAACAGTTTACCGTAAAGTAAGTATTTTGTTCTCTAAATAAAAATATAAAGACCATATAATAATGAATAATTTTACATTTTATTCATGCTTTAAGACTGTAACAAAATACACGGTACATATTTTTGCACATTATTTTTGTAGATCTGGGATCTATATTTTGTAGAACGGAGTAAAATGCCAAAATATATTCAAAAGAATTTCATAAGTTGTGCGAAATAAGTTCATTCTAAGAAATATAAGGCAAAAATTAAAGTTTTGAATAAAAGCATGGAATTCTTCTGGAGATAGAGAGAAATGTTTCAGAGAGAAGAAAATTCAATTAGAGTGTGACGTTTGCTTTAAACATTACGTCAAATTCGAAGATTTTATGGAAGTGTGTGTGTGTGTGTGTGCTTCACATTTCTTCGATAAGAAGTAAAATCTTTTCAAAATAAATGACATAGCATTTATAGTTTCAATTTTTATCTTTTCTGTATTTTTCTTTTATTTTTGACATTCGTTTTTCTGATTTAGTCATTTATTTCAGCTTTACATTCAGTACTTCAGACGCTAGACTTTATAGCTGATTGCCTGTCACTGAATTTGGAATATTTTAAGAATCGTTTTTGGTTTTCTTCTGGCAAATTTTTATCTATTAGCAATTCAGGACTTTTGTAGTACCTTTACTGAATTAATTATACTTACAAAAATCAGCTTTGCTGATAATATCATCAATTTCAGCTAACTCTTCCATTATTGTAAGATTAGTAGTTAATAAATTACAAGCATATATATAACATTAACTAAATGATGATAAAAGCTCATTTTAAATTTATAGTCTGTAAAACTTTAACTGAAAAAAACATTCCAACCATTGAAAAACAATCATACAAAAATATTCTTTTGAACTATCGTAAATTTAGACGTAATTATGGTTTATATATTTGGGTGGCGTGGTTGATTTATCACTGGCCTTGTGCACTAAGGTTGCGGATTCGACCCCGGCCCAAGTCGGTGGATTTTCATGATGCAGAAAATCGACAGCATCCATGTCGTATGATTATTTAGGCATGTAAAAAATCCCTTTATGAGCCTGTTTGCCTTATGTTCTCTCCGCAAAATTATAATCCTAAGTACGATTTCGCATCACCAAAGCTGAGATGCCTCCCGAGAGGGAGGCAAAGGGGCGTCAAAATTCCATTGCGGTGATTGTTATCTGCCTATATGGTGCCGCACTAAAAAGGGATACCAGCTCCCGGGGAATGCACTAGGTCTGCAATGGTAAAAAACGAATACGCAGCCCATTATCAATAAAAAAATATTTCTGAAAAATTAATTCTGGACATTACAAAGAATGTGCATTTTGTTAAATATTTTGTCATCTTAAAATTAAGTTCACTAAAAAAATTCATTTCTTCTTATTATCTATAAGAGGTGGCTTAAATCTACTTAATATACCTCAAAACCTTAGGTCAGGCCTTTAACAGGGGTGTCACCTTATACAGGTAGGTAAGAAAGTACCCAGAATAGGTCAATTACAAATTATTAAAAAAATAGAACAATAATTTAATCTTATCGACCTTCAAGGTATAGCCCTCCTGCATCAACGCATTTCTCCCATCGTTCGTATAACTCTTCAAAATACTCCTGGAATCCATTTTTTGAAATGTCCTTCAGTTGCTTCGTCGCATCTTGGATGGCCTCATCTGAATCCACAAAAAGATGTCCCTTCAACTTCATCAGGAACAGATAAAAATCCTCTGGCGCTGGAATCATTTCCGTATGCTTTTTTGAGCATCTCGAGTGTCTCAGGTGATTTCTCAAGAAAAACACAGAATTTGATGTTTGCACGTTGCTCCAAAGACGGCACTTCAAAATCCGTCGAAGGAAAGATTCGCTTTGTCAGAAATGACCGCAGCTAACACCAACAGTACACGAAATAAATTCCAGATGGCTGTGTGTTTTCATTATTAGTACAACCAACACGAAACAGATATTCCCCTCGAACGAACACCTGTGTAAATATAGGGAACCATTCCGGGAACTTGTTGATTCTAATAGTATATAGGCCGATAATTCCATAGCAAAGAGCATGTGTTTAATTGAGGAATTTCTTAAAAAATCAGTTAATATTCCAACTTCTTGAATTAATATATAGCCTTGATATGCGAGTATATCTTTTTAAAAAGTTGGGAATGGAAATTGTGCTGGAAACTCGTGGCAGGCTGGATTGCCGAATCATAGATTTGATTCCTGGTACCACTGAAGCCTCACTGAGTCGAGATTCTGATTCACAATCAAATTCATCGAAGCCAAAGTCCTCACCTTTGTATGTTGTGGAATTTTGGAGAATGGGCAGCAATGTGTCATCCTCGTCACTTAGCTATGGTTCAAAACTAAAAGGTCCCTCTCCAATAGCCCTAGTGCAGTTTGTAAGGGTGATGTTATTAAACGATAAATCAACTAAAGATATCGAATGTAAATTGCTTAAAGTAGCTATTTATATAGTTTTAAATCAAGATCTTTATAAATGCCGAAAATTCATGCATGCATTATTTAAGGTAACTTATCCCGAATGTATTAAGTTATTTCGATTCAGATTTCTTAATGGTAAATAGATTTTTTTTTAATTTTTTAGAATAATTAGCCATTCTTGTAAGAACTTGGATTATGTCTCTCAAAAGTATTAAATTAATCATTCTCCAAGCTTTTAAATCATATGGCTTTGAAAATTTGATTTTTTTTTATCTGTCACACTTAGTTTTTTGACTTTAATCAAACACAAGATGCTTTTTTTAACAAAAGAAATAATAAAAAAAACAATAGTTTCATCTTTTATTGAAATTTACAAAAATCTTTGTTATGTGCGTTTTGTTCATTAGCAAACCCTTTTTCATTGAAAGCCTTAACATTTTTTTTATATCTAGTTTAATGATATTAACCAGAATTATATATAGAGAGAGTTGAAATAATTCAACAATCAATTATCAAAACCTACTTAATAGTTTTAAGAATGAACCTCTTATAAAAAAAATTTTGATTGCAATCGAACCAATCTAATAAATTAGATAACGTTTCTGCCGAACTATTACAGTGAATAGACTTCTGCTTTAACATTGTTGTTATAATATACAACATAAAAAATTAAATCCATCTCTTTTTGGTATATATAGGAAATACCTAATAAAAATCAAAATTTCTTTTACACTGATAAATTAAATAAAACCTGACACGTCAGTGTGTGTGTGTGTGTGTGTGTGTGTGTGTGTGTGTGTGTGTGTGTGTGTGTGTGTGTGTGTGTGTGTGTGTGTGTGTGTGTGTGTGTGTGTGTGTGTGTGTGTGTGTGTGTGTGTGTGTGTGTGTGTGTGTGTGTTTAATTTAAATCTATTTTGACTCATTCAATCTGCTGCTTTTTAGCATATGCTTCAAATACGACTTAATATCTATCTGCACTTATTCACATGCTGCTTAGTGAAGATTATATCTGAATTCCTTTGTAATATTTCGTATCTAAAAACGAAACAGGAAACATACTTCTAACATTTTCCTCGCTAAAAATTTAATCATTAAGTGATTCAAAATGGATCATTTATTAGCAGGCATAATTAATTGTAACCACCAAACCAAAGCATTATCTTCAATGGACAGGAATCACGTCATTAACCAAACAACTTCCGTTTACATAAGTCCGTCCTGTCCAGAGACACTGGATGGCGTCGTCTGCATGTTTTAAGGGGTCTCTGTCTACGTATTGTATTAATCTGCTTTCCGGAAGTCGGTCGTCTCACAAATGACGCGCCGGGGCTTGTTGACAAGGCGTTGATTGTCGCCTCTGCAAATTGTCTACTGCTGCTGCATCCGAAGAATTGTTGTCTGGAGAACAATCCGTCAAAAAAGCTCATTATTAACATTTTTTGTCTCTGTTTACTGTCCTCAGGAGAAATGGGTCATTTATCATAGATATTTCCATTCCGGTTGGGGTATTGTTTTTTTATTAGTCATAGATTTTAACCATTGGGTTTCTTTACATAAGAATGTATTTAATTTTTAAAAAAATACTGGCTTATTCAAAATTAACTCATTTCATGACTTTAACTGTTTAAAAATTCTTCGTTTTCTTAAGAAAAAGTTTTAAAATTAATAAACACATACTCCTTAATAAAAAACTATCCATTTAAGAAGAAAAGTCGTAACATTGAATGAATTATCTCCTCCTGTAAGTTAATTTCATGCAAATATTTTACAGTAGAATGTAAATATTAATATTAATTATTATATGAGCCCTATGTGTTTCACTACCCCTTAAAAATGGAATTTCAACAAAAAAAATTGGTAGAGAGGCGATATATTTAGGCCTAAGGGAGTGGGCAGGTAAATTTTTGTGAGAATTGTACGAACCATTCTGATTTTGTGAGTGTTCCATAAGCTGGATTCGTGGTGTGATGTGTTCGATGATTGCCCGTGGACTTGACATTTAAAATATTAAGAACAAATTAGAATAAATAGTATAGAGTACAACCAACAAAATAACTGAGAAATTTTTTATCTAGCTTATTTTTTAAGTATCAAAAAAAATTATATACAAAGTGTGTAGAAAAAAAATCCTTGCAAAAGAAATCTAAATTGGACTGTGTTCTGCTGCTATTTATGATTAAAAAGGGTAACAAAATACATTGTAGATGTATTTTTATTCATTTATAGTGGAATTAGGAATAGTGTTCCATGAAATGGAACGCTGAAACACAAAGGGTTAAGAAAAATCAAAAGGACACCAGTTCTCATTAACATGAACTTTATTTAATGCTGTATTCTTCTAAAGTACAACAGGAAAGAAACCAAATTAAGGCGACATGGTACCCAAAAAATCATCAAAATATATATATATCGATATTTTTTATTATCTCATATGAAACCTCGAATCATTATAAACATGCCTGCAAAGTTTCAAAGCTTTACCTGCCTTTTTAAAAAAAACTTTAAATTTGCAAATATTTTGCAAAAAATTAGAAATTTTTTTATATGGAATTATTATTTAATAATAACCTTTGTAAAATACAATTAAAACCAAATTTCAAAAGTTAAAAATAAAAAAATTGTAAAGATGGTACACCATGTCGCCTTAATAAGGTATGTTTGGAAAAAAGTATGTTTGGCAGAAAACAAAAATGATGGTCTTATGGTTTTAAAAATCTTTAGTTTAATACGATCACTTTTATTTCAGTAAAAGAGTGAATCTAAATAATACAAACGCTGAATTTGTTTTATAAAATTCATTTACATTCCATAAAAATTTTAAGAGAACTTTTATTCTAAGAATCGAACTCTCTCTCTCTCTGTTCATACACAAACGTAATGTTAAAGAAAATCGTTACGATTTTTCTGATTTTGTTCAAGACATGATCCTCATTTATAAAATATTATTTCTTGCTTCAGATATCAACACTAAATTACTTACTGAGAATTAACAGTCCAGAGCAGAGAATGAACATGTCATTAGTATTAATACAAAAATAATATATAATATTCGCATTAAAACTTACAATAAGAATATTATCACATACTTAGATAAATTTAAAACGATAAATTTTTAGCCATTTGCCTCAATTTTTAAAGATATAAATTCCAACAATTTTAATTAAAAGAGAAACAAATGGAAATACACAATGCTAATAGGTATAAATTGAACAAAGGTTGAAAATCTAAACAATAAATTTTACATTAGATATTCCGACATTTCTCTATAAATTTCTGTTTGTAATTTTTTACATTATAATTTAATTTA
This sequence comes from Trichonephila inaurata madagascariensis, assembly GCA_019973955.1. Lineage (NCBI taxonomy): Eukaryota > Metazoa > Arthropoda > Arachnida > Araneae > Nephilidae > Trichonephila > Trichonephila inaurata. The sequence continues at coordinate 63,251 of BMAV01011721.1, read as the reverse complement.
CTACTATCATGGCATTTATTTGGAAGAGTTTTAAATTTTTCTCCAAGAAGAACAAAAAAACAGCAAAAAAACCCAGCAAAATACTTAAATATTAATATAAACTTATATGGCAACACAAAGCAAATAAACCTACATTTATGAGTCTTCTCAAATTTCAAATATTTCATTTCTCTTTTCACTTTAATGTAAAATGAATTTTTAATTTTCATGTATTAAAATACTGAATATAAGCAATGAAAGGTATTGTATGTGTGTAGAATAGATGTATTATAACAGAAATAAGTATTTACTGCATATGATGTTCTGTTTATTTTCATCAAAATATGATATTTTATGTATGTTCTAAATTCAGAATAATACTAAATCTCTTGTATAACAAACATTTAAAATTCGTGAACGTGTAATGTTAATCTTGTGATATATTTTTTCTTTCTCGCATTTAATATTTATTTAAATACAATAAAATATATTCAAAAATAAATAAAATTATGATAATTTAAAATATCTCCAGAAATAAAACTATCTCCATAAAAAAAGTCATTCTAAAAATATTTAAGATGTAGTATTATTCTATTATTGCTATCTATATATATATTTTTCTATAATTGTTATAATAATATAATATCTATTTATAACTATATATATACCAAAATATAAAAATTGTACATACCTATATAAAAGAAGAACAGGGAAAAAGAGACCTAAAAGTATGGAATATACCTATTTCATGTAATATACTACTTAAAATCAATATTAACCATATATTTTCATAGTGTATAACGCACAGAAACACTGTACATTGATTAATTATATAAATCATTAAGAACGAATTAGTACGGATCTCTGTAAATTAGTTTTAATAGTTTGTGTACCACACAAATCTACAATAATTGAATTTCCTAAATGTATTATTAATTTGTATTTAAAAACAAAAATTTTTAAGTTAAATGTACTGAAATAACTTAAAAGATAGATGTTTTGTAAATTGTGCTTCTTTCAGATTTTCGCGTCTATAAGCAGAGCAAATTTTTATCCTTATTCATTAAACATAAAAAAGTCATCATGAATTTTCTCTCTCTCTCCTGAGAATTAAAAAACTTGGTTGTTACCTCAAATTGAAGGGTATAGAGGGATCTAAGCAAAACAAAAACAAACAAAACGCTTTTAATCAAGGCGAGCGCTTGCATGAAAAGTAAATATTTTCTTCGATTATATTGTTAGTTCAAAATGTATGGTAATTCAAGGATATATTTAGGTATGAATAATAAGTATATGATTGAAAAAAAGATGATTAAAAATAGATGAATAATAAAAAAATAGGAAGAGGATTAAAATGATTAAAAATAGACGAGTAATTAAAAAATAGACGAATAATCAAAAATGGAGATGATTAAAAATATTTAGATGAGAAAAAAAGTGGATTGATGATTAAAGAAAAATATGAATAGAGTTTTTATTTCAAAAAGTTCGATATATTGAAGGTTTTATTATTTTAAATTTCCTCTTCGGGCAGGGTTCTAGACTGTCATTCATAGAGTGTTTTTTTAAGACTTCGTTAACTGAAGTATTAATTTTTCCCAAGTTATCCTCAACAGTCTTTCTTATCGATATTATTCAAAATGATAAAATAAACATTGCCATTGAAAAAAGATATAAGAAACATATGTATTGATCTATATGTATTTTATTAACGTTATACAAAATGAGTTTCAATCTTATCTGTTTCAAAGGCTTTTCATTGAATGTGTAACTGAGATTTTGAATTTCAACAAAAATAATAACATTACTTGAGTAGAAAAGAGGATTATAACCACAATAAACCATGAGTAAGATAATGTGCAATGTATACCTACTTAACATTAACATTGTACTTCGAATCAATCCGAAAATTGTTGGGGATATACTTCATAATTTTGAAATACGGCAGAGAGAAAAACAACGTATAAGCTTACGTTTTCCATTTTTCCACTCCCACACTGACGTGAGGACTATGAGCCTTAGCGCATTAAGACAGCATCGACGCCGGAGAGAGAAGCGACATCTGAAGCACTGCATAAAAGAAAAGGTGCAGTAGATTTCTCATTCGGAAAGCGCTTTGAAAGGTCAGAGATTTCTCAGAATATCGTGTTATGCCTCGAATTATAAAAAGAAATGCTTACCAAAAAGTATCGGAATTTGATACAGGCAGAATCGTTGCCTATCGAGAGAGTGGATTATGGTTTGGTGATATCACCAATCGCACTGGTCAAAATCTAACCACTGTCATGCGAATATGGAGAATCAAAGAGTTACTGAGGGTCATACTGAACGGCATGCAGGATCTCCCATAAATAACACCGGATAAAATAGACATATTGTGAAGTCGAGTCTGCAAAACCGTACAACCACACCATAGACTATTAGTCATAAAATTGGCATGTTTGCAGCACTCCCAGTATTCGCTCGTATGGTAGGACGACGTTTGCAGCAGTGGAATTGTCAGAACGGTGACCATTACTTCGGCTTCCCTTGACAATGCAGCATAGAGAAAGATGGTGAATCTGGTGCACCGAACGACAAAGCGGAATACAGCAGTGACACAATGTTTTCCTCCCCGACGAGTCCCGGTTTTGAGAGCCGCATTCTGATAGCGAATGAGTGTCTAGAGTACCCCAGGAGACCACTCGTTGCCTGCTTGCATTCGATATCGGCATAGAGGCCCTGTGCCTAGCGTGATGGTTTGGGCAACCATTAGGTACACAACACGCACATCTCTAGTTCTAGACAGTAATTTGAACGAGGATCGGTGCATTTATGACGTCTTCTAATGGCTTCACCCTCTATCTATGAAGCCTGCCAAACGCCATCTTCCAACAAGATTATACAAGATCACATTTTCTTGTTTTGTTCTAACCTTCCTTAAAACACAAAGTATTCGATTGTTACCCTGGCCTGAACAGTCTCCAGATCTGCCACCTATTAATATCATCTGGTCGTAGGTTACTGAGAGACTATCCCACTACTCCTCTCCATCTAATGAGGATGAAGTGTGAATTATACTTAAAGCAGCATGAAATGTGCAGCTTGTTTCTGCCAATCCCAGTTCGACTCCATGCCTAACCGGGTAAGAGCCGTTTTAGCTACCAGGGATGACCACCAATTCTACTAATTTCGCACCTCTGTAAGCCCCCAAACAGCTTGCAAATTTAATCATTTTGTCCTCATGCCATACTGTTTACATGTAATAACTATCTTTTTGTATTTGCTTTCCTTCACAGTGTTGCAATTTCAATGGTCATCAGTGTGTAAGAAGGCCATCAACTTAGAGGTAAGCGGATCAATTTCATGGGATATCATCAATTAAAGGTTTCTGCTACACAATTGAAACCAAGAATCTCTGTACTAAAGGTGGCCACTGTAGAGTGGTTAAGGTCACTGAACAAGGTCACATTAAGAAGTAACTCATGTTACTTCTTAATGGCCCTTAATAAACAATTAATTATTCCACTCAGTAAAAGATGAGGGCTTTAAAGATTTAAACTACAGACTATTTTGAGATACATGGTATTCAAGTGATCATGGTCTCTAACTCGTGGCTGGCTTGTCGTGAGTTCGAGCCCCAGTGCCACTGAAGGCCCACCATGTAGATGAAGGCTTATGCATGTTAAATATGTCCAGGCTCAAAGTCCTCCTGTTGGTGTGGTGTAGTAATGTAGAGGAGGTGCCAGCTCAGGTGTCATCCTCGTCACTTGACCATGATTCAAAGTTACGAAGTCCGTCACTAATAGCTTTATAGTACGCCGTTAATGTAACTCTTACTTTCTCCGTAGTAAAGATGCATTCGGAATGCTTTAGGAACTGGACCTAAGAGCAGGAAATGAATTGTATTATGGAGAGTAATTATACCATTATATAATTATTTCTGTCATACATTATATATGTGAACGTGGTAAAATGACTATGTGCAGTAAGTTAATCCAGAATTTTTTTCCCTCCCAGACCCTGTGTTAAAAATAAAAGGGATCCTATATCAAAAATTTTGGGAGCGTTGGTTAAAAAATTTAAACACTAAAACATAAAAACGTTTTTTTTTCTTTTTTGATTTCCCTCGATACCTATCATTTATCTGACGAATTGGTTAACTTATTGAAAATGTGCATCTAGCACAGTACTTTCTAAGTGGCATACTGTTTTGATCTTTCGATTTATCCATCAGCACGTACAAAATTACAAATAAAAAATTCCAACAAAAAATAACCTAGCTCCAAAAATAAAACTCTGGTGGGGGGAAAAATCTTTCACTTTCTTAGTTTGTTTACTTTTGCGATTTCAAATGGTTTTTCATCATCCAGATACACTGAATTCTTTGTTTGTTTTATTTACTCCACCCCTCATTCCCTACCACCCTCCCCCAAAGTAAATCCCCGGGAAAATTAACTTTTCATCCGGTGGGACACATCTCGAAGGGAGGTGAAGTCCAGTCTAATTAGAATCCGCGGAAAGTTCTGAGGGCTTTTTAATTAAAGGAAGAAAACGTTTAAGACTACAAAGGGACGAATGGCAACGAAGATGGCCAGAGATGTGTACTCAAACATGAGTGATTTTCTTCCTGTTTCGGATTTATGATTTTCCACATATTCTTGAAATGGACTCTTGTGCGACGGAACGTATTTAATACCTTTTATACATTTTTTCTTCAGTTGCTATTTATTAAAAAATACCATTGTTATCAACTTGATATTGCACTCAAGAATTTCCTCTAAATGCCAACTTCTCGGAAATTATTGCTTAATGTAGAAGAATGTTATTATAGTAAAAGAAAGCTGTGTATCTTTGAATTAACGCTTATTCTCCGATCTGGAAAATAAATTCTAAATTAGAAGATAAGAAAAGGTACTAGATTCAGAAAATACGACTGAGTTAATTAGTTTCATTCGTTCTAAAATATTTGATATATAGCTGGCATTTCTGTCTAGGAAAAAAAGGTTTTGAACAATGGTTTGTTTGCTAAGCTATTAAATTGATAGAGAGACAACATATTCAATAAAAAGAGTGTGTGTGCTTATATGATCACACGATAGAAATAATAATTTCAAACTCTGTAATGTTATTTCAGGGATTAGTTAGTTGAATAAAATTAGTATTATCATATAAAATTATTTATTCATATGTTTGTACTCCTAAAGTAATACTTTTTGCGAAATATACAATCATATTTGTGAATTAATTGTATTCTAAGAAGGGAACAATAGGTTTACAGTAGCTGAAATAGATTATAAATACTTCAGATTCAAGATTATTTAAATATCTAAAAAAAACTCCTTCAAGCATTGTTCCGTACTTTGTCGTGCTTTCATTTGGATCATTTGACATAGTTAAATTGAATTTTGATTTTAAAAAAAATTACTAAAGGCTCTGATTTGTCTTTTGAAAAATCTCTACTTAAAATAATAGGCAATTTGTTCAGAAAAGTTGATCCGGCTTCAGTGTAGGCAAATAAATCTTTGCGAATGAATTCGATAACTTTCTCTACACTTTGATTTGGAGAAATATAAATAGTACCCATTAGAATTACCTGTCCATTTTCTGCTCTACATTTCGATGCAGAAATTTCTCCGATACATGATTCATTAAATCCAAATGATTCAGTAGTATTGTTACTATTGTTACGAGCGTAACAATGCTTGACTTTTTAAAATGCATCATTCAAGTTTACTCTTCAGTAAAACGCGCCTAAAGAAGTTATCCCTTCAAAATATTTATTGAAGAAAGTAATATTCACATGAAAATAAACTATCATTTTACTTTTAAAAACGCTCTTTGCGAACAATAGTTTTAATCAAAATTTATCTCCAGGTTATATCGTAATTATTCGCATAATTAAGTAAAACAAATACAAAAACGACAGACAAATTATTTACTAAAATAAAACTTTGTAGTTGTTTGTTTCAACAATATTCGATTTCATTTGATTTATTTTATTGACTTTATTATTTAATTATTCATAAATAATACTACATTGAACTAATTTAATGATGAGATTTTTCTAAAGGTATCTTAAGTAGATAAATTATTTATCTTTCAAAACATATGAAATATTAAAGGAAACAAGCTTATAACGTTTACAATGAATTTCTTAAGTTATATTGAAATACTATGATAATTATCTTATTTCTAGAGTAAAAAGTTAGAACAGAAATAATAAAATGACCTTAAAGAAATAATCACTTCGAGTGTTAAAAATATTTCTCAAAAATATGTTTGTTCTTCTAATTTCTAATACCGTAGTAATATTGCACAATTTAAAAGCAGAAAAATGCCATATATTGGATAGTATTCTTTAAGTTAAACTGGTCACCAAAAATAAACATCCATCGTAAGAACCCTACAAGGATAGGCTACATCTCCGTTAAAGAATCGAATCTTGGCTTGTAGAAATTGTTTTTCTCAGGGAAACCCTTATAAACTTTTAAACAATTGTTGGTGATCTGGATCTATTTTAAAAGGGTCGATATGTTCTTTATAACTTAACATTTGAAAACAATGTGATGGCTTGAAGTGGCGCTTATCCGGAGGACAGAACCCGCGACGCTTGGTTTCATAAGCACAATAAGCACCTAACATACCACTTGACAAAAGTGATCACCTCTGTCCGGAGGCTGTTACTGACTTATTTAGTTATCTGCTACATTGCTCCCCACCAGTGAGCCGTAGAAGGCAAACGAATGATATGGCTGTTATGGTGAGTGTGTGAGTTCTTGCTTTTGCGTCAAATGGGTCTAACGGCTTTGCTTGCTACGTCGAGTAGATCTGACGACTTTTGATTGCTCTTGCGGTGGGTAGATAACGCCATAAAGCTGCTTGAAGGTTAGCGTTTTTCTTAGTTCAGTGTTAAGGTCACCAATGAAATAGCGCATTTTTGGAGGAGAGAACCCGCGACCTATGGATTCGAAACCAAATAACATAACAACTATAAAAAAGTGATCACTTCTGTCTCGAGGCTGTTACTGACTTATGTAGTTATACACTATCAGCTAATAGCGAGGGGTCTTCGTCATTCTAAAACTGGGGTTCAACGATAAAAATTACATCCTTGAGTGAGATAAGTTGAGTATACTAGTGTTGAAAGTTTATTTTAAAAAATGCTACGCACTACCAGTAGCAACTATGCCATTAGTGCATGTGCTCTCAAATATTTTTCGATAATGCAACCAAAATCATTTATTGTAGAGCACACGTCCAAATGTTCAGCGGTCCTAGGCTGACCAAGGCCGCTTTTCCGCTTAGCCACACTAGGCAAATGCCTAGGAAGCAAAAGGTTTGGGGACACAAAAAATTGGAGGGCGAAAAGAGGGGGTAAAATTACAGTGAGAGTTCCACCATCTAGTAAATCATTAGAGCAGTGTTTCTCAAACTGATATTTAGTGTCACTTAGATTCGAAAATGTATATAAAATTGTTTCAAGAATAGTATTATAATTAAAAACTATTTAAGTACACTATTTTGACAAAAAATGAACACAAAATGACCCGTTTACAAAATATTCTCCTCTTATGAAAAATGCTTCTATTATAATAATATTTTGCCTTTGTACAGAGGGTCAACTAGAATTTTTGAAATATATAACTTAGAAGTGGGTTTATCCATGTTTTACGACAACGGAGGGGAGAAATTTTAAGAAAAAAACGCCGATAATTATTTCAATGGGTTTTAACTCTGAAAATAATCTGAATTTTTCAAAAATCATAGTTGAGCCTCTGTACAGAGGTCTGACCTATATGCAGGCAAAATATTATTATAATAGATGCATTTTTCACAATAGGAGAACATTTTGAAAAAAGGTTATTCTAAGTTAATTTTTTGCCGAAATATTGTATTTAAATAATTTTTTTTTATCAAAATGTCCTTAAAACAATTTTATACATGTATTCTTATCTAAGTGACACTAAATATCACGAAAATTATGCATTTATGTGCTTTTTAAAATCACGATTCCGAACGTAGTCGGATACCTTAGTCATGTCATTTGATTTATGGTTGAAATTACAAAAATAAAAACTCCGTTTTCATTTACAGTCTGTTGGGTGACTTTAAGTGCGTACTCGAATATTTGTCTCATTCAGAGTTTCCACTAAAATGAGATAATATCTAGACGTCCAGTTTATTCCTTTATCTGAGCATTGCACTGGAACACACAAAACTTTATTTTTAAAGTTCTATAACTTTATTAACTTCTCATTTATGAAGGCTTCCCTTTTACATTTTTATTCATTTTATTTCTAGTCAGATATGCAATTTCTAGTGGTGGGATTTATTGATGACTTAATTTGTTTTAACCAACTCTGTTTCCCAATTAAACACGAGAGACACTTCTTTCATCAGAAGAATGTAAATATCAAACTAATTAGAGAAAATAGGGTCCTGTCTTCCAATTCAATGCTTTTGTTCATCCATGTTTAAATACTGCAGCTATTATTGCACGATCTATGGATTGATAATTACTATTTGTATTCATTCACATAGTTAATGGTTCAAAAGTTGTGTAGAAGAATAGTTAGAAATTCAATTCACACTCATTACATTTAAAAGAGTAATCAATATTTTTTACTTCTTTAAAAAGACCATTGAACGAGTAGGTCGTTATCTTAAAGCACGACACACAAGTAAGGACTATTGATTGCTCAAATGGAAATAGGATCGAATTGGCTTATTTAATTTCATGTAAATAACTCATACATTCTGTAATTCGAAGAATAATCGATGCCACATTTTTTCTACTTAAAAAACCATTTCATTAAGTATTATTAATTTTTCAATCCGATAAAAATAGCTACCTCGGCTCCATAAATCGATTTCATTGGAAAATTTGTTCATTTAACAAACTAAAAACGTATTCATTTATTCTAGCGGAAGATCATGTTTAATTTGCAAATTATGAGACAAGCCAAAGGACGAAAAATGGATCAAACAATAAATATGGACTTCTACATTATAATTGTGTGCGTGCGTGTGAGAGAGATATACAAACATCTACTCATAAAAACATTAAGGTATCCGACTACGTTCGGGACCGGATTTTAAAAAAGCGCATAAATGGATGATTTTCATGATATTTAGTGTCACTTAGATTAGAGAATACATGTATAAAATTGTTTTAAGGACATTTTGACAAAAAAAAATTTATTTAAGTACAATATTTTGGTGAAAAATTAACTTAGAATGACCTTTTTTCAAAACGTTCTCTATTTAAAAAATTCTTCTAAAATAATAATATTTTGTGTGCTTATATAAAGCAAAAACATCTCCAGAGAGTCCGAACTATGATTTTTGAAAAATTCACATTATTATCAGAGTTACAACCAATTGAAATAATTATAGGCGTTTTTTTCTTAAAATTTCTTCACTGTTGTCGTAAAACATGGATAAACCCACTTCCAAGTTATATATTTCAAAAATTCTAATTGAGCCTCTGTACAGAGGTCTGAGATATATAGATGCAAAATATTATTATAATAGAAGCATTTTTCGCAAAGGGAGAATATTTTGAAAATGGGTCATTCTGTGTTCATTTTTTGTCAAAATACTGTACTTAAATAATTTGTTATTGTAATACTATTCTTAAAACAGTTTTATATACATTTTCTAATCTAAGTGACACTATAAATATCACAAATATTATCCATTTATACGCTTTTGCAAAATCACTGTTCCGAACGTATTCGGATACCTTAACTTGGAAAACTTGATCTAGGCAAGACAGGCAGAGCTATCTTCACTAACATACACGTATTCGGTAATGGTATTAAATTCAAATTTTGAAGTGCAGATCATTGCTGCATGCTCAAAGTCAAAATTTGAAACTACCAAAAAAATTCTAAAACAAATATTTTTAGGAAAAGACAATACCTGACTAAAATGATCTGCGGTAAGAGCTTTGAATTTTTGCCAGAATTGCAAGCGTTGCTTCTATCGAATGGTGGGCTATAAATCGAGTGTGGTTAAAGACTCGCCCCGTGTAGAACATCTCATGCTAAGTGTGTCAAGTCTCTAAAGCCTTCCGTTGGCGTAATATTGAAGCTCGAGTAAGTAAGTGAAGTAGGTGAATATTAACGTTGCTCTATTCAGCTACACGAGGGCTTTTGGCGACGGACCACGTAATTTTGAACCATGGTCAAGTGACGTGGACGACACCTGAGCTGGAACCCCCCTCTCTTAACTACCACACCACTACCAACGGAAGGACGTTTCAGCTCTCGACAGATTTAACGTGCATCGCTGCCCTACACGGCGGGTCTTTAGTGGTACTGGGCTGGAAATATATTGAAGTTCGAAGAGAGGAATGAAACCTCGATGTGTCATCCTGTTTATTTGGCCGTGGTTCAAAATTATTAAGTATATTGCCAATAGCCTTCATCACTGCAAAGTGCGATATTATTACAACCAGAATCATAAATATTTCTAGCAATGTTATATGATTGATAATCTAAATTTTCTCACACAAAACGTTCTTTTTTTTACACATGTAGGCTTAACTCTCTCTATGAACCGTATATGGAATAGTTATTTTCACTTTTTGAACTGCATTGCAATGGTGCAATAAATACTTGCAAAGGACAACTGTAAAGCAATCCTTACAGCACATTTTAGGAATTATCTGTGGTATTCAATTACTCATATTAAAACAGTATAGTACATACACTCTATAACAAAAAAAAAAAAAAGACGCACCAAGAACGAGTTGTCCGATAGAGACAAAATGGGGGTAGAAATGTTATGTACAAAATAGAAAATGATTAAAATTTCAGAAAAATTGAATGATTTTAGTTACATAGTTACAAAATAAGAAACTCAATAAGGTGTTGACCCACCTCTAGCCTAGATGCAAGCAGCCACATGACGTGGCTTAGAGTGATGAGATACTCTGGTGGTCTCTTGTGGTATTTCTTGCCAAATTTGCTCCAATTGTTGGGTCGGTGACCAACATTCCTCGGTAGACGCAGTCTCCCTTCCCTTCATATCCCAGACAGGCTCGATTGGAGAGAGATCTGGCGATCCGGCTGGCCAAGGAAGTGTTTGAAAAGCTTTAAGACAGTTCACAGTAACACGTGCCGTAAGTGGTCTTGCTGAAAATAAGGCCAGGGTGCTGCAAAAGGAACGATAGCAAAACAGTTCTCAGAATGTCGTCGACTTACTGCTGTGATGTGGGCCTCAAATGCCCCCAAAAGGGGGTCCGGCTGTAAAAAAATAGCCCCCAAGCCAAAACCCTTTGGTTGAGGGTTGTGGGGGAAATAGGGAAAGTGGATCAGAACACTCCCCCTGACATCCCCAGCATCTTTGATTTTTGTCAGGCCCGTTGGGGGACGTCGCTAAACCATAGTCCCCAGCATGATTGACCTGGTCGAGTCGCACCACTGAATCTGCCCAAAAGGTGCGGGTGAGTGGGTTGCGTAGCGGTCGGTGGACCATAAAATTTGGGGAGCCGAGTGGGTTGGTATCGGATCGGGGGCCTTCCCAGTTCGGCCCCGTACCACTGAAGCCCGTTGGGCACGATGGGTTTAAAACTGTCGAGAGCTGAAACGTCCTTTTGTTGGTGGGTGGGTTAAAGAAAAAGGGGTGCCAGCCAGGTGTCGTCCACGTCATGGGCCTGGGGTTTAAATTGTGGCGGTCTCAAAAACCCTCGTGTAGCTGAACAGTGGGCGTTAAGATTCAACTCATCAATCGCGGCAAATTTCACTTATCAGCCGTTTGGGAAAGGTCATGGTGGACACTCTTGTTGGGTCGCACGCATGATTGATAACGAGTAAGACGGACAGCTGATCGACAATCAATTCCACCCGATCTGCTGTGGCCTTAGGGGCCGCTACCATAAACGCGAAATCTGCATCCATTTTCCAGCATCTTCTAATGGCCGCACATTCAACCCGTTGACGAGCGATTCTCCGATTTCCCCCCCAGCCTCTTTTTTAACCCAAAATACGATCTTTCAAACTCTGATGGTTGCTTGTAATGAGCTCGAATTCTGCTACGAGGCATTTTTTCAGTCGCTGAAAGGTATCCTAAATCGCAATGCAACAGAAATTTTGACCATGAGATTGAGAATTGTTTCTTATAGACACCTGCTAAGTGCGCAATTCCAATGCGCTGTAGCACCCGCTATTCATTCACTGGCCATCAAATTTTAATCATTAGCATGTTCGGTCCAAATGTCTTTACATGCGAAATTTCATTACAATTGGGTAACTCCTTCTAAATGCGTCGTTTTTTTTTTTTTTTTGTTATAGAGTGTAAATCAGCGATACTCAACCTGCGACCCACCGAGCCTTTTTAAGTGTGTGGCCTATTGCTCTAAGAAATTTACTTGTTTAAGAAAAAAGTATCAAAAGTTTGGTGGGAAATTCTTTGTCAAGAAATCAAATGTATCAATTTTGCTTTTTTGCTGTTGATGTCGTACGGCTGCTTTTTCTACTTGTAATGATTGCGGTTAGTGATACAGTGGAGTAGCGACAATTTTATGGTGGAACTAATTTTTAACTATCTTTCATATCTTACAAGCGAAAAATGTTCAAAGAAAACATATCGTTTCTAATCTATTGGTAGGTTGATTATTTTGTAGTGAAAAATAAACATGGATCAGCAATTGTTTGATTTGTCACGAAAGTGCTGCATTTAAAAAATACCAATAAAAAGGAGAATCATATTCAATAATACTTTTTCTCAAAGATCTCTTTCAAGAGGTGATAAATAGCCTTTCTTTGAATAATCTTTGCAACAGCAACAAAGTGTTTTGTCAGGCGTAATGTCACAGTGGTAACAAAGACATTCTATGAAGTTTGTTTTATTATTGGTAATCATACGAAACCGTTTACTGATGCAGAAATTGTGAAGGAGTGTTTCTTAAATGTGTATGCTTCCAATTTAGTGTTAGTGTACAAAAATAAAAAATTATAATTAAAAAAAGCAAAACAGGAGTTTTAATATGTTGATCAATTTTCCACATTTTAAATTTTTAACTTTATCTTGGTCTCAAAGCATTTCTCCTCCCTCCCCTTTATCCTCATATTGCGGCTCGCGGGAAATAGCTGACATATGTATGTGGCCCAGTAGGAAAAAAGGTTGAGTACTCCTGGTGTAGATGGTTCCACCTCAGCATTCGAGGATCTCAGAATAATGGTTTGAATGTATTCACAATTGGAAAGCTCTAGACAGTTATAATCTATTTGGGGTATATTCAAAGGGAAGCTCTTTAAACAAACGACTTTTATAACAAGAGTTCAAGATTTTTATTCTTATTATAATTGTAATATACCTTTAGCTACTTATTCATAGAAGAGTTTTAGAGTTAGTCTTATACTCAAGCAGTGTGGCCGCTGTAGCTGAGAGATCATGATCACGAACTTGCGACCAGCGTTGTCGAGTCGTGGTTTCGAGTCATGGAGGCCATTGAAGAACCCACCGTGTAGAAAGGTTGATGCATGTTAACTATTTAGAGCAGGGGTGGGCAGACTTTTCCCGGGTGCGGGCTACTTCTAATTTTTCAAGGTGTTGCGGTCTACCCACTGTCAGTGGCGCACACAAGGAGGAGGGGGGTCCAAGGGTCCGAATTCTTCCCATAGCCCTTGATTTTTTCCCGCGATTGATTGTAATCCCATGTATATATTACTCAAAACTTATTATTAAGTTTTGTTATTAATAATTTTTTTACTTATTATTGATTATTATTTATTTAGTAATTTATTTTTTTCACTATTTTTTGTTTCCGACAATCGACAAAATAAAGAAAAATATGTTTCGCTGCGTATTGAGGTATGATATGAGATTGGTAGACTTTTGACCCTCGAACCCCCTCCTTGAAAAATTCTTCTGCGTGCCAATGCCCAGTGTCATAGGTGGGGGGAGGTAGAAAAAGGTCCACAATATTTTAATAATAAATACGAAATTATTACTTAGTACTTACCTACAGAACTAAAATTAAAAAAAACTAATAATTATACAAGTAAAACCGCGTTTAAAGCTAAACGGAGAGATACAAACATAATAATAACAGCCATAAATTAATAATATCAAATGATGCATTTATTATCAAATAATTCAAAAAACATAAAAAATAAAACATTTTTATCTTGTTAATTTTCATTGTTGCAGTAGAAAACTCTTAATCCGCATACTTCAGCCAATCTTGAATATTTCCGTATATAATTACTAAGTGCTTAAATCTTCAAGCGGTTACCCCAAAATGTCTTGATGGTCCACCAGTCGATCGCGATCGACGTAATGCCCACCCCGGATTTAGAGCTTCGAACTCCCCAAGTTGACGAGGTGTGGATATTTGGAGAGTGGGTCGTCATCAGGCATCATTCACGACCTTGACCATGATTCAAAATTATTAAGTCCGTTACCAATAACCCTCGCGTTGCTTCCACATGTGACGCTGATAAACAATTAATCACTTAAATTTGTTTTAATATTGGGACATATATATTTTCCTCTGGAAATGGGCTCTGAATTTAAGTCTCGCTTCGTGATGTTTGACGAAAGCAGCCTTCAGGCTGAGCGGTTTATCTAGCGGAGAAAGAATGATGTTTACACAGCACTACTTTTTTGAGCCATAAATCAGTTTTTTCTCCTTATTAATCGAGACAACACAATCTTAAACTAAATCTCATGTCAGGTCTAGTAAACAATCTACTATAAGTAGAAAATCCGGCTGTCCAGGAAACAAGAATTTTTAACAGGGAGAAAATACGCTTTCAGTTAACAGCTCGATGGTTTCTATTGATGTTTGCAAGTTTTGAAATTTCTTACTGAGACATGTTGTTTTCAGAAAGAAGCTGTTAGTATTTTTAAGAAACTCTATTTAATTAATTCAAAGAGACGTCTTGAATTCATATAACGATTTCGTGGCTTGCTCGTGATGTATTATCTTGACAATTCTTTTTGAAACATTAAATTTCGTATAGTAAATCATCGTTCTATATTAAAACAAAAACAAAATGTTATGAAAATTTATTGTTTATCTTAATTTTTATGTGTTTTAATTTACTTATATATGCCTTTCATATTTTTAAACTTAAATTTTAGAATTCAATATTGGAAAGCAAATCTGCGGGGGGAGGGTAAAATTTTTATTGTTTCAATTTATTTGTCCTAAAAATCTGTTCAGACAATTTGAACTTTTGTAGCCGTGGCAAGAGAAATCTCCGGTTAGATATCTAATCTATTTATTCATTTAAAACATTAGAGAGAAAATCAACTCTTCTCTCAAGTGTCAAGTAACAAAATCCTTGCAGAATGATCCTTTTCTGTGTTCAAAAAAAAGTAAAATCACAAAGCAAACTTTAAGGTATCCTACTACGTTTGAAACCGTGATTTTAGAAAAACGCATAAATGGATAACTTTCATGATATTTAGAGTCACTTAGATTAGAATACATGTATATAATTGTTTTAAGGACATTTTGACAAAAAAAATTTATTTAAATACAATATTTCGGAACAAAATTAACTTAGAATAATCTTTTTCAAAATGTTCTCCTTTTATAAAAAATGCTTCTAAAATAATAATATTTTTCTTATATAAAGTAAAGACTTCTTCAGAGAGTCTGAATTAGGATTTTTGAAAAATTCACATTATTTTCAGTTACCATCAATTGAAATAATTATCGACGTTTTTTTCTTAAAATTCCCTCTTGCCTCTGTTGTCATAAAATATGGATAAACCCACTTTTAAGTTATATATTTCAAACATTCTAGTTGAGCCTCTGTACAGAGGTCTGAGCTATATACAGGCAAAATATTATTATAATAGAAGCATTTTTCACAAAAGGAGAATATTTTGAAAATGGGTCATTCTATGTACATTTTTTTTGTCAAAATATTGTCCACTGCTGGCCACCGTAAATGCAACACCCTGAAGGAAGCATGCAAATAACATGAAATTGCAACATGCATTAGCGGAAGGGGATATGCAAAATGATTAGAATTTCAGCGCAGACACACATTACGCGCCCGTGGCGCCAAACTGAAAGCGCTATTTAAGGCTTGGAGATTTCGGACGATTTTAAGTTTGGCACTTTTTGTTTTTCTTGGGTTTTTCAAAACGATCAGATATGTCTTGTAGAAAACAGCGATCAGCTTTTGATTGGGTATCCGAGTTCGACAGAGGAAGGATAGTGGCCTACCGAGATTGTGGATTATCTTTCACCGAAATCGGTAGACGTGTTGGACGAAACCAAACAACTGTAATGTGGATATGTGACCGTTGGATGCAGGAGGGTACGACGGACCGACGTGGTCGATCGCATCCACCTCAATGCACCACTTCACGTGAGGACTGGAAAATTGTGCGCATGGCAGTGACGGATCGCTCAGTCACACACGAACCATAGCACAGCACATTCAGTTTGTAACGCATCATTCAGTGTCTGCGCGTACCATTCGACACCACTTACAGAAGAGTGGTCTGTCCGTAAGACGTCTATTGCTTGATCTACCCTTGACGCAGAATCACAAACGTCTCCGTCGCCAATGGTGCGATGAAAGAAGGATGTGGACGGCAGAATGGAATGAAGTTGTCTTTACTGACGAGTCACGCATCTGTCACGATGGTCGGATTCGAGTCTGGAGACACCGTGAGGGGAGGCTGAACAGCTGCGTTATGCACCGCCACACTGGTCCTGCACCGAGTATTATGATATAGGATGGTATTGGATATCACACTCTCGCAGTCCTCTAGTACGCATTGCCGGTACTTTAAACAACCAGTGCTACATCTCCGAGGTGTTGGAGCCAGTTGTCCTTCCTTACCTTCAGGGCTTGGCCACAGCCATATTTCAACAGGATAATGCGCGACCACACGTGGCACGCATTGTCCAAAGGTTCTTTGTCAATCACCAGATTGAATTGCTTCCCTGGCCGGCTCGCTCTCCGGATCTTTCGCCGATAGAAAACATGTGGCCCATGGTTGCTCAACGATTGACCCAGATTACACCCCCAGCTGCCACACCAGATCAACTTGGTAAACTATATGGAAGCTGCTTGGTCTGCTGATAACCAAGAACACATCCAAAGTCTCTTTGAATCAATGCCGATGCGTGTGGCAGCGGTGATCTCCAACAATGGCGGCTACTCTGGCTACTGATTCTGGCAGGAACCACACTTCACAGAAGTCTATAAATTTAATTATTTGATACTTGTTCAACATGTTATTTACAAAATAAATTTTGTTGTGCTATCTCTTGTCTTTCTTGGTGTTGCATTTACGGTGGCCAGCAGTGTACTTCAATAATTTTTTATTATAATACTATTCTTGAAAAATTTTATATACATTTTCTAATCTAAGTGACACTAAATATCATAAATATTATCCATTTTTACGCTTTTGCAAAATCACGGTTCCGAACGTAGTCGGATACCTTAATGAAAGTATTAGGATTACGATTTCAAGTGAAAAAAAATACAGTGAAATACGTTTAATCACTCCGCAGTTTTGCCCGAACTCCGCTCGGGCAACGTTTTTCTACTCTAGTCCTGTGATTTTCCCGTATTTTTGGCCTGTTTAGTGTGCTATGTTTCTAACAGATGTCTTTAGTAGTCGAATAAAGTTAGGATTGCAAAAAAAAATGTCTAAGCCGGATGTACACTGGAAAAAGTATTCTTTTCAATGGTGATTACCAGCATTTGTGCATGTCTTTTCAAGTAGCGATGTCTCTTATGCAGCCACTGTTGAATAAAGGATATTACCTAACAACAGATAGTTATTACACTTCACTAGAATTTGCAGATATACTTCTGAATCATCATACAGATATGTATGGAACACTTTAACTTAACAGGAAAGACGTCCCAAAAGAGTTGTAGTCACAAAAATTTAAAAAAGCAATTTTTACGACCTATGCATATCAAAGAGGGAGAGTATCCATCATGAAATGGATGGATAAAAAAGTCGTATCTCGGTCATTAACTATACATAACCTTGTGATGATTGAAGTACCGTTTTACAAGGATGAGGGCAGAAGGAAACCACAGGTAGTTATGGATTACAATAATACGATGGGAGGTGTAGATAGAATGGATCGGCATCTCACAAATTACCCAATAACGAAAAAGAGAGGCAAGAAATACTACAAAAAAAAACTTTCTTCCACCTTTTTGATACATCATTGTGGAATGCTTTCGTTTTATATCAGAAACTGGGAGGAAAATTATCTCATTTGAATTTTAGGCTTTATATTATAGATCACCTTATTGAAAGACATGGGGCAGTAAATGAAAGAAAAGGATGACCAGCAATTTTGCCCATTCCCTTACGATTGACTAAAAGACACGTTTTAGAAATGATTGCTCGCACTGATAAAAAAATTAAGATCAACAAGACAAAGTTCTGTGTGTTGTTCGAAAAGAAACGATTTTGGAAAAGGGGAAAAAAAAAAGGGATTGTTTTTTGGATTTTTTGCCCCCCTATTTTAAAATTTTTAAAGAATAATTAACTGTGTAAGTACAATATCATCTTTTTAATTTTAATATCCATTTTTGTAAAGTGTTCTTTTGAGTTCGCTTATTTCTTCGGAAAAAAGTCAACATTAAGGCAAAAAAAAGTTTTTTTTAATGAAAAATTAGAATTCTTTTAAAATTAAAAAATTTTTTTTAAAATTTTGACTGCTGATTGAGTTTTATAAATTAAAATTTTTTTTTTTTTTATAAAAAAAAGCTTATTTTTTTCAAATATGAAGAAAAAAAACTGTTAATGTTAAAACTTTAAAATAACCGAAATAATAAAAAGTCCCGATAACTACTATGGTTTTTTGATTTTTTCTTTAACACAAAACAAAAATCAATTAACACGAAAATATTTCCCTTTTGCGAATGAACAAAATACAGAAGACACCAGCCAGATTGGATTGTCTTACTGTATCATCGAAAGAATTCGCTGCAGCAGATGATGATAATGTGTATAGAGCCTCAACTATGGCAGACAAAGACATTTTGGAGTTTGTTCAAAGAGCTCAAACAATATCATTGATACAGATTCCGAAGTCAAAAATTAACTGAATAATACAGCTCCTGTTCCCACATCATCCGAAATGAGGAACATTAAGAAAAGTATGCACAATTATTTAGACACACATTCTAATAGTGATAACAAAATGGACGACATTGAACAATTTGTTGACAATCTGATGCTAAAAAGGACAATGAAAAAAAATATCAGAATATTTTCTAAAAGCTTTAAAATTTTGAATTGAATTTCTTTAAGTTCATGTGAATGTTTTTGTTTCATTGATTTTTATTAAATACATGCATATATACATATCTATGTAATTAAATTTTACCTAATAAACTAAATTTTTTTAAAATTTTTTTGTGAAATACCCTTTTAACACAAAAAAAATTTTTCCCAGTCCCTTCAGTTTGTAAACCCCGACTACGTTCGAATCGTGATTTTTAAAAAAACGCATAAATGGAAATTTTTATGAATTTTGTGCCACTTTTGGGTGAATTTCATTAAAAAATGGTTTTAAGAAAAATTTTGGGCAAAAATTATTTAAATTTAAAATTTCGGCAAAAATTAACTTAGACTAACCTTTTTTAAAATGTTTTTGTGAAAAAAGTTTATTTAAAAAAAAATTTTGCCTGTATATAAGGGCAGACCCTGTCCCGAGGTCAACTAATTTTTTAAAAAAATTTCCCCTTATTTTTTGGGGTTCAACCATTGAAATAATTATTCCCTGTTTTTTTTTTAGAATTTTTCCCCTTGTTGTCGTAAAACATGGATAAATCCACTTCTGCTATTTTATTTCCCCAAAATTTTCTGAGCCCCTGTACAGAAAAGGGAAGGGGCCATATACAGGCAAAATATTATTATAATAGGGGATTTTTTAAAAAGGAGAATATTTTGAAAAAAGGGTCATTCATGTTCATTTTTTGTCAAAATATTTAAAATTTAAAAAGTTTTTTTTTGTAATAATTTTTTTAAAAAAATTTATATACATTTTAATTAATGCCAAACTAAATTTTTTTAAATTTTATTTTTTTTTAAAATTCTTTCCGAACGTCTCGGTCCTTAACGTTTTTCATTGTCGTTGTTTTTTGAAAAGTGGTTTTAGGAAATACATTTTTAAGGCATTTTCTCCGGAGAAAATGCATCGTAAGCTGTTAGTTTTTCTTTTTTCTATGAATAGGAAATGACTCAATGTATTTAATCCTTTTTAACTTGAAAATAAAATAGGGTTTTAAAAACGGTTTTCAAAATAATGAAAGAATATGTTATTTTTTTTTAGTTTTTTTTCCCCCTATCTCCATTATCTTTTTTGGGAAAAAAATTATTTTTTTTAATATTATTGTAATCATTCTTAACAATATTTCCAAACATTTCACATATTTAAATATATCTGCATTAATTTACGAAAAAATTATTATAAATATTCAAGTTCCAGGTGGCAATGGAAATTAATGTCCTTTATAAATGTGGAATAAGAAAAACCCTTACATTAACACCAGCATTTAAAATCAAAACTTCGGTAAACTGGATATAACAATGTAAAAAAAAATTTTACCTTCTACATAATACATACATGTTATATGATCTTGAAAACGGTTATGTAATAGATATATTATGTGTAGATTATTTTGATAAAAAGATCAATTTCCTGTACAAACTATTTATTTTTTTAGAGCTTTATGATCTGAAATATTTTTATACCAACTTTTTCCAATCTTAAAACCAAATTTGGCTAGCGGTCAAGGAAAGACCCGCCGGTGTGTCATGAATTCGGGCCTAGTGCCACTAAGCCCGCCGTGGGAGCGATCAGTTAAACGTTTAGAGCTCAAACGTCCTTTGTTGAGGTGTGGTAGTTAGGATGGGATGCCAGCTCAGGTGGCGTCCTCGTCCCTTCCCATGGTTCAAAATTACGAGGTCCGTCACCAAAAACCCTAGTGTATGTGAACAGTGCGACGTTAATATTCCCCCTTCAACACAGACTTATTAAAATATATCAAAATGAGTAACTTAGAATAAACGGGCTTCTGTAACATATTTAATTAACATATAGTTGAGTTTGAATGAAATAATATTTGTAGTTACAGTAGATCAAAACCATCTGTCTTAACTAATATCCGAATTAACCATCATAAGTTTGAAAAGAAAAATTCCTTAACCGTTTTCACTTTTTATTTTATAAATAATAGCATTTATATTTTATATCCGTCATGAGGTTTATTCTTCAAAAAGAAAAGTTCTTTTCTTTTTTAAAAATGCACTTTAAAATGTTGTTTTTTAAGCCCCCCTTCCAGCTGTTGGCAAAGAGAGGACGTCAAAAGCATTCCGTTCGAATTTCATTTGAGTTTTTGGGATTGAAGGAAAAGGCTTTGCAAATATTTTCTAGGATTTGGCATCACAGTCTCGCGAAAAGTCAACGAAAGCCTCAAACGTCTTCGAAGATAAATCCAGAAGTTTTTCATTTTGAAAAGTAACTTTTTTTTTTTTCTATCTTTACTCATTCAAATTTTCATTTCTCTTATTTTGTATCTTTCGGAGCATTTTATTTATCTATGGAACTATTTCACTAGTTCAGAATTCGTTAGAAATGCAGATTTAATTGAAATAAAATGAATATTTTGATGAGATTGGCACTAATTAAGCTTGCGGAATTCCTCCTTCGGGTTGTGAGAAAAATATTTGAAATATTTTTCATGCATTTCGAAATTTCTGCAGTGTCAGCGAATTTAGCGCCGAAAGAAAAATATAATTTCGTCATCATGAAAATCAATTGGCAGAGTCTCGTGTTTATTAAGCATTTTTTTAAAATGTTTGGTTGAAGAACTAATTGCTAATTTCTAATGCAGAAAATATTTTGGTTTTTAAATCAAAAAAATCAAAAATTATATTATCAGGGAGAACTTTGAAGGAAAATAAGAAAAGGGAAATTTTTAAAAAATTTTTTCAGGGAAATAAATTTTATTTCACATTTGCCATTTTATGGAATTATTAACAATATATTTGAAATACGTCGCAGTTAGAAAATACTCCATATAAGCACACCATATTTTATAATTATGTTTAAATTGTTATTAACTTTCAGTTTGCTTCCCTTCTACAAAATTATACATTACTTGTACACTAGCTAGAAAAGTCTGCGTTCACCCATAAGAAATTATACAGCAAAGGTAAAATTTAATAGAAATATAATTTTTTTTCTAACAAAATGTCATGAATTTGTTTACTATTATTTAATTATTGAGCATGCACGAATTTGTTAATTTTGAATTAAAACTACTTAAGATATAACGGGAGTTTTGTAGCAAAGCACACAAATAGTAGGCAGAAAAAGTCTGCGTTCACTATTTGAATATTCTTAATTCTTGGCATTTGTATCAACAGGCGTTATAGGTTAACAAAGTTTTTGCATTTAGTTATCAAATAAAATAGCATAAGAAAATTGTAACGCAACAATTTGTGAGATACGAAGCAATTCAAGGACATGGAAAATAAAAAGAAGGAAATTAGTATCAGTGAGCGTAAAATCAATGTGAAAAGATGGAAAAAGTCGTCGGGATATAGCCAGATGCATTGGACGGTAGTTTTCATCTATCCAGTATGTTATTTATAACTTTATATCTACAAGAGTTTACACATCCAAACCTCTTTTAAGTCATCCATCTAAACTCACAATAAGAGAAAAACGAAGTATGACATCAATGGTGAAAAAAAATCCGTGTTTGTCTGCAACTTAAATAGCAACAGATATTCTCGAGCAGTTTAACAAAAATATTTGGGCGGATACTGCAAGTAAAATTTTGAAAAAGGCCGGATACCCTAGTCGAGTGGTTCGCAGAAAGCCTTATATTTCAATGACCAACCGACTTAAGCGGATAGCTTTTACAAAAGATCATATATATCCTCTTGAGTTCTGGAGGACTGTGATATTCTTTGATGAGGCAATTTTTGAAACTTCGGCATAAACGGTCGTAAATTAGTCTGGAGAAAACCTTGCACAGCACTTCAAAAAGAGCATTGAGTACCAACGGTAAAGCACGGCGACGATGGAGTCATCGTGTGGGGGTGCATGGCGAGCAATTGTGTTGCCAAGTTGGAGTATATGGAATCAATTATGAACAAATATTATTACTTTAATGTCCTAAAAAAATTTTTAAAGGAAAGTGCCACCAAACTTGGCTTAGGATAATCGTTTCGTTTCCAACACAACAACGATCCTAAGCACACACTGCTGAAATTGGGAAGCTTTGGCTCTTGTATAATGTCCCAAATCAACTGCACATGGCCCCGCAGTTATCTGATCTGAATCCTACAGAACACCTATGAGATTTGTTGGAACTCAGGATTCGTCAACACAATGTATCCAGCAAGGATATGTTGAAGAGTGTTCTTAAGGACCAATGGGAAAAGATTGTTAGTTAAATGCTGAAACGACTTCAGGAGGTTCTCAAATGATGAGGTTATCCAACCAGCTACAAAATAGCTCATTATTCCCTTTTTAAATAATTTGTATAGTTACTACTAAAACAGTGAACGCAGACTTTTTCTACTAGATTTTTGTTAGTATCGCTACAAATCTGTCTTTATTTTAAAATTTATGAAGGCAAACCAAATTTACTTTTGTTATTCTGAAGACTTAAAATGAACTAAATAAAATTCAATATTAAAAAATTTGTTTTTTAAATTCCAGTTTTTAAACTTTTTTTTTCATTGTTCATGTAAGCAATAGTAAGTGAACGCAGACTTTTTCTAGCTAGTGTATCTATAGTTTTTTAAGTCAAGTCTTTCATTAACAAAATATTCAAAATTAAACCTTTCAGGAGAAAAAAGAAATCACTAGAAAAGAAAAAGATTGGCTAGAAAATCCTGAAAAAATTACAATTCAAATACTTGTCAAAATATTATAAGTTTCTGTATTTATGCCATATATTCGTCTGTAAAGAGCAAAATTTAATAAATATGAGCTCCTGAATTAATTAAATTAAAGCTAATTTATATATTGCTCTTTATATAAAACCCAATATAGTAGGATTATCTAGCAGAATATCAAATGCCAAAATCGCTCAGATAAAACGGGAACAATTTGTAATACAGTCTCTATTGAGTTCACATTTCGAGATGTTTTAGATTCAAATAGGCATGCGAATTTCAAACCAGGGATTATTTTTCTGCTGCCACATCAGGTATTTTCACTGCGCCTTTCTTCTACTTTTCTACGTGAGAGCGAAAGTGAATCATAGGAAACATTATTTTGTACTATTGCTTATTAAAATAGAACTTCTCCGACTGGTGAAGGGTGAAGGACCCAATAGGACCAGCAATACATTTGTGGTGGTGTGATATCTATATAAACCAGTACTAGTCATCACGCGATAACGATCGTTTTGGCGTAATCACTAAAGTGCTCACGTTCGGAACGGAAGGTATCCACATATAATCTTCCTCCTTCATTGGTGACCCTGGCCGTACAAAAGAATCGCGCGCAGCAGTCGGAGTTCCATTTATCCTCCGTAAAAGCAACCAAGCCGTCAGACATATGACGCAATTAAGCCGTCTCACTCAAATGACGCAACCCATACAAGCCGAAACCCTGGCAGAGCGGTAGTGTGGCTGTGTGATATCTATATAAACCAGTACTAGTCATTACGCGAAGACGATCGATCGTTTTGGCGTGATAGCTAATGGAATGATGGCTTACTGAACAGAAGGTTCTCAGATCGAATTCTTCCTTCAGATTCAATAATTCTTACAGTTCAGTTACGTCTGAGATACTTGGAGATAGCAAAATCGGGCCAAAAGTTCAATACCGGTATTTGGTACTTTTCAGATCTTAATATTGGTATACCGGTTTTAATACCGGTAATAGAAATTTTAGAAAATGAAAGAAAACACAGGTGTTTCTTTGTTTTATTTGCTAGTTGTATTAGAGAGTATAAATATCACAAAAAGTAATTTTTGTAACTTATAAATTACAACAGTATATATAGAAACACAAAAAAGGAACATCTTATGTATTTAAATCACAAAAAAGTGTAAAAATCATTATTCAACCTGTGACAATATTATAAATTTTTGAAATGGGATCTTGAAAGATGTAATGCATCAGAGTTGTACTGTATGATATCAATTGACTGTATCAACAGTAAATAACAAACTCACCTATTTAAAACATATCGAAATATTATGCCCTTCACAACTACAACCTTGTTTTCTCAGATACGAATATCAGACTAATCATCCTGCACGTATACAGTATCGCTCTGAGCTGTAATAGGATAGTTTTGGCCTGTCTCCTTGGATGATTCACATATTTTATCACTTCTCTTAATTGTATGATGCAACTTTATACTCACAGTCTAATTAATTTCACCCGTTAGGGAGACATAAAAACAAAAATGTATACTATTTTGCCATGTTGATGGTCCCTGAACATATAGTGGAGGCAATTAAAAAAATTCCTAATAAATACCGCGAAAAAACGATATTTAAACTTGTGAATACCGGTATTACAAAATTATACAAATGGCTCAAAATACCGGTATTCGGTATCCCGGTAACGCAATCCTTAGACATACTGTAGTGAGATGTTATACGTCGCTCTGATACATACAGTGAAGCGTATTCCGCCTTAGAATCTGAGTTCTTGTTCACAGTTTAGGCTTATAGATGAGCTGAAACATTTTCTTATGCTTGTCTATTCTAGTCTGGCTTGTAAGAACTTAATAATCCCAGATTCGTTTGATCATATTTCTCTGGCAGTTTTACCGTTCCCAATCAAAAGACGAACATCATTACCTTTGCTTGGCAAGTCTATTTTGCTTATTTTAAAGTAACTTGTAGACAAAACAAGCAAATTTCCATCTCTGTGTATAAAACTGGATCTCATAAAGCAATTTGTTAAAGCTTTGTCAACTGAAGGGAACTTTTTCAGTTTTCTCATTCCGGCATTTCTAAGCCTGATATCTTTCATGGTTCACAAATTCGGCAGTTGGTTAAAGCTGGAAATTTTCTCGGAACAATGACAACATTTTAAAATCTTGCTGTCGAAGAATTTCTTGGGAAATATTTTAGCACAGAATTACACCGAAAATATCTAGCTACTTTTTAGAGAAATGCTTGGTTGCAACATATGTATCAAAGAACATTTTTTTATATAACCATCTTTTTGACTTCCAGAAAACTCTTGATATAGTCAGAAGTGAACAGTATGAGCGATTTCACCAAGGATTGAAGGCCATGGAGACACAGGATTAAAGTAGATGAAATATGCATAAGATGGTTGGCTTTTGTTGGAACCTCAAGGGAGAATATCCACAAATTAAACACCAGTAAATACTATAATCGAAAAAAATTTCTTTCATATGTATATCGATGTATGAGTAAAACTATTAATTAAATTTTTTTGAAAAAAAAATTATTCATTGTGAACAGTATATTTGTTAAGTTTTACCTTTATTTTCCGTTATATCCACATTTTGAATGACGAGACAAAGGATACCCTTTAGCTGAAAAAGCTAACGTGATAGACAAAACTTGCTGTTATTTCTGGATTTGAGGCCAAAAGTTAGCCAAAGAGGTAACAGATCTAAAATAACAAAATGCTTCTCCCCAGTGTTATGAATTAAGGTATCCGACTACGTTCGGAACCGTGATTTTGTAAAAGCGTATAAACGGATAATATTTATGATATTTAGTGTCACTTAGATTAGAAAATGTATATAACATTGGTTTAAGAATAGTATTATTTTGACAAAAAATGAACATAGAATGACCCATTTTCGAAATATTCTCTTTTTGTAAAAAATGCTTCTATTATAATAATATTTTGCTTGTATATAGCTCAGACCTCTGTACAGAGGCTCTACTAGAATTTTTGAAATATATAACTTCTGAGCTATATACAGGCCAAATATTATTATAATAGAAGCATTTTTCACAAAAGGAGAACATTTTGAAAAAAAAAAGGTTATTCTTAGCCGAAATATTGTATTTAAATAAAAAATTTTTGTCAAAATGTCCTTAAAACAATTTTATGCATGTATTCTAATCTAAGTGTCACTAAATATCATGAAAATTATCCATTTATGCGCTTTTTTAAAATCACGGTTCTGAACGTAGTCGGATACCTTAAAAGACAAACTTTCTCAAACGTAATATAAATGTTAAAGGTAACATCACACTAATCTTCAAAAACTAGAAATCATGAAAATGAAGCAAGTGCTTATGATTATTTCTTATTTTGCAGGATTAATGAACTTTATATTATGGGCACAAATTATTCATTATATGGAAGAGATAATTTTTCCACTTTTTAGGTACATTATTCTTATAACATGTTTATTACTCGATAGCTACAAATTTAGGAAATATTTCCAATAAAATTAACTGAATCAAAAAACCATGATCCTTTTAAATTTTTTCCTGGGAAAACCAAAGAATTTTTGGAAAAATATATAATTATTTTGCCATGTCCATGGTCCCTGAACATTATAGAGGCAATTTAAAAATTCCCACAAATACCGAAAACGATATTTAAACTTGTGAATACCGGTATTACAAAATTGTATTGTAAATGGTCTAAAAATACCGGTATTCGGTATCCCGGTAACGCAATCCTTAGACATACTGTAGTGAGATGTTATACGTCGCCTGGATACATACAGTGAAGTTTGTCTGCCGTAGAATCTGGAGTTCTTGTTCACAGTTTAGACTTATAGATGAGCTGAAACATTTTCTTATGCTTGTCTATTCTAGTCTGGCTCGTAAGAACTTTAATAATCCCCAGATTCGTTTGATCATATTTCTGGTAGTTTTACCGTTCCCAATCAAAAGACAAACATCATTACCTTGCTTGGCAAGTAAGTCTATTTGCTTATTTTAAAAGTAACTTTAGGTGACAAAACAAACAAATTTCCATCTCTGCGTATAAAACTGGATCTCATAAAGCAATTTGTTAAAGCTTTGTCAACTGAAGGGAACTTTCTCAATTTTCTCATTGCGGCATTTCTAAGCCTGATATCTTTCATGGTTCACAAATTCGGCAGTTGATTAAAGCTGAAAATTTTCTCGGAACAACGACAACATTTTAAAATCTTGCTATCTAACAAAAAAAATATTGTCGAAGAATTTGAAGAATTTCTTGGAAATATTTGAGCACAGAATTACACCGAAAATATCTAGCAACTTTTTAGAGAAATGCTTGGTTGCAACATATGTATCAAATAACATTTTTTTATATAACCATCTTGTTGACTTCCAGAAAACTCTTGATATAGTCAGAAGTGAACAGTATGAGTGATTTCACTAAGGCTTGAAGGTCATGGAGACACAGGATCAAAGTAGATGAAATATGCATAAGGCGGTTGGCTTTTGTTGGAGCCTCAAGGGAGAATATCCACAAATTAAACACTCCAGTAAAGAATATAATCGAAAAACTTTTCTTTCATATGTGTATCGATGTATGAGTAAAACTATCAGGGGCGGCTCTAGGGCCGGACCATCCAGACCCCTGCCCGGGGCGGTAAATTTTAAGGGTGGCATTTGGATCGAATTTGAAATATATATATATATATATATATATATATATATATATATATATATATATTGTTGTTTCAAAGAATTTGATATATTTTCTGTAATATTATTAGGTGTGAATTTGGTATTGCATTTAAAACGTATCTTATTTTTTTAAATTTTTTATTCTGTATATTTAATGACAGTTTTCTTTTGTGTTTAAACTTGAAGGGTTTGAGGCGGGAGTATATGTTAAAGCATGAAATTTAATATATATGTTTACACATCTTTCACTTGTAAATTTCTTGCCCATCCTGGAGTGAGATCACAACTCATACCTCTCTACCCCATGATGTCCGGTGCTATCCAAAAGAAGACAAGGGTAATAAGAGATTCTGATAGATAGAGAACTACAGGAGATGTTTTATTTTAGTCCTGAGTGTAGTTATTATAGGTTTAAACAAACGCTTGTGATCCCCACAGTCAGTAGACAATTGTTGGAAGAAATTGGCCTGCTGAAATTGACGATTTTTTCTCTTACATTTCACTCGTTTGATATAATAGCAAGTAAGTGTCCCACTGAGAATTGTCTTGAATCTCTTAAGACTTAAAATAATATATATATAGAAGAGAGAGAGAGGCGGCATTGTGTGGAGAGAGGGGCGGAATTTTCCATTTTTGTCCGGGGCGGCAAAACTGCTAGAGCCGGCCCTGAAACTATTAATTAAATTTGTTTGTGAAAAAAAATTATTCTTTGTGAACAGTATATTTGCTTCAGTTTTACCTTTATTTTCCGTTATCTCTACATTTTGAATAACGAGACAAAGGGTACCCATTAGCTGAAAAAGCTAACGTGATAGACAAAACTTGCTGTTATTTCTGGATTTGAGGCCAAAAGTTAGCCAAAAAGGTTACAGATCTAAAATAACAAAATGCTTCTCCCCAGTGTTATGAATATTAAAAGACAAACTTTCTCAAACGTAATATAAATGTTAAAGGTAACATCACACTAATCTTCAAACACTAGAAATTATAAAAATGAACCAAGTGCTTATGATTATTTCTTATTTTGTAGGATTAATGAACTTTATTTTATGGGCACAAATAATTCATTATATGGAAGAGATAATTTTTCCACTTTCTTAGGTACATTATTTTTAACATGTTTATTACTCGATAGCTACAAATTTAGAGAGTATTTCCAATAAAATGAACTGAATCACAATCCTATGATCCTTATAAATTGTTTTCCTGGAAATCCAGAACAATTTTTGGGAAATTGTTACTTAAGCTACAGATGCAATTGATAAAATCTAAAATCCCTGATTGTCTTGTCAATGTTATTAGAATGCACGACAGCTTCTTGAAGTAGAATCAGCTAAACATCCTCTCTCTCATCTACTTAACAGTCCAATAAAAATCCTATCTGCTAACAAAAACAAAACGGCTCTTTTCTAGAGTCTGGGCACGAATGTCCTCGGGCAAACACGTTGCCATTCGTTTACTCTAAACTCATTTCTTCCATTGCGTGGCCGTGTTGGCAGAGCAGATCGCATTACCTTCTGTCGCGTGAAGAAAAATCTTTGCTCTCGGATGATCCAATCAAACTAAACATGCGTCTTTCTTTGATCTTTTCGAAGATCTTTTAAGCCCTGGATAGAAGGCGATTGAACTTTAATTCTTTTCTTAATTCCAATTCCTTCAATTGCTTTAGTGACGCAATCGTTTCCTAATATTCGAGCAAAATATTCTTTAGTTTTTTTGCATTTCTACTATTTTTGCAAGAAGTATATATCAACAACATATGTTGTTTTTAAAAAAAATATTGAGATTATACAAATATGATTCATAAAACAAATCAGGATAAGTTTCTTTTGTTTTGTTTTAATGGATCTGATACAATAACACAAAAGTAATTCCTGTTAATAAACCTGCTTTTTAAGAAGGTATTTAAAAACCTTTATTGTGAAAATTGCAAATTAACTTTTTTCTGGAATGATTCATGAAATAAAACTAACACCATTGTTCATCTCTTTCATTGTTTTGAGGTCACGAACTCATGGCCAGTGTGTCGCGAGTTCGAGCAAGTGCCATTGAAGACCCATCGTGTAGAGAGGTTGAGGCACATTAAATCTGTTGGAGCTCAAATGTCCTCCCGTTGGTGTTGTGTGGTAGTTAGGAGAGGTGGTGCCAGATCAGGTGTAGTCCTCGTCATTTGACCTTGATTCAAAATTACGAGGTCCATCGCAAACGCTCTCGTGTAGCTAAATAAGGTGACGTTAATATTCACTCACTCATTCATTCATTGTTTTTTGCCATGGTAACCAAGTAGTCATGGTCGTGAAGTCGTAGCCTGTGATATCGAGTTTTTGATTAGAGCCCTATTACCATTTAAGACCGACTATGTACGGGGGATGGTGCACGTTGAATCTGTCATGGCTCAAAGTTCTACCATTGGAGCGGTGAGGAAGTTTTGTGAATGGGTACCAACTCAGTTGTTGTCCTCGTCACTTGACAGTCCTTCAAATTTACGAGGTTCGTTAGCAACAGCCTTCGTGTTGCATTAGATTGCGACATAAAATAAAACCAATTAGTCAGTTCATTGTTACTGTTTTCTTCACCAATTCTAAATAATTGTGGAACTTAAAAGTAAAATTGCATAGATTAACGTAATAAGGATATCATTAATAAAATATTTAATTTCATTTTGAATTAAAGAACCGCTAAAATTTTCACTTATGCTAGCTTAGATAACAGCGTGCATTCCTTTTCAATAGATTATTATTGTCATTATTGAATTTATGCTTAAAATAATGGTATTAACAGAACACAGTACGATTCAATTGACAAAAATCGGTCAAAAAATCAAATCTCATTTTCTTAGCCTAAAAATTATTCTTTATATACTTTTCTATAACCTCACAAAATTTGAAACCTCTAAACTTAAAAAACTCAAAATTATGTTAGCTTTTACGTTCTTTTTTTATTCGCATTTCTATGGAAAATCTCAAAACTTTAAACTGACTTATCTCAGAAAGATAAAACAACTAGTTTGTCTCCATTTAAAATGTTAAGGCTTTTTTTCAACTGTACCTAATGTTTTGATTTTCTTTTCTTTTTTTTTTTTTACCTATTGATAATAGTTTAAAGCAATACTTATTTTTTTAAAAACAATTGAACTCAGAATTTATACATTCTTTAAAGAATTCTCAATAAGCATTCATAAAAAGAAAAATTGTACGAATACCAATCATGCAAAGACAAAACCCATACCAAACTTTTTTATATATAGTTTGACGTACTTGTAAATCAAACTTTATGCGTGTACATCAATTTTTGTAGGAGGAGTAGCATTTTAAAATCACTTCACAAATTTTAAGTTTTTTCCTTAAAAAATTAAATGGTTAGCCTTTTATGAAATTTTGAGCACAAAATCTGTTTTACATAGTATACACACATAGGAAGCAACCAAAAAATTTTTGAAAATCCTTAAATTATAAATTTTTGCTTAAGTCGTACCATGTCCCCTTAAGATTGTGTTGGGGTCCTCTAGTGGGAGAGGAGTAATGCTGTTGCGTCGCATAACAACGCTAACACTAGCCAAGTAATTCGCCTTCTAGCCACTATTAGGCACTTCCTCTTAACTCAGAAAATTAGATGATGTCAATTTTTACCTGTTTCAATGGTGGGGGTGAGTGAATATTAACGTCGCACTGTTCAGCTACACGAGGGCTTTTGGCGAAGGACCACGTAATTTTGAGCCATGGTCAAGTGACGTGGACGACACCTGAGCTGGCACCCCTCTCTAACTACCACACCACACCAACGGGAGGACGTTTCAGCTCTCGACAGATTTAACGTGCATCCTTTGCCCTACACGGCGGGTCTTTAGTGGTACGGGGCTCGAACTCATGACATGCCTGCCATGGTCCGATACCTTAACCACTGGGCTACCGCAGCCCGTTTCAATGGTGGGAATAAGTCTCCTGGGTTGACTCGTTTATTTTTCACGGTGATATCACGTGACCTTATCTGACATAAATATTTTATAAAACATTCAGTATACTATGTGATAAGTGATAAAAGGCAACTTGAATGTATTCTTTGCTTTTGGTATGCAGCCTTCCAGATATGCTTGAAGTATTTGATTCTCAAAAAGTCTTGTGTGTGTGATTAATGTAATCTTGATTTTTTATATAAACTAATTTATTTATTATTTATTGCGTTTCGACTGCTGTTGTATCGATAAAATATTTAGAAAGGCATGATAATTCTCCAATTTAATTTTCCAGAAATTGTATCTTACAAATAGTTTTAAAACGTTTCGAAATTTAATTACAAAACATCACATCGATGCATTGAAATTCTGTTCTCTATGCATGTTTAGACTTATTTTATATCTCTTTCTTAACGTTTAAACAGCATTTCAATGAAATATTTTGGCACGTTACTTGTTTAAATATGAAATTAAATTGTACTTTGTGTGTTTAGTGTGATTATTTTTATAAGAAATAAAAAGATAATTACATCAGTAAAAATGTTTTATTCAAAAATAGCAATTTCTTTTAAAAACAATAAAAAATAATAGAAAGAAAATATATAATGATATAACTTAATTTTTATATACAGAAATTATCGTGGTTTCTCCTTTAATGTTGGTTGATGTAGAGATCATTTTAATTGTTATGATTCCAGAATGGAAGGGGGAGGGGATCTGAACGCAGCATGGATGCTGAAGAAATTAGGAACTAGTTTGATATCACGGGGCATGCGCCAAGTTTATGTTCGCCAAGATGGGCGATAACATTACAATATGGTTACCTTGATATTTTTGGACTATTGCAAGTCGCCAGTTACTTTTTAATTGACATTCGTTATTAATGCTAATATATATTATCTAATTATTTTATTAAAATATAATACAAAAATACAATTATTATTATATATATATATATATGTAATAATATAATATTCGTTATTTATAATAATTGTTTTTTATTATATTTATAAATAGTATTACATATTATGTTATTTATAATAATTGTTTTTTATTATATTTATGAATAGTATTACATATTATGTTATTTATTTATAATTATTATTATGTTATTTATTTGTAATTATTATGTTATATGAGTATGCTTATGAATAATTTTTATATTATAATACGATGATTTTATTCTTTTTTTATATAATTACTACTGCATTATATTATATTTTTATATATAAGAATTATTATTAAATCATACTATATGAATATTATATATAATTACTATTAAATTATATCATTAGATTATTATTATATACTGCATAATATTATTAGTACATGTAATTTTTTATTATATTATATAGTAATTCATTATATATTTATTGATTGATCTTGGTTATTCTCAATCTCTACCTATATTTTTCTTTTGAAATGTATTTCAATGTATTTCAAAACAATTTTTTTAAATTATCATCCTGACGATTTGATACCGCTAGGCCGCCATCTTGTACTCCATTCCAGCGACAACAAGCGCTGCTTGGCGTGATTCCTTTATCGCGCCAAGCAGCGCTTGGCGTCATGCCCCGTGATATCAAACTAGCACCAAATTGAATATGCGAAATCAGTACTTATAGGTGTTTGCAGTAATTTACTTTTATTTATTTGAGCTTTCAGATGTATGCATGACATGCGGAAAAGACTAGCTAAAGGGTACTTATGGGTACTTATCTGAAATGAAATGCAAACTCTGAAACTTGACAAAGAGAAATTCTCCGAGATCTTCCAGTAGCTACTCAACTATAATCCAGGAAATCACAAGTGTAGCAATATATAGTCCACAAACATTTACTATTATCTCTCCATATCATCTATATTATAATCTATCCCACAGACTATTCACATGTAAGGTAAATCGGGGGAAGTTGCCACATTTAAGGATTTTTTGATTAGTACATTGAAAATTGAAATGACAAGACCATGAAAAACATACATTTCATTTTTCAATATTTAATTGGTTATGTATACAAGTTAATTCTCTTCTTAGTATGAAAATAAATAAAAAAAATGTAACGTTAAAGAAATTCATTTAATTGTGGCATGTTCCCCATTAACGGGGGAAGACGCCACCTGTCATGGAGTAAGATGCAACACCACAGTAAATAAAAAATAAAGAAAAAAATTACAAAATTAAATATGAAGTAACACTAACTATAGAAAAAGAAAAATAATTAAATTCTTTCATAATTAGCTTGCTAAAAATAATAACAGTACAGGTTCGAATGATAGTCTACACAACATTTCACTCTGCTCAAATGATTATCATTGCAATCTTCGTGGAACCATTTTTTGCATTCGATGCACCGAATCCAGTCACACTTACGACCTTTTTTGCATAAAAGTGCCCTTTATACACAGCATAAAAATCGTCATTATTATCCTCATCAAAACTGTCACCACTAGTATCTAGAGGAATTTCTTCGCTTGAAAATGACAAACTGACACGTCTCTTTTCTTCAGTTTCTTCGAAGGTTCCTTGTTATTTTATTGTGACCTTACCCGCAGGCCTTTGCTAGCTTTCTTCGGGCCTTTTCCCGCATAGTTGCTTTCTTCTCTGATTCAGTTAAGACTTCAGATGTTAGTTTTTGTACACCAGGCTGGTTTGCGGTTTCTGACCAGAGGAATAGGACTGTGCTCCCCGTGTTCTACTGTTTGGTGCAAAGGGAGGCAACCACGACAATGATAGACCACTTATTAGTAGAACATTATTTATTAATTATAACAATAATTATTAATTGCATTTATATTTTATACGATAGTATACAGTGTTACAAATTTAAAAAACAAAACAAATTTTAAAGTTTATTTCCTTTACTTCTGAATTATGGGACGTCTTCCCCAAAGTATAGGGGAGAAATGCCACACACGCTTATTTCCTTATTTGCTACAGTGTTTCGTCCGCCTCTACATGCATCGTACGTGTAACATAATGAGTAACTCCCTTAGATTGCTAATAATTTGTTTAAAATAACAAGTGCGTTTATGAACTTTAAATATGAGGAATGGAATACAATAAAAGCTGTACTCACCACTTTAAATGTTCACGAGATCCAAAATTAACGCCGCAATTAAAGACGATTAATTCAGATAAATTCACAAGCCACACTTAACGTCGACCAAACTCTTCACACAAGTGGGCCCCCGATTGCTTCTAGACGCATAAAAAATACTATAACAAACTGGCATCTTCCTTCGAATTACCTTTTTTGCTTTTGGGATTTGGGTTCACGGGTTGGAGGGTTGATTTTGCTTTTAAATGTCAATTGGCTATATTAGAGGTTCCCAAACTTTTTTTCCATAGACCCCCGCCTGTTTTCGGCTTTGAGACCTGCTTATCTAATAAATTTTTTTCAAATTTATGAACTGAAATTTCTTTTAGACAGCTGATATGGACCTACTTACTTTAAAAGTTTTATATTTGTAACTGTAGGGAAGTATAGTGTTTAAAACTTAAGATACGCGTATTTATTAAATTAAAATTTAATTAATACATAAAATAACTGATCAACAAACAAATTTTTATGATAAGAGATGAATCTGGTGCTTCAATAACAATTTTTCAGCATTTGGCATCAATCTTGTCAGGTTTAACCCTGAACTTTTGGTTAGTAGTGTCAGTCGTTTTTTTTTTTGTGATTGGCAACCGCGCTGAGCTTCTCTCACTAGAAAAAAGCAATTAAAACTTTATCACGATACTCCATAATTCGGGATAAATAAAATAAATTTATTATATCTGCATATATTACTGTGACCATTTAACTTTGAACTATACTGTGTACGACGGTCATTCCGAAATTCTTGAGATAATCATAGGTTTTTAAAGTTAAACTTACAAATTTTTAGGAGTGTTCATAGTAGTCTCCTCCATCATCAATGCACTTTTGTAAACAAATTTTCCTCATATTAAATGCTTCAAACTATTCATTTCTTGGAATTGATGAAAAAAATGCATTTATAGCCACCACATTAATCTCTTCTTCTGAAGGAAAACGACGTCCTTGTAAGCTCTTTTTTATATTAAAAAATAACCAGAAGTGACACCTAGCTAAATCCAGAGAATAAGTTGGATGTTCTATTACTTTAACCCTTTATCTACCGACGGTAGATAAAGGGTTACTCACTTTAAAATTACATAGAATAACCATTTTTACGAATACTCTGATAATACTTTGCAGGAATATTCTTTTTAATCCACTCTTGCAAGATACATGGCAGCCCGGGTTCTATGATGAGTATTTTAGCGGGGAAGACAAATAGTTTTATAGCAGAAATTGCAATTTCAGCTGACGGCGTTTACAGCGCATTGCGAAGATTATAATTTTTGTTCCAAAAAAAATAGTCAAGGTCAAAATGTACGTGTCTTATTTTCTTTGTATGTAAATGAAGACCTTAGAAAACGATTTGACTATTTATTTTAAGTGAACAGGGTATATAATTAATTTTACAGTTGAATATCTTTAATTGACTAATTAGCTCTACGGGTTAAATTTCCCAAAGTTGAGTATTTGTTTTATGTATATTCATTAATTTTCAATGTGGTGATTCAAAAAAAAAAAATATTGCATGAAAAAAAAACTGCAGTAAATCATAATGCGGTAGAGAAAGGATTAATTTGTTTTTGTTTCAGAAACTCAATTGTGTTAATCAGGCCGTATGGGAAGCATTAGTCCCTTAACATTCACTTCTTGGAGAATTTCTAGAAGACAGTGATATACAAGTTTGCTGTTACTGTCTTCTGTCCTTCCAACTTGATGTCTTTGACAAATCCTGTACCTCTGAAGAAAACGGCTTACATTACTTTTTCTATTACTTGTTGTCTTTTCACCACTGTCGGTGTGGGATCC
The DNA here is from genome assembly GCA_019973955.1 of Trichonephila inaurata madagascariensis. Lineage (NCBI taxonomy): Eukaryota > Metazoa > Arthropoda > Arachnida > Araneae > Nephilidae > Trichonephila > Trichonephila inaurata. The sequence goes on along the minus strand of BMAV01011721.1, from coordinate 25,880 downwards.
TCTTTAAAGACCCATACTTTGCTTCCTTGACGTGTTGGAACGTCAAAAAACTGTATGTACGTTTCATCACCCGTTACTACTTTAGAAATAATGCGGTGTCCATCATCATTTAGCAATTTAAGGGTTTCTTAACTGATTTTGACACACTCCTCTTTTTGGTGCTCAGTTAGATTAGGGTGAACCCAACGACAAACAACTTTTTTCAGATGCAATGGGCTTGATTCATAAAGTTACATGATAAAACCAAACACGTGTTTTCCATTGAATTCAAAACAAACATTAAACTAATTGTACTTGTTCTATTTGTAAAATGCAGATAAAATTTCAAATTTCATATTTGGGTAAAAAGATGTTTTAAATGTTAAGGGAAAAAAATTTCTTCAAAAGATTTTTTTTTTAAATTAAAAAAAGTCGTATTTTATGCTTATACTTTTAAATAAAATGCATTTGTATACATATGTACTTTTTAAGAAAGTTTCTGCAAGAGCAAAACTTACTTGGCAACACCGGAGCGCGTGAACTGATTAGCTGGAAACACTAGATAGTTTTATCGTGTGACTATGACGTCACATGAGTTTTTTGAATGATTGGCTAGAATCACGTGGCTTTCACTATCATGTGACTATGACGTCACATGAATTAACCTCATTCTTCAGGAATAGTTTTGTGTATGGCTGCGGATCCAATGTTAAGTTCCTTGTGTATCATTTGGTAGAAGTAGCGATTATCATCCTCCAACATTTTTCGTATGGCAGCCTTCTTGTGTGTTCTTCATCCTGAAGAGAATTGAGACCTCTGTAAAATTCTTTAAAACATCTGAATACATTAAATGACATGGGAGGTCATCCCCAAATGCTAAATGCAGCGATTGAATGCATTCGTCTCGATTTAATCCTGCTTTAAAATCAGAGAAAATCATAGCACGATAATGTTCTCGCATCAACTCCGTTTTCTCTTCTTTCTAAAATTTATTCTACGCTAAACAGCTTGAAGTCAGTAAAAAAAATCGTCTGCTGTATTAAAATACTTTGTATTTTCAAATTATACCATTAATTCTTGTTTGTAACTTCTCGTCTGCCCGTATCTCAAAAATTTCAAAGTGTTACCCTCGTATAATAAATTTATTAAATATTTATCTTTAAGTTAAATTCACATCAATTTAATGATTCATGTATATGTATTAATTTATTTTCAGAAAAAGAAAAAAAATATGCTAAAAACCTTTTTCTTACTCTTCCTCTCTATCAATGATATAATTTTTTTTAAAAAAAAGTTCTTATGTGGTAAAATTTGATTTGGAGAATTTTATAATATTACTTTTTTAGATCACAAAAAGCTTTTATAAACACATTTTGGGAAAGGATTCTAATTTTCATAAACATCAAACAAAAAGTAGAAATTTCAGCACTTTGCACATCCCATTTCTCGTTAATAAGGAGAAAAAAACTGCCAAATTATTCGTTTGAATAAGAGCAAAACTGACATAAAAAATACTTTGTATATTTTTAATTGCTATTTTTACTGAAAATGCGATTCAAGGATAAAACTAGTACCCAGAACTAAGCTTCTGACAGAAAGTATTTAAACACGACTTTTATCTTCAACCAATACGTCCACTTTAATGCTCTATTATAAAAAAGCAAGCTTTTTTCTGCAAGCGAATGCTTAGATAATTTCTACTTATTTTATTTTCTATTCATTATTATTAGTGTATTTCGAAAAAATCATTAAGTAGCTTTTACGCTTCATTCCAAACCTTTAAAGCATGAACTGGATTAAAAATTCATGAAATTAATGCAACAAATACTTAAGCAAGCCTTCATTTCTTTCTCTCTGTAAATAATTTAAAATTTATCTTCGTTAAATTACTTTCGGTTAAGCTAATACTATCATAAAAAGAAAAGTATTGCTGATTTGGGAATGAAGATTGGGGATACAATCTTCTGAATCTTTTAAATAATGGTACTTAGTCTAATAAGCTGAGCATGGGTTGCAACAATTTCTTCACCATTACTGGATTACGTGAGCTGAGAAGTTTTATTATTTTTCTTCCCATAACGTATAAATATTGGTCAATTTCCGAAAAGCATTCATGACTTTTTCCCAAATTATATTGAAGATCTGGATGTTTCTCTCATGACTGACACTCGATTATAAGTTCTTAAACAATTTTTTTCAACAGTCTACTTTGTTTTTAATCTGCAAACAAAGGATCTCACATCTGATGGAATCTTTTGACTGCGAGTAAACTCTTTTTGTAGATACATTTCTTTATGAACACGTTTAACATACATACATGTATAAAATAAAATTTATGGAGGAAAAATTATTGAACATTTTTAAGGTGTATTAAAAATTTTGGGGAAAAATTTTAAAGGGGGTGATAGAAACACGATAAACAATTTTAAAATGGGAAAATAAGAGCCCCAAACGTTTTCCAAAAAAAAAAATTTTTTTTGGGGCCGAAATTTCAAAACGTTTTAAAAAGGGGGCCGTTTTCGTTAAGGGTTTTTTAAAAATTATTTTGTCAGTATTTTTTTTTTAAAAAATTTTTAAGATAAAGCTAAAAAACCGGAGGGGGCGTTTAGACTTTGGGCGAACAACTTTTTTTTCTTTATTTTTGTACCCTTAAAGTTTTCAAAAGCTTGACTTAAACTTAAATTTGGCCCAAAAAATCTGTTTCGTTGAGAGTGGTTGGGGAAGGGAACGTGTTAGGAGGTGAAATTTGAGCCCCCCCTCCCCTCCCGGACACAGTTCAATTATTCACTTTTTCGATGCTCGGTGAAACTGGGGCAGCCCCCCAAAAAATAAACGAGAGAAATGACAAAATTAAATAAAAAGTTTTTCAAACAGATATGAGCAATTTCTCCACCAAAAAAAACGATTATGCAAATCACCTGATTTGCTAAATGTAGTATACTGATTTAACTGTATGTAAGGAAGAAAGTCTATAAATGCTCTGGTTGTCTGCATTCATCATGTTTTCGTTTTTTGTGGGGACCGCTACACTAATCAAAAAATGGTGATATCCATTTACGGCGTTTCAGATGGGGTGCCCTGGGGCCCCGGGGTTTTACTGGGGAAATTTCCCTTTCGAGACGTTTGCCGAATCGAAAAACTTTCGAAGGTTTTGATCGGCGTTTCATAGAACCCGGGCTTTTTTTGTCAGTGGGATAACACACACAGGGCTACCGGGGCCCGAGGACACCGGAACGAAGAGCATGAGTTGGTGCAATTCGGGGGAGAACCCGGGAGACAAAGGCAAGCAGAGTGTACCCGCTGCCGCAAATATGAGCCACATGAGGGTTTTTGGCAAAGTTGGGACCGGGAAGGGCCTTCGGGGCCTATCATCCCAGCGTTTTCCCACGCCTTGAAAAACCGACCACCGCCACGAGTCGTTTTTTAGGGTTTTTCCTCCAACGATTGGTTGTGCTTTCCGGGTTTTTGCCACACACGTGCTTTCCCGATGAATGCAGTTTAGGGGGGAAGGCATTTTAAAAGCCACAACCCGGGGACTTACACTAACCCACACCCATCCGTCCTCATTCATATAAACGGCTTTTTTAGCTCAATTTTGGGCCAAATTACCCCTTTTGGGGGCCCTATCTTCTGCCAAGGCCCTGGTTTCCCCAAAGGGGGGTTTCCTTTTTGCAAAGTTTTCCCACCCAAACCCAAAAGGCTCAGGGTTCCAACATGACGGAGCGCCTGCCTTTACCGATTGTAAAAAATGCTTGGAAAAGCATCCCCCGGGTGATGGTTGGGACGGTTTTCCGGTAAAGGGGCCCGGCACCCCCTGCCCTTCTTCCTCCCCAGACATCTTCCTCTGGGGCCATATGAAGGCCCCGTTTCCCAACCCCCGTCGACTCCAACGAGGTTTTTGCGAGGATTGTCGTCAACAGGGGGGATATCCGGGAGTCCCCGGGGTATTTGCTAATGTTCGAAGTCCCCCCGCCGGCGGTGGGGGGCCTGCATCCTTGTTGGGGGTGCTCTTTCGAGCATTTTTGATTCTGCAAAAAAATCATACGTGTACCATTTTCTAGGGCCATCATTCATTCAACCTTCATTCATCCCCTTTCTCGTCATCAAATTTTTTATTTTTATTAAAAAATTGTTGTTTTTTGGGAAAAATTTTTTTAATTTTGTCATCCCTCCCCTTTTATTTTACATATAGGGGGTAGTAGTTCTGCCTGGTCTACAACACCAAGTCCTCGACACCCAAAATCGGGAAAAATGAACTCTTTTTTCAGGAGGGGGGGGAGTTTTAAATTTTACCTCCTAAACAAATTTCCCTTGCGCTCTTAAACCATCCCAACAATCAGATTATGAGCTCAAAATTTAAGTTTAAAAGGGTGCTTTTTAAAGCATTCAAAGTGATACAAAAAAAAAAAAAATTAAAAAAAAGTTGTTCTTACTCCAAAAATCTAAATCCCCTGTCAATATTTTTAAAACTTTATCTTTAAAATTTATTTTTTAAAAAAAATACTGAAAAAGAATTTGTTTTAGGAAAAACCCCTAACGGAAAGACCCATTTTTTCCCTTTTTTTTTAATCATTTGGAATTTTGGGCCCTAAACTTTAATGGCGCCTATCCCCCTTCGGAAGACGTTTGGGGGGCCCCAAGTTTCCTATTTAATATTGTTTGTTTGATGTGAACTATCCCCTTAAAATTTTGCCCAAGAGTTTAGATACACCTTGTATATATCATTATACATGATATATATCATCTATATATATAAAAGGATGTTTGTATATATAAACTTTCCCCAAAAAACCATTCAACCAAACACTAAGAAAACTGGGAATTTTAAAATATATATTTTTTTGTGGGAAAGGGTTTTGGTGCTATCCCCCTTTTTGCTGCTCCCCACCAAGGGGGCCCACGGGATATCAAACCCTTTTCCCCCTTCAATCAATCCCCAAAAATTTCCAACAGGGCCCCCAAAATGATGCCAACTTGGCTCTATCACCAGCATTTCGCTGTTTCCCTTAAATTGCCATTATAATGTAAAGAACAGCGTTGCTTGCGAATATTACAGTTTTAACATAAAATAAATACAACAGAAAGTAATATTAACGTACTACATATCCAGATATAAATTATTTACACTATTTTAAGCATTCATTACACAAAATTTGTAACAATATGTTACTTTTGCTGAGCAGAGATCAGCTTAGGAATGTGTTTTCAAAAATCGACCCACAGGGGAGTTACGGGGCGTAATAAACAAAAGAAAATCGTTTTTATCGGCTATTAGATCTACAGACTTAAAATTTAACAAATATGATTTTTTTTCAGCTAAAATATGCAGAAGGCCTTTGTTTGTTTGTTTTTTGTTTAATTTACAATTTACGTAAAATTAACTCGTTAAAAAAACTTCTTTATCCTTCAATCTGTATTGTTAAGTTTTTCAATTCACCCGTGCGACGAACGGTTAGTTATTTATAAAACTGATTAATGATATAAAAAGTATGATGCAAGAATATATGAACTTTTTTTAACTAATTAAATAATATTAACACATAACATGATTCATATTATAAGCAATAAAAATGCTTACATTCCTTCAACATATAAGAAAGTTCAAATAAGCTATTTACTAAGGAAACATCAATGTAAAAATTTGAATTACTTAATTTAAATTTAAAAAATTAGTTTTGATTAATTTATGCGTATAATTCATGCGCGATTCACACACAAATAACGTTACTGCAATGGTTTGTTTTGAACTATAAGAACTGGAATTTCAAGAATCTAATGATCAATTGACCTTATAAATAAAAATTAACATTTTTTTTCCTCAGAAACACTTTAAATTTCTTTTCATGACATCTTACACGACAAAAAAAAAAGAGTTCATATTTATATTGATTACACAGGCAGGGTTTCTCATGGAAAATGTACCCATTATTTTTAATAAAAAAGCAAAATATTATCTTTATAATCTTCAATTTTAGAAGGAGAAAAAATGAAGTTTAATATATTTTATATGTATTACTGTGTGTGTGTGATCAGATCCATTATAATTTAATTATGTTAGTGTTAAGGAACAAAACACGATTCTGATTTCCAATACATTAAGAAATAACTAAATATTAAACACATAAGTTAATATAAAGATGCATTCGGTTTTAATTAACAAATGAACCAAATATACATACAGCTTTTAGATATTAAATTTTACTAAAATTAAACTTAAAATATTATTTTTATCATCAAAAATACTAATTTAAGTCTGAAATTCCTATATTGTACATATAATTTTATTTTAATCCCACAATCTCTGAAGCTATAATTAAGTCTGATAAAGTTTAACACAACATTATTAAACTTTACTCGTTAGTATTTTGAAGTGTTTGTTTGAAACTCAACAACGGAATTAAAGCTCAAGATACCGGCAATTATTATAAGCTCTCAAAATGTAAAAAAAAATCATTCTCATAGAGGGCGTACTTTTTATTGGACGTAATTGCATAATTTAGTTAATTACACAATTAAAAGTAATACTTATAGCTGAAATTTCTTATAAAAGACTCATTAAAATTACTAGATTGAAAAGCAAATTTTCTATTGTGCATGATGTACGTAAAAAAAAACTCCATAATGCATTTCTAAACTTTTTTAATTATCTAAAAGTAAAACAAATTAAAATAATATTTAATAAATATTGCATATCTACATTAGTTTCCTCAAATAGTTTTATTTTAAAAAAAACATTTAACATTATGAATAATATAAAATGTGTGATAAAAATTAGTAATGGATAAATTCACTCATAATGAATCGAACAAAAATATTGAAAACTGCAAAAGAGAAGAAAACATAAAAAGTATGTTAAAAATTTTTAAAATAAAGAGAGTAAAATTTTTCTTCAAAATTGACTTATGCACTTATAGCAGCGTTTCTCAAACTGTGGAGTGCACCCCCTAGAGGGGCGTGATAACTCTACGAGGGGGGTGCAAGCATATTAAAAAGTCGAAAACAGAAGATTTTTTTAAAAAATTATTAATTTACTTAAAATAAACAAATAAAATACATTCTGACATTATAAATACATAATAAAAAATAAAACACGTATTTACACTGATATAATACACTTATAAGTGTATCAGTATTGCACAATGTATTTTATGATTAATTTAACAAAACAAAGTTAAGAACAACATTAATAATTCCCAATTTTTTCCCATTGGGCCTTTTTTTTCTTTTTAAATTTTAAAATTTAAATATAAAAAATTAACCCCTTAAATTCATTTTTTAAAACAAAATTTTTTGCAAAAAAATGTTTTTAAAAAATTTAAATAATTTTTTGGAAAAAAAATTTTTTTTGCAAAGGAAAAATTTGAAACCCCGGGGGTTATGGGTTTTTAAATTTAAACCCTTAATTTTTTAAATTAAAAAATTAAAACCCCCGTTTTTTCGCTCCCCAAAAATGAAAACCGAGGAAAAGAAAAAAAAAAACCAAAAAATTTTTTGGAAATAAAGGTTAAATTTCCTTCCCCCCAAAAAAAACCTTAAAAAAATCCAATTTTTTTTTGCATTCAAAACCCTTTAGGAAAAATTTTTTATGGGATAAAAAAATTTGGGCCCAAAAGGGTTTTCTTTACTTCCCGGGGAAAAGGGACGAAAAATCTTTGGCTTTAGCGCAAAAAAAAAGTTTTTTTTGAATTAAATGCAAGGGTTTTGTAGGGAAGGGGGGCAAAAAGAAAATTATGATTGAATAGGGGGCCGAAAAATTTCAAATTTTTCAGAAGCACTGAGTTATAGTGTAATTATGAATTCAATTATCTTCTTCAAGATAACATGTTAATTTTGATTTCCCAGATGTGTCAAAATAAGAAAAAAGGCAAAAAATTAAAAAGGTATTTTTTGCTTCGAGATAAACATTATGTAAAAAGACTAAGTTGGATAAACCAAATTTAATTTGCTTAAAGAAAACAATTTGAAACATTCCATGAAAATTGTATAATGCGTAAACTGCTTTAAATTTAAAAAAATGTTTTTCCCAAAAATTTTAAACAAAAATATAAATACAATTTTAATTTCAAAAACTTAAACACAGCTGTATTATTAATTTTTATTCATTGCTTGTACATGGTAGGTGAGCTCGAACTAAAGTAGGGAACGTTTCATATTATAAAACAATTTTAGTTAGCATTTTACAAGGAGAGCATGAAAATAATTAGGAAACTCGTTTTCAGAAGTTAGCACTTCAATCAGGCATAAAAAGTTATTAAATCAAATAGCAAGAATTATTGTTTCATATACTAATAAAATATAATTTTGTATGCGCTTCACAGAAAAAAAGCTACAAAAATATATATATATATATATATATATATACTGCATATTTTGCAGCAAATTTGTTAATAATATCAATATAACTCAGTTTTTTGGTTGATTTAAGTTCAATCAGGGATACTCAACCTTTTTTCTCGCCAGGTTGCATACACATGACAGGTATTTCACGCGGGCCGCAACATGAAGATAGTGGGAAAAATACACTATAAGAACAAATCAACATTTCACAGAGTAAAATTGATCCAAAAATTAAAGCTCATTTTTAGCTTTTATTTTAATACTGTATTAAAATTTCTTTTTAACACAAGCACAAAATAATTACTTTTATGCCTTTTTTACTGAGTTTTGGGGTAAGTTTCGATTTTCTTTCATCTTCACTAAGCCTCTCTTGCTTACATTCTACTATTAAAAAAGGCAAATTGATAGCAAAATTAACAGATCTGATAGCTTGATTTAAATGATTTCCCGCTAAATTTTTAATAAATAGTTTTCCAATAACTGAATTTCTTAATGAAGCTGGACATGATTGGGCCACTCAGAAAAGGCCGGCAGGCCGCAGGTTGAGTATCACTGATCTAGAAAGTCAACAGTTTAGTTCCGTTTAGGGTATGATCCCGAGTTGAAGTGAATGTAAAAAATCTTTCTTAGTTTTAATCAGAAAGCCGTATTATTCTTTGTATAGGTTACGTAACTATATTTCAATACAATTATGGTCTTCTTGCTCATAAACTTATTAACCCAAGTTACACTTTTGTTAAAGTTAATATTTACAAAAAAATATATATATAATATTTACCGATATCATTTTCCCATTTTCAATTATCATTTTCAAAAGATCAAAGTTAAATTTGCAATTTATAGAATTTTACATTAAAATAAAGTTATTTTACTAGTGGATCCATGGCCAAATTTTTGGTTTAGAATGGGTCCAGTAAGCTTGGAAACCACTATTCAAGTTCACCGCAGTTACAACACCTATGGAAAACCGTTATCTAGCTTATAATTTTTTCGCGTAATATTTAATAAATTGTAAATGATAAAAAGCATTAAATGTTTGTCAAATCTTTGATGTGATAAATGATGTTTTCAATTTTTACAGTGTGTGTCTTCATAATACAATATTTGTGTTATTTTCTACATATTTATAAAGTTTTGTAAAATTTACATTTAGAATTATTGATCGGAGAATATTTAGAGGAGCATTTTTCAAAATTTTAAACTCTTGTCTAGAAAAATCAAAAAATTTTTTTTTTAATATTTAAGAGCAATATGAATTCCTGTGACGATTTTCTTTTTAAAAAGTCAGAGCACAAGTGCTGTTTTCAATATTCTAAGAATCATATTTTTAGTCTTTTATAAGGCAAGTGCCTTATAAAAATTATAACATAATCATATTAAAATCAAACGTTTTATGTAATTTAATTTCTTTATAGAAACTCATATCGATAAGAAATACTTGATCACACCTTTGTAATAATAGAATTAGGTAAAACAATTGAAAAACGCAATTGTTTCCTTAGAACTAACTGTACAACAATAGAACAACGCTTCTATAAATATATTTGAAAATAAAATAATCTCTGTTGTAGACCAATAATGGTGCAAAATAAGCAACAAAGGCATAGTTATATCTATTTTATTATCTATTATTAATTTATTCATTGTGAGTTTGTGTCTTGCGAATTGAAGTATTAAAAAAGCCTGAGATAAAAATCTTGAAAATCTCGTCAAGAATTACCTTTCCAATCCCTTTTGCGTGCTTGGCTATTTTGCTGCCTTGCTTTTCCACGATTGAACAGTTCCTTACCGGAAATTGCTTTTATACTTTTGCAATTGTTCTCAATATAATGTTAAGAGAACTGTATATAAAAACAGCTGATGCTAATTTGAAGAAAAACAAACAGCCTGAAATAATTTGTAATTGCAATCTCCAGCAATTTGAAATTATATGTTACGAGTCAATTGACATTCTTCAGGCACCGACTCGTCAACAATCCGTTTGCCTACGCTTACACCAACAATCCCTTCTGTGGGAAGGATTTTTCTTCCGTGAATCCAGATGGAACACTTCCATAAAACATTTATCTCATCTGCATGCATTTAAAACCATAGAGATCAAAATAAAAACAGTCAAGCCTTCCCGAAATTCATTCAAGATAGTAAAACTTATCAGAAACTACAACCAAAACCTTTGCAAGATGCACCAAACGAAGCTTCTAGTGTCATTGCAATAGCGAAAAGTTTTAAACTGACTCTGGTGGACTTGAAATATATTAACTTCTGAAAAGAGAAAATGCTAAATCGATAATCTTTTCGAATATGAATGTGGAAGGAATCGTGTCTCGGTCTTTGATTGCTTCTGGATGTAATATATATTTCAAGTTTACGTAACTCAACAGAACAAGAAACATTTTCCAAATCTGGCTGAAGAATCAAAATCAAGAAGTAATGACACGGATAGGGTACAACTCATCTTTTTTCAGCACCATTCTAGCAACTCGAAATAAAAGAATTGAATAGCAAGCGTCTTTTACAACAAGATTCACAGACCCACTGGAACTTAAAATAAATTCTTCATTACAACATGTTACAACAAACCATCACATCATATTAAATAATTTAGCGAAGCAATACCGAACATTATTGCAGCCAGTATAAAACTTAAATATATACGATTCATATAAAAAGGAAGATTTTCAATCATCAAAGCTGCAAAATAGACAAGGTCAAAAACTCCTTCGTGACTTTACTCACATCTATTTTTGTATATAGTTTTATGTGTTTTGTGTTTTTGTCTTTAATCACATCACTGCGGACATATATTTTTGAATTATAAGCAATACATAGATACATGCATTATTCATATTTGACGTTTACCTCTTCCTAAGGTAAAATGAACATAACACTTTAATGGAGAGATGTAAGTGTGGATCAAAGTGACTCAATTAAGAGCCTTTGTTCCTTATATGTTGGTAAAGGCCTCAAAGCAGGCTTTTCCATTTATGTGACTTTATACGCCTCAAAGCAGGCTTTCCCATTTTTGTGACTAACGTGCCTAAAAAATGACCCTACCAATTTTAGTGACAATGATGCCTTAAAGCGAATATAATCGGTGTGAGTATGAACGGCTGCCGACGCCTCTTTTGAATGTAAATAATGGACATCGTAAGGAAACGAATGAAAGAGACTACGCATGGTTGATGATGTGGAGGGCGTGGTTGAGAAATCTCATTAAGGTACTGACAGAGTTGGCAAACGACTTGAATGTTGAAAAACTCCTGATAAAGTGTTTCTTCTTCAGTAAAATCTATTCTAACAGAATATTTTAATTCAATAGTGTATACCAACACAACAGTGAAAATTCTCAATGGCGCCCTTTTTTATATATATTTACAAAAATAAAACGTTTAGGCTTTCAGTATTGTGTGTGTCTCTTTTTTTGAATACTTGTATGATTTTTAAATTGAAAGGGGTTCAAGCAGTATTCCCCACACTCAAAATTTTCTTCATTTTATATAAAATTTTCGCTGAAAAGGGGGGTTTTAAGAGCCCAAAAAAAAGTTAGCCCCCATAAGTCGGTGATACGATTCCGTTCGTGTTTTTCGTTTTTTTTTTAAAGACATTCACCGTTTCAACAAGTCGCTTTTCTGTAATTTTAAATTTTAATTGTAAATTCTCGTGCTTTTCTTCAAGATTAGTTAACTTGTCAGCTTTTTCTAAATCTGATTCTTCTAATTTACGCAATTTATCTAATAACTCCGTTTTTTCCAATGGTAATGTAGATATATTAGATATGCGCATCTCTAAATTATTACATTTATCTTCTGCGTTTTTTAATTTTAGCTGCAATACTTCTAGAGGAGGGGTGTTCAACCTTTTTTTCTGCTGGGACGCATACTAGTAGCTATTTCAGGTGGCCCCACCCAGGAGGGGATTTTTAAAAAATGGAAAAAAATTAAGTCAAAATATTTTAACTCCTGTTTTGTTTTTCTTAATTATTATTTTTTTATATTTTTTATTTTCGTCACTAACAATGAATTAGAAGCATTTAAGCCACTTTAATTTTTATAAAACGTTTTCATATGAATACCAATAATATACTACATAAGATGTCTTTGTAACCGCTGTGACATTACCACTAACAAAATACTTTGTTGCTGTTGCAAAAAATTTTCAAGAAAAAAAGTCAATTTATTACATCTTGAAAGAGATCTTTGAAGAAAAGTGTCATTGAATGATTCATGTTTGTTTTTATTAAATTCAGCACTTTCGTGATTAATCAAAAATTACCACCCAATTTTTTTCTACTACAAGATAATCTACCCCCCAATTTTTGGGTATATTTTCTTCGGATATTTTCGCTTGTAAGATATGAAAGATAGTTAAAAATTAGTTCCACCCATAAAATAGTCACTACTCCACTGATATCTGTTACCACTAACTGTGAACGTTAAAAATAGAAAAAGAATTTTCTAATTCACTCTAGACATCAAAAAAAAAAAAGCAAAATTGATATTTTGTTTTTTTGACACCAAATTTTTAATATTTGTTCTTAAAAAATGAATTTTCAGGAGAAAAGGGCCCCGAGGGGCCAATAAAAAGGTGGTCCCCATGCGGCTGAGTATCGCTGAGTTAGGTGAAATGGCTTGGGGAATGAAACTCATTCTTCCTTAATTCTTGACATGAAGTTATTTATTTTTCAATCTCATCTAAGACATTTCTGAAAAGGAGATGGTAATTAGTAAAGTTTTTATATTTTTCAAAACAATTCATTTGAATGTAATTCAAATAAATTCTTCCTAACTAAAAACATTCTGGTCCTTGTACTATTATGATCATGAAAGGCAAACAATTACCGACGAAATTTGAGCTCCTTAAATAAATCGATGCAATCAGAAACATAATCCATGTTAATTAGATCATTTCAACATTTAAAAAGAGCCTTTTCGAGTTAGCAATCGAATTATATTTTTTTAAAAAAAACATATGGATGATATCTGTGAGTTGGCACTCCCTTCTCCAGACTTCCATACACCGTCTACTTTAGGTATGTGAGCAACAACAGATTTAACTTGCATCAGCGCCTCTACATGGTAAGTCTTCAGCGGTATCAAGACCTAAACCCGTGACTCTTTAAAACCGACCGCAAGTTCGTGGCCATGACCACAAGGAAACCGCATTTACAGTGCATAACTCAAAACACCGAAACTTGGCTTAAAATCCAGTGTTTGAGTGAAATTTAATCTTTCTCTATTATCCAAATTGTATTTTCATCATTTTATTCGAGTTATATTCTCATGATTATTTAAACTGTATTTATATTAGTATTCAAGCTGTATTTTTATTATTGTTGCGAATTTTGTGTAAAATACTGTAACTTGTGTAAATAATTTGTATTTGGGTGTGTAAAGTATTTATATTACTCTGTTATATATATTTTATGCTAAAATTTTTTTATTTCAAAAAACCCCTTTATTTATAATGGGATTCAATGGGCTTGGGGTCTTGGTGATAGACAAAGTTGAATAAATTTGAACCCAGGTTGGCCCCCTGTTTGGCGATTTTTAGTGACCTTTTTGGCGCCCAGGGGGTTCGGGACCGTTTGTTTTCTGAAATTTGGGGAAAAATATTGGGTCTTGCTCTATAAACGGATCTTTCGGGGAAGTTTCCGCCAGGAATATAAATGGGGGTGCTCGCCCAACGAGTCGTCTTGGTTCAACCAGCGATTGTGAGTATTTTTTTGCCCAGCGACTATAAATTTCCCTTGCCCGGGAAAACCATTAGCTCGGCTGTGCTTGTGAACAATCTTTTCGTGTTATTTTAGACACTGTTAATTGTGTCTGAGGGCTGTTGAAAGTGTGTAAACCTTCGAGATTTATTTTTTTGAATATTGCTGCTGAATCCGTATTTTGAGGGGTTGAAATTTTAACAATAAATTCTCATCGCTCTTTAAGAACTTTTCGTACTTTGTCACTGTTTTTTAAAATCCTCGAAAAACCCCAAACAACGTAACATTATTAATGTACTTTTTTTATGTTTCATATCTATTTTAATTTCTATTCAATTTTAATATTATTTACAATTTCTATTATATATATATATATATATATGTATTTTCTGTATAATAAATAGTTTTAGTTTCGAGCCTTTTACCAACGCCATCGACAGTATTTATCTTTTGAGCAATGAGGTTGTTTAGTGATGTCATAGTCACATGATAGAAAAACACGTGATTCTACCCAAAATTAAAACTCATGTGACGTCATAGTCACACGTGCTCCCTTGGTTTCCAACTAATCAGTTCCCCACTCCGGTATTCCAAGTTTTGCTTTTTTTGCAGAAACTTTCTTTAAAAGGTACTTTTGGTAAAAAAATGCTTTTATTTAAAAGTATAACAAAAATACGATTTTTTAATTTAAAAAAAATTTTTTTGAAAAAATTTTTTTCCCCTAACTTTTAAAACATCTTTAAAAAATGAAATTTAAAATTTTTATCGGGGTTTTACAAAAGAACAACAAGTACTTATTTTAAATGTTTGTTTGAATTCAATGGAAAACACGCGTTTTTTTATCATGTGACTTCATGAATCAAGCCCATTGCAACATGTTGTTTATTTTGAGTTGTTTGTGTAGTACATAATCTGTGTGGAATATTCATTTTCTGTACTGTTTCTCGCTAGGAGAGGCTAGGAGAGGGTTCAGACTCGAACCCGTGACTGTTCAACGTCAGCCACGAGTTCGTGACCATGACCACAAGGGTACCGCAGTCACAGTGCATAACTCAAAACACACAAACTTTTGGCTTAGAATGGTTGTTCTATGTGAATTATGTGTGAATTACGTGATAATACTTAAACGCATGTAAATCCATATTAAAACCAAAGAAAAAACTAAGTCAGTTTGATTCTTCAAAATCCTTTGATGGCGTGAGCTCTTGAATGTGTGTGTATTAGTAACTGCAAATGGATCCTCCATTGTAACAATTTACGTTAAAGCAGCAGCATCTTTCCCGTTTACTCATATAAAATTAAGTAGAGTACAAATGCAATAAATAGGTTTTATTCCGTTATCAAGGAAATTTCCACTGCAAGTCACAAAGATAATTAAGAGGCTTTCCGTATATAAGCTCAGAATATTTCACTTTTTCTTTCTCTGTTACTTATCAAACTAGTCGTTAATGTCACTTATGCCTCTTGTTGTGCCTAGTAGAGTTTTGTACGTGCGGTAACGGTTGTCATTTTTTTTTTCAATTCCTTCTATTAGCTCGCACTGTCTATATATTTATTTATTTATATATATGTATATTTATTTATTTATCTTGGTGGAATTTTCAATCGTTAATAAAATACATTTTAAAGCGCTGAATTGAGCTGAAATTTTATATACAGGATCATTTTGGATGACAATACAATAATTTAACTATAATTAATAAAAGTTAATTGATTAAAACTAATTATTCAAAGAATTACAAATACAACCACGTTGGCGACTTAGCGACCCTTTTGGCGACTTGCGTCAAAACTTGAAAAGGTTTTTTTCTCTCGTGTTAAGGCATTCAGTTGGACTGAAATTAAAAGGACACACAATACGATACTTTAATGATAATTAAAAAAACTAATGACCACTTAATGTTGTGATTCTGTCCTATGTATATACATATTTATATTAATTGTAACTATTTAATAAAAAATAGCTAAAATAAAATTTTTCGTTGTTGATCTAAGTAGGAATTGACTTAAAAACTATTTTTTATATTACTTGTTCTATTCAAATTTCAACCGAAAAAATTATTTATTAAATAATCAAGTTAATAATTAAAGTTATTTAAAAAATAATAAGGCAATGACGCGGATGTATTCCGTAAAATGAGATTTTAATGCTTAGCATCCAGAATTGTATTTTTAAATAAGAGATATTTTTAAATAAATCATAGTTTAAAAAAACTAAAAAAACATGCTTTCATTGTTGATCGAACTGAAAAACACAAACAGTATTTCTCAATATAAGATAAAATAATTAACGTGAAAATTAATTCCATTATGGTAAAAGCATGGGGTGTGCTTAGTACTACATTTTTACACTAACTCTGCAATTCGGAATAGAACTAGGAGAAATTATAACAATTGATATCGAGCATCCCGCGCTTTTATTACAATGACAATTTTAACCATTAATCATTTTATTCTTATATTAAGAATTATTTTTTACTTTTCAGTTCGATTAATTATAAAAGCCTGTTTTTTTCATTTTTTAGTTAGATCGACAATAAAATCTTTTTTTTTTTAAGTTTTTTAGACTATTATTTATTTTGTTTGCCGTATTTGTATTAACCATGAGAATTTTCGTTTTAGGGTTGTAACTTAATCTTTTCGTCACCAAATCTGGAAATGGGAAATCATTAATCCTGATGATCCTGATCAGGACAATAAAACAAAATTATTATATTATTATATTGTCATCATTTCTTAACAAGTGTGCAAAATTTCGAATTAATCTGACCTTTTAAAGTGGGTAAAAATTCAGTCCAAAGATTCCATGACGTACAGGTGAAGCTAATAAAAGCGTGTTAAAAAAAAGATATATTTTAGCTTCAAATGAATAGAATTATATTATTTCAAATGAAAATAAGTGTAGTGAGCCTCTCCAATTGCTTTGATGTGATGTTTCATGGAATGAAGAGCCGTTTTTAAAAATAAACTTTCATTTCTTAGCCTTTCAGTAGTCAACTTTTGTTGTAGCTAAGAAAAGCGAGTCAGTTTTAATCTGTTCTAAATATATATGAGAAAAGTTGTTTATCATTTAATTCAGACATTCAGCTTGATTCCTGGAACCAAATCCCTTTTTCGAATACACTAACAGTTCAAATAAAATACTATAATTTAATCTAACATTAACACGTCGAATTGCTATTTACCTCTTCGAACTCACTTCACTTAACTTAAAATAGTAGTCTTCTTGCATAAGTCACGGTTTCTTTACAGAAAAAGGTTCTCAAATCAAACAATACATGAGGGGTGATTGATAAATAAGGTCTTCAGTTGTATAAAATAAGTTTCCGACAAGGTAAATCAATAACAGAGGTATCATAATGAAGAAAATCTATTACTTTTACATATTGTGAACTCATTTCTCAACATAATCACCACTAACAGCTGTGATGGGGCTTTATCGGATTTTCACACTAATCCTCTTGGGGAATCTTTGGGGCCAGAATGGCATTGTTTCATATCCAATTTTCTCAAGAAGAAACCGCAATATACAGATTAGTTAATAGATATATAATGGAGCTTTAGTAGTCATGGGGTAGAGTGGTAGAACAGGAGAAGGAGACAGAAAGCAGAGATGCTGAATGCCGTGAACTGTTGGTAAGATATTAAATATAGAAGCATAATTATAGAACGGACTTTAGAGACAAGGAATTTAAGGCAGATAAAGATTCTTAGGATAACTTCTAATAAAGATAAGTGATTAGGATTTCATGCGCTATTTACTTAGAATTTAGAATTACGTTACATCACTCCTGATTACATCCTATAGTAAGATTTATGTTGTTTTGATCATTATGTTGGAATAATAATAAATTAGTTGATTATGGCTAACTCGAGAGATCAATAATTTTTTCCTACAAATCTAGGTCGTGTAGAGGAAGAGATGGTACCCCCGGGAAGGGGGTATCATACAGCTACACATTTCTTCAATCATTCTATCCATTTCTTCATTCCGTCCATGAAAAAAGATGATTCTGGTTGGCTGCGTATCCATTTGCGGATGGCTGCCTGAACTTTGGCATTTTGGATTCATCATTTTGACCCAGAAAACGAGGTAATTCATGGAATGTCGTCATCCTGGTTCTACAAGTGTCAAGAAATTCAAAACTTTAATGTCAGCAACAAAAAATCATGTACCAAGAAAGTTGAATACCCCTTTCGTTAAAAAAGTCTTCAAACGTTTTTTTGGTTTGGTTGTTTGTTTTTTTTTGGGGGGGGGTGGGTTTTTTTTTGTTGGGGTTGTTTTTGGGGGGTGTGTTGTGGATCATACCATGATACTATATAAAGCAGTCCCGGTTTTATCCTTTGGGGCTTTGGGACGGGCGTGGTCCCGGAAGGTGTAAGGGCCCGAAACGGACTTTCGGGTTTTCTGGTAATAAATTCCCCCCAAAGTGCCGGGGGCCTGTGTTTTCGGGGCTTAAATTGGCACTATATGTTCGGTCCTTTTAACTCAGCAAATGGGGCCTAGGTAAAGAAAAAGGGGCCCCCAAAGGTTTGGAAGGTGTCCTTTTTTCGTCAAATTCAATTTCAAATTTCATTTTTACCTGTGGCAGTAGTATAAATTTATCTCTCCTACCCTTTTTTTTTTCCTTTTTTTGTGATAAGACAACGTAGTTTTTTTGGGGCCATTTTTGCCGACTCCTCTGTAACACTTATTGCTTATTTTAGAGTCTTGTTATATTTAATCTATCCAATATCTATTCAATAATGCATCGACGCTTAAAAACATCTAAATCATACCCAAAATTTCCTATTCATCAACTAAAGTAAATTTTCCCGATAAGCACTTTGATCAACATCCATCTGTTAGTGTAAAATTCAAATCCTTTTTCTTTTTATGGGTAGTTATCTATATCACGGGCAAACGTTTTGAAGGAAAAAAGTTGCATATGCCTTTTCCCCTTTTTTGTATCTACTTATTCCTTCATGTTTCCCTGGTTTTGATTTTGTGTTTGCTATGAGTAATAATATCGTTCGTCCAAGAAGAATTACGATGATCTTTGGATTCTCTCCGATAGCTGTAGTTCGCTTCAACACCTTTACAAGTGTTTTATATTTGGCGACAAAACCAGTGTGTGTCTCCCCCAAAACTAAGACATATATCTCTACACCATGATATTCATTTTTCAGTAATACTTTTCAAACCCTTTAGGGCAATGAAATGGTGGACAAACACGAAGGAAAGGAATTTTTTAACCCTCCACATCCCCTTACTTATCTGTGAAACTATACTGTTAAAAATCTCAGAATTTTGTGGGGGGAGGATGCCCCCTCACTCATCATTCTTTTGGGGAAAGCCCCGGGCTTCCCCCCCCTCAAGTGTGACAGATTCCCCCCAAAACCCTTTTTGGGCCGAGTCCCTAAATGCCTCTCATATTCTCAGAGAACAGAAAGATGGATGGATCTCACAAGCAAAGATATCTAATGATCCCCTTTTTTGCCAGACTTTTAAAAGTCACGATTCAAGGGGCCTTAAAGAAGTCACATGATAAAAAAAAACACGTGTTTTCCATTGAATTAAAAAAAATAAAAAATAAATTTTGTTCTATTTGTAAAAAATCAAATAAAATTTCAAATTTCATATTTGGGTAAAGATGTTTAAATGTTAGGGGAAAAAAAATTTTCAAAAAATGATTTTTTTAAAAAAAAAATCATATTTAAAGTTTATACTTTTAAATAAAATGCATTTTTGTACAAAGTACTTTTTAAAGAAAAATTTCTGCAAAAACCAAAAAATCGAATACCGAGGCGTGAACGATTAGCTGGAAACACAGAAATTTTTATCGTGTGACTAAGGCGTCCATGAATTTTTTTTAATTGATTGGCTAGAATCACGTGGCTTTCACTATCATGTGACTGTGGCATCACATGAATTGAGTCCATTGATCTTGTCTGAGAGGATTAGCAGCAAGATATCATTCGTTCTAATCAATTGTCCATATCTTGATTAGGACGAATTTCAAATTTTGCTGTTAAATATCAATTAATTTCTATTAAATTTTAAAAGTGCGAAATATAATCATAAAAGTGTCATGCATCATGGAAGCACAAGGCTCGTGCATCATGGTTAACCGATTTGTACTGTTCAAGCAGTCAAGAATCGCACATTGTTCTTTAACACTAATCAAAATCTCAAACAAAACTATTACTATCACAGTAAAGTTGGAAAATAGCTAACTTTGACTTCTGTGTTAAAATTTTTTCCCAGAAAGCATCAAATATTACCTTTTTTAGGTAATTTTTTTAAATTTGCTTTTTTTACTAGGTCACTTATGTTCCCCATACTCTTCCCATGAAAAATACTGTAACTTCGCAACGCTCAGTTTCTAGTTATTTTCTCACAACTGTTGTGTTTAACTCTTATAATTTTTTATCCTTATAAGAGTTTGTATTTAATTTTTTTAAAGAAATATTAAGTTTATATATACATTAAAATTTTTGAAAACTATATTAGATTAAAAAAATTAAATTCCCTATCTAGCACTTAATTGATATTTTTCATTTCATCTTCAAATATTAAACTAATCACCCATTTATTTCTTCCGAACATATGGCCTAGCTTATAAACATGTCTAATTCCAGATCATTATATTTAATAGCCCTATATGGCAGCATTAACTTTCAAGTACAATCATAAAATCCGGATACTTACCTCATCGGTGTTTTAAATGCTAACCCACTTAAAAAACACGCCGTGGCATGTTTTTTCCTCTCTGCTCTTAGCGTCAGAAGAGATGTACTAATTCTAGAATAAAGACCTTTTTTAAAACTAAGTCTGATTCTGGCTCAAAACATGTCATATATATACATCTGTCAAAACTCTATCAAACTTCAATGATATTTTTTTAAATTTATAAATATCCATGAGGCAACTTAAATTATAATGAATGGGAGAGTCAATATATGTTGCTTCTATCTTATTTCACTACAATACTTTTTAAAATATTCCCTGAAAATATATATCGGGACCCAAAATATTATACTTTTGGAGAGAAATTAATACTTTGTAATTAACACTATCATCAAAAAAATGTATTGTGCATAAATGAGCACCATTGGAAGTATTTCTCTTTCTGACTCTCTTTCTTAGCAGTCTCATTTTAAGTCTGGAAATTTAAACTTTGAGAGGAAATCAGTTACTTATAGTATATTCATATGTATATATCTTAATTTTTTTTCAGAGTTAAAAAAAGCTTTTGATACCCAAAATAAGCTGTATTACTAAAAGCTTAGCATAAAATCCGCTTCTCTGACTAACCATTTTCCTTCAGAGACTGACCTTCATACATACTGGATTCTTTATCCAGCTACCTTCTCTTCCATTCCTTCTTCTTCCCCCTTGTGTTTTTTTTTTTTTATACCTTCCTAGCAGACTTTCGTACATGAAGACTTTCTGGAAAAGCTATTAACCATTTTATTTACTCTTAGCTTCTCCCGGAAAAAAAATTGCCCACATGTTTGCTATACAAGGAAACACGCGTTCCTTAAAAATTGAATCCCGGTAACAGGCTGTCAATGGCACCAGTACATTATTTGGACCTACGCTTCAGGTAAACAGGAGTTTTGCGGTTCTCAGAGAATCAAGCTGCTAGTGAAAAGATTTCAATCACCTATCAGGGATCAAGTAATTGTTACAGTTACCAGCTTCTCAATGTCAAGCTAAAATAGGATTGTGTTCGCAATGCAGACAACGGTATAGCAACCAGTAGCACTGTAGTAGATAATTGTATGCCCTTGTGTGTTTGCAGTATTATCCCTTCCCCAAGGGCGTGACCGATTTCCAATTTAGTATTTATTCAACGTACGTTTTAAAAGCAGTTCTTTTTTTCTCCCGAAACTCGATTATTTAAAGCACAATTCTTCCCAATTCCACGTTGTTGTGTTGATTTATTTTAAAATTAGGCACAAAAAATTTGTTGCAACTAAACTTTTAGAAATCAGGTAAAAAAATAAATATTCATTTATTCTGAAAGCAGCAAAAGTAAGGAGTTTTATATTCCCCTTTCTAACGTTTTTAAAGTGTTTTCAAAACTAAATTCTATTCGTTTAAGATAAGAAATGATATTGTCCATCGAAATCAATCTTTCGTCAATCCAACTTCATATATTCAGAAAAATTCATTCGAATGTAAACCTGGATACACGAAATTTGGTTTAAAAATATCATACATAGATAGCAAAACGTGACATATTATTTCAAAGGAATGAGATTAGAAGTATATGATCTACTTCTATTATTCGCACTCCCCGCTAAAATACTCATCATAGAGAGAGAGAGAGAACCCGTGCTGTTATATAACCTGGAAGAGAGGGGAACTAAAAGAATATTCCTGCTAAGTAATGTCAGAGTATTCGTAAAAATGGTTATTCTATGTAATTTGAAGTGGATGGTACTTATAAGTACCATCAGTAGATAAAGGGTTAATCAATCAAATTTGTTAAGGTTCGGTGTTGGGTAGTATTTTATCAAAGTAAAAATACTTTATCCATGATTGTAATATAATATTGATAGAATAGAAGTTGACCCGTAAGAAATAATGTTTTTTTCCACTGACAACAAGTAAAAAATTATAGTAAATACTTTCACATTTGATAAAATTCAAAAGATATTTCTGATACAAAAAGTTTAGCATAACTAGCATAAGAAAATTAGTTAAACCCAAAAAAATTCAGAAATATAAATTGGTTTTAACTAGCCCATATTCATACTAAATTTTTTGCTGTTTTCCATTCTTTATATTATTTTTAAAAAATGAAACAAAACATGTATCAGCAAGCCGATTCAACCATTTTAAATTGAAAACATTTTGATATGTAGCAAAAGATTAGTTATTTTTACATGAAATTCAAATAAAAAAAAGAGGAGTGGAACAAAAGATAAAATTAAATATAATTTTACGGATGCACAATAAAAAGCAATAACTGGAAGTTACTCAAGCGTAACCTGAGTAAAAATCATCGAAATGAATTCTTTAAGATGAATCTTTATTTGTTCGTTTTTAAATGACTTTATTGCAAAATGAAACATTTTATACAGCCTTTATGAATTCTACATCTTAGATTTTTTAGATGACAGATTATAGATAAAAAAAAAAGGTCTTGTTACTGTGTACAAATTATTTCCATCTGATGAACATTAATAGAATTTCTAGGTATTATTTTTTAATCTGTTCATTCGAACGATCATCCGCAAGTGAATGTCAACGGTCCGTAAAGAATTTGAAATTAATCATTCTTCCGATTCGATTACTGGCTTTCATCGTCATCGTCTCGATTTGGTCAAATTTTCCTAAAATTAATATATTTTCGGATTATTAATATTGATATTTTCATTTAGGGGTGGATAAGTTATTCCTCTAAATTCAATCTAAGCTATTTCCATTTTCGGATCAAAATCAGATGATGTTATTGCAACTTGTGCGAGTGCGCCTCTTATGATCATAAACATTTTCAATTAAAAATCAAAATTGCTTTTTAGCCAATAAGCCATTTAAAAGCAATGTCACTTTTAAATTATTTAAGCTGAAAATGGTTTTAGGAAATTATATGGAATTTTAAAAATAACTGCTTTCACTACACGTGAAGTTTAATGAATTCTTTTATTCAATGTAATAAAAGTAATTTGAGAAATTAGCTGTCATCAGTACATAGATTAGGGGAAAAAAATTGTGCAAGAAAAATAATAATAATCGTTTGCAAAATGAACCTTTATTACTAAAATTCTAGAATATTTTTAGCAAATATAAGAGTAGGCGTAAATATAAGAAAAGTAAGCATTGTTAAGCATCAAAATCAAAATAGCTATTATGAATATTTCATAAACAAAAAAACTTCTCCAACTCATAAATTATTTATTCGTAATTTGTTTTATGAGAGGTACCAAAAATATTTACTTCATTAAAAGTTTTTTAATGACTCAAACGTAAATACTGAAACAGTGTAAATGTAACACATTAAAGAAGGTTAAAAATTCATCAAATCATTAAGATTATTAACCTATTCTTCAAATATATTTTTCTTCTAAATTTAACAGAGGAGTTCAAACAGTTTACTTAATAACTTTAAGTTTTCAAATAAATTGTTAAAAAACGGAGTTCCCATTTATTAATTCAGTAACTAGTAACTCCTTGTTAGTACTTCAAATAAAAGTAACAGAATGAAAAAAATGTACTATTTTATGCCTGTAAATGGCTTGAAATTCATAATTGTACAAAAAAATGACTGTTCTATTAATTTAAAAGGTTTGACGAGGATAAATATCCATCGAAAAAAATGTATTGGGAAAAAGGAACAAGAAACTATTTTATTTTAATGCGACATTTCATTCATAACTAATTTAGATTTCAGAGTTAAAAATAAAAACAAGTAATATAAAAAAAATTTTAAGTCAATTCTTACTTTGAATGGAAGAATATAAAGTATTTAATAACGATTGAAAGGGCCCGAATAAGATATATATATATAGGAGGGGAGAGAGTGAACTAATAGTAGAGTGAATAAATTCAAAGATATTTTTGCCATACCTCCAAGTTACATGTTGGCAAACATACCTATTATACTATGAAAAATGCTGCGTTACTAACAAAATAGAAGAATTTTCTTTGTTTTGTTAAGAATTTTCGACTAATAATTAAATAAAGCAAATGTTTTTGCAATGTCATTTTGTTCGCAACTTCATGTATAGATTTTAGATCAGTTTACGAATATTAAATACGTTTACAAACTCGGAAGTTATTCATCCAAAACCGCGACTAAAGAAACACAAAGTAATCTGGCAGGATTGAGATGAATTACAATTAACCAATATATTAAATAAAAATCTTGTGTTGGAGAATCAGCGAATTTTTCCTGGATTTTTCACGGAAATTTAATGCAATGTTATGTTTCTCATTAAATCGTTTGGGTCATTAGCTCTCCCCAAATACAGTTTAAATTCTAAATAATATTAAAAAAAAATTTTTAAGTCAATTCCTACTTACAAGGAGAGGGCGACAGAAATTCATTTAGGATCGAAGACTTGGTGTAATAGTAGCTAGTACTGTTTTTAGGGTGTTCACCCCTCAATGTAATTCCTTCGAATGGCCAGTCAATCCGGAGAGAAATCGGCCTTCGAAATTTATGCTTAGCTTTTATACCACGAAATTAAATTTTAATTTTTTCCGCAACGAGAGTTCGTAGCTTGATTGGTAAATCGTCTGCTTACTTTCTGTATACTTTAGGGTTAGGGTTCGATTCAACTGATCAATTTTTTTCTTCAATTCATTTAATTATTTTTTAAAATTAAATTAATTTACATTTATGAAGGAGTTTATTAAATATTATATATTTTTTTGTATTTTTTGGTTACACAAAATAAAAAAATTTTTAAATATATAATTTAAATTTTTATAAATAAAATTATTAAAAGTATGCTAATTAAAAGGTATTTAAAATTATTATTAATTAAAAATATTAAAAATAGTTATTAAATAAAATATTTAAAATAATTATTAATAAAAATTATTAATAATTAAAAATTAGTAAAATTAATTATTATTATTTGTAAATTCATTAATTAAACACTTATTTATGCTAATTGGTGAGGTGAGTGTATTTATTATAATTAATTAATCACTATTATTATAATTAATTATTATTAAGCATTGGTATTAATAAGAAATAGTATTTAATTTTATAATTAAAATTATTATTAATTATTTAGTAAGTATGGTGATAATTAAAATTATTAATTGATAATTAAAATTATTAATTGATAATTAAAAATAATTATTGATAATTAAAATAATTAGTGATAATTAAAATTATTAATTTACAAT